>JAFIDM010005346.1:39724388-39842451 GCA_023159025.1 Thereuonema tuberculata
AAAAAAATATTCTATATTCGCCACTGCTTTCTAGAAAAGTATTCTCGCCTTATTATTAATAATTTTTGTTAACCTTCTTTTTTTCAATCTTTATATAAGCGTTCATTTAGAATAAAATCTTTATCAGAATCCTTCAAAAGTAATCTCTTATAACAATTCCTTTGAAATGGTTCTTTGTTCTGTGAGGCAGTCGTATTTTATTTTTTTGTCATTCATAGTTCTTGACGAACCTAGGATTTTTTATGTTTTTTGTTTTAGATATTTCTTAAAATCCTGTTAATTATTATCACTAAACAGGATTATGGGAAAAGCTTTTCAGAAAATCCCATCAACGTTGCCGTTGAAAAGTATTTGAGTAGTCTTTAAACGTTTGCAATATCATCTGAATTAGTTAATTCAAACTTTTTAATTTTTGTTATATTGAAATTTATTATTTATACAACATTTCAAGGTTTATGCAGATTGCAACTAAAAATTTAGATAAACACAAAGAAGATGTTTTGCGAGGCTGAAAGTTAAATTTTCTCAAGATAAAATATTATTTAAATCAAGAAAAAAACCTAATTGTCATGGTATTGGTTCAAATAAAATATAGAAAAAAAAAGGTTTCCTAAAATGAGGAAAAAAAAAAATGATTTACAATGTTTAATCTACGATTAAGACTGTAAAAATAAAAATTTCGTACAATTATGAAGTCAATTCCTAAATGTTGCAAAGTCATAGTTTTGTTTTGATGAAATACTTTTAAATAATAATGTAACAGAATTACCATTTTCAACATTTTGCCAAGTTAAAATACGGGAAATTAAAATATATATATGAATAGGCTACTTAAAGTCTAATAACCCAATGAAAAAACCTAACAAAAAATGTTACCTACATTGACAATCTGATAAAAGAATATTGTAATTTGTAGATATCGTAATAAAACTTGTTAATAAATTAGCTTATTCATACGATTTCACTTGATTAATGGTTTTATAACCATTGTGTTTGCTAAATTTTCATCCTTATTAGGAAGCAGCAAAATTTACACTTGCCAGTTTCGCTCGGACTGCGTGAAAGTTAAGCAAAAACCATTCTAGTTCCCGGGAATGGCCCCCGAAATCAAAAACAATCAAATAAAAAATAATCCTGTGAAATTCACAATATTAATCCCTTGTCCTTTCACTGAAAGGCACTAAAGAATTTAATTACAACAAGAAAGCATCATAAGTGCAATGAAAAGGAAAATTTAACTTCCATAATATATCATAAATCAAGGAAAAAAACCACAACAGGAAAGTAAATATACTTTCTTCATCTCATATTTCTTTCATACATTATATGAAGTAGTATGAAGAGCAATGGAGAAAGAAAAAATGTATTTCATTTCGTTCTCAGTTGATCACGAATAGTAGCGTCGTAATTATGATTTGATAGCAAAATATATTATATGGATGGCCTTAAGAGAGAGACAAAGACATATTTAAATAATTTTAAGAGAAGGATTTTTTTTCTTACTTATCAAAGATAGATAAATTTATTTAACTTTTTTTAAAATCGCAAATGAACTAAAGAAAAAAAATAAGATCGTTACAATTGATCTCAATATTAATTGGAAGTCAAACAAATTTGTATGAAGAAATCGTGAGTGTGCGGGCTAAAGGGGATATGTCACGATTTGATAAATAGTTCCAGTATCTTGAAACCCTTTAGCAGCGAAGAAAAGGTGTAGATTTCGAGATTAATATTTTATTAGTTTTGATGACTTCTCCCCTTTTATCCGAGCACTCACGAATATTTCTGTGAATATCCCTTAAAGGTGAGGAAGAGAGTTAAGCCTCATTGATCATTACGTGTTAGCATTAAAGCTGGAGATCTCCAATAACAATTAGCCACGGAGTATTTTTCAGCGGGAACATTCCAGTAGGTTTCCAGGCTTTCTTTAAACTTCGCTTGAGAAGTATTTAAGAAGTCGATCTATACTCATCAGGAGATCCTAGCACGTGGGCTTCCGATCGTCTTCGCTGCGCTTCACTGGATCACTGAGCAAGCGCCCCTGTTATCAGCAAAAGGTAGCGGAACTAATCCCCTCCATTAGAGATCTCCTCCCTGCCCCGTGTAAATTGAAACACGCAGTTAAGCCGCCTGGACGCTGGCAGGGGTCGCTCTGGTGTTTGCCTCCGGCCTCTTAAATATCGGGTGCTGTCCGCCGATAAGTGCTGAATGATATTTTTATATCAAAAGAAAGAATCGATTTTTAGCAAATCGCAGTGTAATCTGTTAGGGAATATTGCAAATTCAAGTCGGTCCCTCCGTATTAAACGCTGAAGGTAAACGGTGCCATAGGATACAGTGAGGAATTAACAGCTGAGCAACAAGCATTAAGAATTAATTACATGATTTACAGAGTTGTTCTTGCGTAAAATAATATTGAAGGGATAACAGTGCGGTGGTTTTTATACCTCCTGTCTCCGTTACAACTAAGAACTGTTCCGGTAAATTCAGAAATCAATAGAGAGAAAACAATAAACACGCATAAATTACGCAACAAGAAAGGATTCGCACCCTGAGCTGTCACCGGAAGAGACTGGGACGGACCGTTTCGTCCTTTTTAGGACTCATCAGCCAGCCAAACTCCAGCGATGACAGGCTCAGAAGGTGCGAGAGGTTATTTAATTGAGTTTTAAGATACAGCAAAGTAAAACTACACGATAATTACTTCCCATTACTTCCCTTCCTGAAGAAGCTCTCTGTTTCAACAATGTGGATTCCTTAGTCCTTTTTCGATTTCTGTGATTTTGTACTGATCCTGCTTTCTATTACATTAACGCACTGAATTATTTTTGTTATTGATGCTCTTGGCCTCCAGAAACTTGGAAGTGTCTATAATTTTGATTATGGTTTAAAAATATCGTTACAAACTATTAATTCAAATTGTGTTGTAATTTCTAATAGACAGAACAACAACCGTAGAAAAAGATTGTGAAATGGAATTAAAAAAGATGAAAACCATGTTTAAGCAAAAGGATTTCGGAGAATTTTCCATTAATAAAACAATAAATGATTATGAAGATGAAAGAACTAGATAACAATAAAAGTAAAATAGTAATTCGTATTTAAATAGTAGAAGTTTTGAATTAAAAAGGATATGCAAGAAATACATCATTGATTCAATATTTGAATATAAGAACAAAATAAAAAATATTTTGTGTTGCAAATTAAGTAAATTGAATAAAGAAATAATATGAGAATCATTTATAAAATTGAATGTTTAAAGCGTGGTAATTTTTATGTGGGAGAGAGTAAAAGAACTATAAAAGAGTGAGTTTTAGAGCATGTTAATTATATAAAGAAAAAGCAAAGTGAGAAATCTGAATTAGCTGAACATTCTAGTAATCTGGGTCATTCCATTAGTAATAAGGGAAAATTATTATACTTGGAAAAAGACATAAAATTAAGAAAAATAATAGAGAGCATTCTCATAAGAAATACTAGGAGTAAAAACAGGAATGATGGAATTGAAGTTCATGATAATTTAACTACTTTAGCAAATGATTTAGTAAAATCTTGTATAAATTGTAAAAATGTTATAGCATTTGAAGAAAGAAAATTATGAAATAATATAAGATTGTTAAAGAGATATCTTTCTAATTAATAACATGTTTTGTTGTTATAATGATCCAACGTGAATATGCAAGGATAATATAATCTGTGTTATATAGGATATAGACATCTATTGATTGTTTCAAAACTAGTATGTATTTGAATTATGAAGCTTTATAAAGGAAAGAAGCTTTCCGAAAATTTGCTATAAAATATATTTAACAAATAATGTATTTTTAATGGAGTTGTGAGATATTTTAATGAAAGTCAACATTTTTATTAGTTTTTATACTATGTGCAAAATTACTTCTCACCAAAGGATTTTATCGCTGTTTAAGGGCACGCAATAAGATGGCTGCCCATTGCCTATTTTTAATATTTATTTCCTGCATCTCTTTCAGTTTTTTATTTAGTCTTACTAGCTCCTTTTCAAAAATATATTATTAAACTATATATATATATATATATATAAAATCTAGTAATAAAACTCATACAAAACCAGAAACTAAGGAAATATGTTTATGATTTTGTTTACGATTTTGGTTTTATTATAAGAATAAACGATGTAATCAATGTAAGGAGAGGGAAACGCGTACCGCGGAAGTGTAATAGATTTCCATTGTGGGAGGTTGAGGTGCAAGTAATTGTCTCTTTTATTTCTCTTCTATATTTTAATTTCTTTTCAATATTTATTAGCTTTAAATGGGAATGGATAATGTACTCACAGTTAAAAAAAAAAAGAATAGAGAATGGGATGCGAATAATTAGAATACAGTAAAGCCCGATTATCCGCGGGATTGGGTGGCAAGGGGTTCGCGGATAACGAAAATCGCGGATAACCCGAAAAAAGACTAAAAATGAGGTGTAAACACGAAAAAAAATATGTCACCATTAAAAACTACGTTTGATTGTACAAAAAACATAATACGTAAAACTTTTAAAATTTGTACAGTAAAGCAGAAACCTTTGCTCTACGTTTGCATCCACAAATTCCGAGAAGGCCTTTAGGATCACGAAGCACAATAAACCTGTCAGTAATTTTCGACCTTCGCACTGTAGGGCCTATTGTATTTTCCCTGTTGTTGGCTTGGATTAAAATTGTTTTTTTTTGAGGTTCGTCAAATTTCATTTCTTTAAAAGAAGACAAAAAAAAATATAGTGAAAAAACTCAATAACAAAATAAAGTGAAAATCTTATAATGTAAATACGATATTTACAAAATTAGAATTAAATTATTAACTTCTCTCACTGAAGGCTATGAATTTAATTATTTGGAACAGTCCGGATATTTTAATTAGTTTTATTACTTTATAAGTAGGCATGGGAATGGCCCCTCCAGAAAAAAACACGATCTCACCCTTTTAATGTTTTATTATTTTCTTTTAAATAAATAAATTTAATGAAATAGATTGTCAAAGCTTACTATATCCCAAAAACTATTTACACAACTTTGTTTTTGTTTTTTTAATTTAGTCAGAAAAAATGCATTCTAATTAAGACTGAGGCAATTAGACTTAATTCTTTGAGTAAAAATAAACTTTACAAGTTTCTTTAGAATCAAGTTTCGTTTCATTAAGTTAATTAAAAAGGAAGAAATTTGTATGAAATAGATAAATTATTTTAACTTCTTTAGGCAACTACCAAAAGGCATTGGTTTAGTATTTATGTTTTAATATATTAAGAAAGAAGAAAAAGTATTCGAGATAAAAAAAAAAAGTTTTAAAATTTAATTTTTAAATCTGTGTAATCATACTTCCGCTCTCCACATATCTGTGATCGGATAGTCCAAAAACTATTTGTAATATAAAGATGGAACTTAATAGAGGATTTTTCTTTTTAGAACGAATTTCCTTTTAATTTTGGTCTATACCCGACCAATTGGTAATACAGGCAATTTGATTCAAACTCCATCTTTCAAGCCCAATACAATAAACAAGACACTCTTTTTTATAATATCTTATTAGAAAAATAACAAATAATATTACAGGCAAAGTACTATTTATTTATTTATTTTATTCATTTGCTTGAAGTTTATTTTTCGACAGTTATCAACAATATGACATGCACGTGATAAATGATAACAAGATTTCCTTCTGCGCGAGCAAGAATGAACGTGCGTAGATTAATTAAATCGGCAGAGTGTTGATTGTCGTGTCGATGCCGTAATATGCAGATGAATATGATTTAGCTAAAGATAATAAAAATAATGCACATACACCTGATTTTGGCCAATTTTTCCGAGTTGTGAGAACATGGCTGCCTAGGGACTACTTTTAAGAAGCCGCTAAAATGAGCTTTTCAGGAAAACTTATTTAAAAATGGTTTCGCACGATCTTTTACAAGAAAAAGGAAGCTAACTGCGATCTTGAGATAACAGTATGCAGCCCTGCTGCGACTCGTGGCAGGAGCCTTTTGCTCTTGACCGCTCGTATCGCTCCTACCTATTAACAGTCGCCTGCGGCACAGGTCAGCCTCCTTGCGCGTATACGAAACCTCCGGTTAGTGGGTACCGTACACTTCAGCCAATAAGTCTTATCATATTGGAATACTGGGAAAATACAGTATATATCCAGAATAGTGTAGAATATCAATTGAAGGATAATATTCTATGAAATCTCACCTATGGAATTAAGGGTACTTTAATTTTTTTTTTGTAAGAAAACGATTCGTTAATACGTCCTAGGAATGAAAGTGATGGGAAACTCCAGTTTTTTCGGTAGTTTTTTAAGAAAATTTGAATTTAAAGTGGGACTCATTGCCGAAGGGCACGTATAAAAAAACAAGGAAAATGGCGGTCTTAGAAGCATTTGGGAAACCACAGGTCATCCCGAAACGGAAAGTGTTTTTTTCTGAGGTTTTTCCAAACGAAACATCCTGGAAACTATCATACCTCACTTAACCTAACCTACAGTTAACTGCACGGAAAATGTTTGCTTTTTTTAAGTATTATTTTCAAACGAAAAATCGTTTCCGCCAAGTGTTTTTTTTACCCGCTTCATAACGGCGCTACAACATCTTGTCTTGAAAATGTGCAGACACGCAGCCCGCGAACGAGTTTCAGGGAAATCTCGAATTTTCTTAAAAAACTACCAAAAAAGCCGGTGTTTTCCATCACTTTTATTCCTAGTATGTATTTATGAATCGTTTTCATCCAAAAAAAAAAAAAATAATAATAAAAAATAATAAGCCTTAATTCCACAGGCGAGATTACATAGAAAACTACCAATTGACGAATTTATCAAATCAGGATAAAATGATAGTGATGTCAGGATTGATGTTGAAATCTGATATTTTCTTTTGCAGTTCATCAGTTCCAGTGCTATCGCAGTAAGTAAAATTAACAATTGACAAAAGGGAAGAAACCTAATATTTAAAATAAACTGAATTTTAAATTACGTTATAAAACATATGTTCATAATCAAATAAAATTCTTATATCCAAGCACAATCTGATTTCATACATCGTTTCCTTTCTCTGCACCCGAGCACCGAGATAAAAACTAACATTTCTTCTTCTTCTCTGATTTGATCTTTGATTTGTTTACTTATTCTTTCTTGTCAATCGTCAGTAAGTTTACAAATGGCTTCTTCCTTATTTCTTATCTTCTCTAATCTTTGTTGTTCAGTAAATTGTTTTTACATTTTGATATTTTTTTTCTGGCGATTTACAATGATGATACTAGAAAGTTTCCACGCCATTGATACGTTAACTATTTATTGTTCAGGATACATCAGCTTTACGAAGTGGAATTAAACGTTTAAAACTCTTAACAAGCTCAAAATATCCAATATAAAATAATTAAACCACTTTTCAGAATTGCCTCTGTTAAATTTCGGCTTTAAAACTGAAAATGATAAAATAAACTCCACCAATTACAGCCACAAATAGGAGACCCATGAAGGCTGTTTCCCTCTGGGCCTTAGAGTATGACTGAGAATCTGCAGTTGTGGCTTTTAATGGTTCACTGGAGAATTCAAATTTGCTCCTTTCCGACCTTTCTACATCTTTTGTAAATTTCTTCGCTTTTCTTTCTTTCCCTTCGTGCCCTGGAGACTGTGCCGTCATCAGCCTTAAATTCAATCCCCCATTTTCTTGGTGTAGAGTTTATTGCCTCCCCCTCATCTCTCTTATTATCACACCGCTAGGGTCGTACCGTACTTCTGCTCTCGGATCAATTTCATTATCAAGCAGATATATCTTGTTCTTTCTTTTAGCAGCTTACCTTCTACCTCAAATCCCAACTTACAATCGAGAAAATTTTATCCCTAATCTCGTGTAGTGTCCTCCGGGAAACAAGTTCCCTCTCTACGGTGGATTAGATGGAAGATAGGGGGCGTTACCAATATAATTCATTTCAACCCAGTGATTTAACACGGCTAAATGTATCATCAATTGAATGAAGTCGAATTCAGTTTACTTCACGTTCTCCAGTGATTTTATTGCATTCAAGCATATTTACTTTCTTATCGGTCTTTATCAAGTGATCATTATGTTATTTATGTTTCAAGAATCTTTTGACGTATTATAATAAATGCAAATTACTTAACAGAATTTATAATATTATCCATTCTGTGTGTATAAACATTAATACAAAGGACCAAACACACAAAAACAATAGAGATATAAAGAATAAATAATTTCATGACATGTTGCGAAGGTACACCTCCTTCTTCGTCAGATGATATTAAAGAAATAAATACATAAAAAGGAAAACAAGGCTTGGAATTTGAAATTTAAAATTTAAATGTAACAGTAAAATTTAAATTTGAAATTTGAAATTCCGAGCCTTGTTTTTCTTTTCATGTATTTATTTCTTTAATATCATCTGACGAAGAAAGAAGTGTACCTTCGCAACATGTCGTGAAATTACTTATTCTTTATATCTCTATTGTTTTTGAGTGTTTGGTCCTTTGTATTAATATTAGAATTTATAAGGCTCCATATTGATCTGATGAATTTTATTTTTTGCAGAAATTACGTTTAATACAATTAGAGTGATAAAGAAAATATGATACTTAGATATTATCGGAACGCATATTTTTATAATCGATTTCCGGTGTTTTCATTATATTTATTAAAAGAAAAAGGGCTCTTTTTTTTCTCTTTAATTTTTTTTTTTTTTAAAAAGCATAACTTGTAGTTGATGTTATTTGTGATGCTGGTCATTTCGAAATGGAAAGTATTTTTTTTTCCGTCGTATTTCCAAATGAAACATTCTGGAAAGGATCTCACTTCAATTGATCTAACCTAGTGTTAATTAAAAGGAATTTTTTTTCCCAATCGATGTCAGTTAATACATACACGGGTATTTTATGGATTTTATGGTAATACGTACATTTGGAGGGATTACTGGTTTATTGACATTTTTATATTTTAATGATTTAAAATATATATAATTTTCGGTACTGATATATAATCGGAACTCATCTTTTATAATGGATTTCTGGTAAATATATATATGCTACGGTAAATGTGATAATCTGATGATTATATATACTGATCGGTTATTTTATATACAATCACCAATAACGTTGGTAAATGTGGTAAATTATTGAATATTCACCCGTTGCAGTCAGTGGCGTAGCAACGCCTTGGGGGCCCGGGGCGGGAGTTTCATTATTAAGCAACAACCAAAAAAAAAGGAAATTTTCTATTTAACAACCAAAAAAAAAGGAAATTTTCCTTAGGTAGGGCCCTTCGGCTGTCTGGTGGGACCCCTAGGCTGGCTGCAAAAACAAGGGAATTTCCTATTTAACAACCAAAAAAAAAAAAAAGGAAGTTTTCCTTAGGTGGGGCCCCCTAGGCTGGATGGTGGGGCCCCTCCCAGGCGGGGGCCCGGGGCGGACCGTTCCCCCCCCCCTTTCTATGCCACTGGTTGCAGTTAAGGTTAGGAAGCCAAAATATGTTTTTTTCACTACACCAACGAGTACAGTACTAACCAATCGGAAGCTTCGTAAATATTCATCGTTTTTTTCTGGTTCAATGGTGATGGCCCCTTTTAGCAAGAGACGGCTTCCCTGTATTCACCCGGATGTGTTGATAACTTTTGAAAACAATTTTTCCCTTCAAAAAACATCGTTCATACATTCAACAATAAACTCAGTCAACACATTTATACATTCGCCATTACGAGTTTGGGAAATATATAAACTCGCCGGTGAATATGATGAATATTCAATAATTTATCACATTTACCAAATTTAGTGGTTTTTATATATAATAACCGGTAAGTATATATAATCAGCAGATTAATCACATTTACCGTAACATATACTGTATATATTTTTACCAGAAATACATTATAAAAAATGACTTCTGATTATACGTTAGTAATGAAAATTTTAATGCCATGTTTTAAATGTTAAATTTCTTCCTAATCCGCCATTATTTGATATTCCAATTACAGATTTTTACATACAAATCTTTGCAGGAAACATTCTTTTAAGGTCACCATTTAAAATGTATAACGTCACTCTTGAAGTTCAGATGCATCTACTACTTTTAACTATAATGTCTGGACTTTAATAAAACCGTAATGTAATAAAAGTGAAATCTTTCTATTATACTTAACTATTTGTCTGTTCTTCACGTCTCACTCTGAAACGGCTGGATCGATTTCAATTATGATACAATGCTCATTTAATATTCATGAGCAGAATTATTGTGATCTGCAATGCCCCTCCCCTCCCACTTAAATAATACTTCCCTTCCTCATTAGTTCATACTTAATTAGTTAAAGTTAAAGTTGCGATCAGGCCCAGAGGACCGCGCAATGCTGCTGGAGGGTAGGCTCCAGAGATCAGAACCTACGGGACAAAGTTGAGGACGGGGGGGGTCGGCCCGTCGCTCGCCCGCCTTTAACTCCCGGGAAAGAAACCCGGTACCCATTCTATAGAGGGCTGGGTAGACCCTAGGGCCCGTTTGGAGGAGAAAGAAGCGCGGAAAAATTCCCGTCCTCCGCCGAGGCGGGGATCGAACCCGCCACCTCCAACCCGCAGCCAAGCGCCCTTACCCACTCGGCTACCGGGCCCACAGTTCATACTTAATTACTAAGCCATAATAGACTGACCGTTTACCTAATTCTTAAATTAAAATCTTCTGTTCAACAAAGTAATGTAAATTAAGAATTCTGTTACCCAAAGGTACTTAGATGATTACAATTTAGGTTCTTTCCAAGAAATAGGCTTTGCAATTTTTTTTTTTTCCCAAAGCTATAGTTAAGACCCACCTTTGGCCTCTTTAATGATTCAATGAAGTAGTTGATGTTATTTCAAATTCAGTTCATTAAGTAATTTCTTTTTAATTTATTAGGAAGTATTTTTAGTCTAGATTAGCTATAAAGTTTTTTATGTAGTTGTAAAAAGCTAAAATTCATTTGATAAAGGATCTTACCCCTTTAGTAATTCCTCTCAGCAAGTACCGTAATAGGGGAAGGCTTCGTGCGAAGGCATCTTAATCTTCAAAATAGCCAATTTACATATTAACTATTATTAAATTCTAATTAAAAACTACGCAAATTTTACCTAAAGTTCGAATCGTCCACGCACAATTGACAAGTCCAATCGGGTCCACTGTTCCTTATGTTCTGTGTCATTCCAATGAGTTCCCTCGTCTCCCGATTTTCCCCTTAACTTTCTCCTTTTTTTACTCTCTTCCTTTGTTTTTCCCTTTTTTTACGAGCAAAATATACCCCAATCAGTCTTAACATTCCAGGAGAGGGAGCGTATTCTAAAACACATACAATTACATCCCTAATGCTGGGCGAACACGTACCAATATGCGGCAATATTGGAGGACAATATTGGTCATTACTGATATTGGCAGTTGGTATTGTGCGCGAACACACAGGTTTTCCTTTACGAGTATTGGTCTGGTTACGGCGTTGCTCACTAGGGAGAGCTAGAGAGAGCGTGTTTCCGTACAGAATTGCTATAGTATTAAACGCCGTCTCTCTGTAGAAATCCATTAAGATTCTTTCATTATCAATTGACAAAATGTGGTAGTTTGAATTATCTGTTTTGGGCCGACCCATTTTGCTGATTTTAAGCCTTGTTTCTCAAACAAAATGGCCGGCGTGAGTGAGTGATTTTCCGATTTTCAAAGTCCCGCCTTCCTTCTACGTCACCATTGTCACGTGATTTCATCCGTTCATGTGATTCGCTCGCTCATAACCAGCAATATTTCTCGCCAACTAAAATTGTTCCTTTTTTTTTCCGACAATCGCCAATGGGCAATATTGGGCAATATTGTTCATTTTTATTGCTGGAAACGGTTGGTACCAATAAAAATGACCAATATTGTCCACCAATATTGCCGCATATTGGTACGTGTTCGCCCAGCATAAGGGAACTAACACAAATTTCACTAATTCAAACTCTAAAATAAATATAAATTATAATAAAAATCAAATACAAATTAAATACGAAAATCCTATTCTAAAGGGGTCTCGTAAACACGACTCTTCATGTGGCCCCATAGGAAAACGTCGAGTGGAGTTAAATCCGGCGATCGTGGAGGCAAAGCAATTGGGCCACAGCGGCCTATCCGTCTTCCCCGAATGTTTGTTCGAGATGATATCGGATGCAAATTGATTTTGGTTTGCTTGTGACGCAATGCGTTACGGGACAAGGGTTCCTATTCAAAACGTTATCTGCTCGGTCCCCTCTACAAACCCTGGAGTTTGTAAAAGAATTTCGAAACACTCTGTGTATAAAACTCATATCTCAATGCTATATCATTTACGAAGTTTTTCGATCGTTTCCAGAAATCTACTAAAGATTTGATCCTTCACGAAAGCGTGTAGCAAAAAAATATGTTTCTTTCACACAATTTTTTGGAACCTCCTACTATCATTATTATCTTACTGAAAATTCTTTTTTTAATGCGTTATATCATTCATAATATAAATAAATAAATGAATTATTCAACTTTTAGATATAATAAAAAAATAGGAAATCCTAATTTTGACAATATTATTGTAATATGATCAAAATATGTAATATACAGTCGGACCTCTATATAACGAAGTCGCTAAATCCCGAAAAAAAGTTCGTTATATGGAAAATTCGTTAAATAGAGATTCACCTTTTAAAATTACTTTAAACCACATAAAACAGATTTAAAATACATAAACAATAAATATTATTAAAAAAGTAATAATTTTAATGACATAAAGCATACATTACCACATGTGTACTTACATTTTATTAATAAAGTCTGTTAATTTTGTCTGAGTTTTTTAGAAAAAGTGTTAACGCTCATAGCACATCTCGCATCTTGGCAATGCACCAAAAACCCCTTCAGTATTTTCTTTACATGGTAATCCGCGTCAGATTGCTTCAAATGATTTTACCATTTCATCATACGAAAGTTTTTTGATTTCTGCATCATAATCATTTTCCATTTTCATCATCTTCATCGCAATTCATAGCTGTATTGTTTTTATTTTTCACACTGTCCAAAATATGTGATTCAGTTAGTGTTTCCGAGGTCTCAACTTCAAAATCAAGTGAAAGATAATCATCAATCAGCACATCATCGTTAATTTCTTCTTTTTCCCTGAGGTGTATCCATATTTCTTTCATTTCCTCTAAGGGAATATTAATAATAAAAACATTTCAAGGAGAAAAAAAATAGATACCACGAAAAAATTCGTTAAATAGAAAATGCATTTCGCTATTTGGAGATTATTTTACGAAGAAATTAGCAAAATTTTCTTGGTTCCAAAGAAAAGTTTGCAAAATAGAGAAATTCGCAAAATAGAGGTTCGTTAAATAGAGGTCCGACTGTAATTGTTAACTTGTTCTAATGTCAATAGTCATTTAAATCTTTATTGCCAATATTTATTCTGAACTTTGTAACTATACTGAAATCGACATTTGGTCATTAATAACTAATAAGAAAAAACAATATTTATTTGCACGCCTGCAGAAGACCTACATCGTTATGTTAACGTTTTGTTTGTTTTTTTGTTTTCATGGGATGCTGCTGTGCTGCTGCCATTTTCTGATAAAAAAGTGAAATATAACGTAAACAAATGACTATTGTCCTCCAAATGAGAGATGGCCGGCGGAAGTTTGAACTGCGCAGCCCTTCCGGTAGCTGATCAATTATGTTTTCCTGTCACAATGGACGATGGCGTCTGTTTTCACTGAGAAAGACATGTTGATAACGCCAAATTAAAACTTCTCTCGACTATTCAGCGTTATTTCAATACCAGTTGCTAACAATAAGTATTTATATAAATAAATAAATATATATTATTTATAAATACAATGCTCTTTTGCAAAGTAACAAGCGATTACTGTAATGGCGGCGTCCTGTCATAAAATCAGACGGAAGTGCCTGTCCAGACTAATCGATCATACTGCGCAGATCTCACAAAAACAGGGCGGCCATCTCTCATTTGCAGGACAGTATATTCAGTGGCAGTCATCTAAACATCTATAAATGTTTCTGGAGCGCCATACATACTATAATGACCTAATATGTCATTACACGTAATATTTACTATTATAGTGACAGAACAGAAAGTAAATTCCCATCTCCCTCATTGTTAACCACCCACAATTCAAAATGTTTGAAATGGACTGTATATTATCCATGATAATTCTTTTATAAGCTTAATCTATCCAGTAAAGTAATGATTACTGATGTATTAAACTACTGAATCAATCGTAATGAAGCAATTATAAAGAAATTTAAAAGGTCTTCAATGTTATCTTACTTATGAGCTTGGGATGGTCATTCGATTTCTTGCTCTCCATTTCACCATTTGCACATCTACATTGTCTGGAGCATTGAGATATCTAAAGAAATAAGAAAAAAAAGAAGAATCGCCAGGACACAGTTGAATAACATGTGGGCAGTAATCCTTTCCTTAAAAAAAAACAACAACAACAAAAAAACACTTTAGAGTTTGTCCAAGTTCTTTCCATAGAAGAATCACAATATTCGATTCACAATCACAATATTCGATTTCATCTCGTTCTCTATTACGATTGAGGTTCAATTGTGGGTACAATAAATTAAACCTCTCATCTCTACCACCCTATTAATTGTTGCTATCCCTCCCTAACTGGTTTTCTGGAAATACCGTTTTAGGGTATTTGCGTGTTATTTTAATATTTTAATATTCTTTGAGAACACCTGATTTTTGGAAATGTTTGGTTGTATACTGAAAAGTTAAATTTTACGCTTTCCAAACTTATTCAGTGATTTACCTTTTAGAGATTTCTTTATGGTTGAGGTTTCGTCTTATTTCAATTATTGATATCTTGGTAGAACGAATATTACTAGCACTTCATTAAAATTTTTACATAATTTCATGGATAATTAAAGTTAAGTCATTTTAATCTGCTTTTCCATCATTACTTCTAAAATTTCAGATTTCCATAATTTTTTTTCTTTCTGAACTACATATTCTTACTTCCACAAAATTTCCATGATTATCTCAAAACCCCTCCCATGTAATATTCTGTAGCATTGCGTTTATGCTACGCTAACAAAGCAGAGAAATTATTCAAGATAAAGCCTAAAATGATAGCGAAATTCTTGAATAGTTTTCCGTTAACATTAAAAATATAATCCTGCACAAAAGTCTAATCTCTGTTTTTCAATTTCTTTGTTGCTACCTGATTTTCATTTCTTTTACGAAGCAGCTTCCCTTGCTTTTGTTGTCTTCAAAGCACAGCACTTTCAGCCTTGCTACTTGAATTTTATTAAAAATATATGCGTCTCCGTTTTCAAGAGACATATGATACCAGAGGGTCCATTCTGAATAAGACATTCTGTCATCATATATGCAAACGCCCTTAGAGACAGGCGAGACGAATTCCTGCGAAATAGCCGCGTCGTGCTGTGTCCCTCTGATGGCAATGAAATACTTATTGGTTTAAATGGGGAGATGGCAAGATCTCGGCGCTGACATTACGGGGGTCGCAATCACTGACAAACAGGTCTAATGGAGCCCACCGACGTTCTCGGGTGGACGGTCCCATCTCCTTGCCGTGATAAGTTATCACCTCACATGGGATCCCTTGCTGTGTTCCAAAAAGAAACCCCAACTGACGATAAGGGAGAGGCGGTTAAGAATGGTCGTTGTTATCCAGTTTGATAAGCCTATCGGGCCTCCAGTCGGACAGAGATGGAAGAGGCAAGACGAGAACGGGAAACCAGATAGAATCCACCGTCCGTGTGTTTGTTAAAGAGACTGCAACCGATTGAAAGCCAGTAGCAGAATCACTTTATCAGATGACAAATAATTCAACGAATTTAAAATTCCTTACTTTTCAGATAATGTAGCCATGAGATTTTAATAAGAACATGAATAGTGGATGTTAATATGCGCTACATAAAGAGCACATTTCTACCAACTACCAAAAAATAAGATACAGATTTAGATACACATGATGAGGACTTACAATACCCTTGGAGATTGATGGGCAGGCAGACATGTGTTTTATGCTCCAGTATTATTTCTTAGGCAGCTTAATATTCTTTATGTGAAACCAACCAAAAGATTTCTTTTGCTCAAGCACACAAGATTAAAAAGTAATTTTAAAATAATTGTAAAAACCTATAATTCAACTTAATTTCATAATTGCTTGCTTTTTCATAAGAAAAAAAAATAACTAAATTAAAAAAAAATATTGTAGATTAAACTTCATATTTATAAATAGTAAGACTGATGACGAAGTGTACGGTCACTAAAATACCTAATGTGAATTTTTGCGACAACGTTTCAATTTTGCTATTTTTTTTTTACTTATTTAAATAATGAAACTGGGACATTGTATTTTTGTAGACAATGAGACTTTTTCATCAATAAACTTCTCTGATTTGAGTACTTCAATACCACAGTATGCATGTGTTTTATATGTAATGACATTGGCATTAAAAATTGTCAGTCGTTGTGCTCCATTGTATCCGAAGAAATGTTATGATACCGCCCTTATTGTGCCTTAATGACAATGTACGGTGTGTTGGCCTTCACAGCATGGGTGATCCGTTCATGTGTATCACTAATTGATCTGGACATAGGGGATGTATACGTTGTCTTTCACGTACTCTCATAGGAAGAAGTCACATGGTGTTAGATCCGGCCATCACATCGCACATGCATCAGTGAGTCTGGCAGGAATTAGATACTGCTTGGATGTGTGCCGGGTGACGAAAGGCGCGCACATAGAGGGACTTTGAGTGATTCACATCAAACTTGGCCAGTTTACTTCCGATTGAGAGATGTGGTGACTGTATCCATCAAACAATACCGAAAATGCATGTCTTTCAAACTCCATCATATTCTTGTATGCCCAACCTATATTGCAGTTTTTTTGTCTCTAGCTCCTTATCGATATGCATCTAAATCAATAGGATCTTAACATATTTTTTTAGCATGCTAAGATATGTAGTGTGAATTAACTTGAACACAGACCGGAAGGACGGATGTACTGTAATTTAAATATCTTTATTCTAATCCTTTTTGCTTTACGCTCCATATTAAGGAGCGTTAGAAAGGTTGGCAAAATCGTTAATTTTCTACTGTGATATAAAAAGATGGATTAAAAATATGAACGTTTTGTTGAATGGAAACGTTTTGTTTATCTTGTAAGTTAATGTTAGTAATGCTATAGGCCTAATGCTTGTAATAATAGCTCGTCTAGAAACGGAAAATAAATAGTGCTGACGTTAGTAGTCCCGTAATACCCATTCGAAAATCTTAATGTAGACTTAAGAAGATTAAGCATTTCCTTTATTAAGTTTGAGGAAACTTCTACGCAAAACTTATACCAACGGAGATAAAAAGAAGCAGTAAAGACAAGAGGTGAAATGGTGTTTTTAGATTGGAAGTGAACGCAGTAAAACGAAGAAAAAAAAAAGCGATCTAAGGCCCGATTCTATTCTTGTGTCGTAGAGAGATTCCTTGAAAAATCTGAATGTGAACAGCCCCCGACGGAACCAGTGGACATTGGGATTCGCGTTTAATGGGTTACGAGCGCCTCTCTGTCTAATTGGCGCGAGTAATAACAGCCAAGAGAGAGAGAGAGAGATCACCTCCGCATTTGAATGTGACCCTTTTGGGCTACATCAAAATTTGTGCCGCTCCTTGTGTTTCTATGTAATGGAATTGCACCAGTCGGCTAATGAACGCCTCGCAGCAAGGCCCGCTACTCAGTCTTATTAGCAAATGTATTCCTTCACTCTAATTACATCTCGAGCTCAAGAGTTGGTTAATACTAGGATTAGTGACATTACTATGGTTATGAATCTACATGAGCATGTGGTGTTGCCATTCTACAATCCATTATAGACTTTACTTTTTTGTACAATAACGACTTTTTGTTCATTGATTTTTATTCTTGCATGATAAGCATACGGATGCTGAGATGGGTTTATGGTATGGATTTATTCTATGGAAGCATTTCAAGGCAAATTTAACTAATAAATAAGATCTTTGGGTTATAAATTCTCATTCATGTGAAAATTACCATTTCTTATTATATTAATATAATAATAATATTAACAAAAATCAACAAACCAACATTTCCAGCGCATTTAAAAAGTTAGTTTTGGTTAAATTTACTTAGCTTTTTTATCACTATTAGATGACATCAAGTATACTTAAATAACAACAAAATTTAACATGCGTTATAAGCAATAACATCAGAATGTAAAATACAAACGCACAGAACTAAAGATTCACTTAGCTGCTTTGGGAAATTGTGATATCGGGAATCTAAGACAGGCTGTTTCTGATTTCAAGATCTTTATCACTGTATCCGCCCAGTATGTACAGCTCAGTGAGCTCAGAAGAAATATAAACAAAACACAATTAAGCATGATAACAGCCCTTCATATGAAAAAAACAAAACACAAAAGAAAAATATGGAATAAAAAGACCAATCAATTAATCCCCGCTATCAACCGCTTATCTTATAAAGGATTAATTCTTAAACAAAATACAAATAACAATGTAAGTTAAAGTGCATTATAAACAACAACAACAAAATATAAAATGTTAACATACAGAACTGAAGATTCACTGAGCTGTTTTGTGAAATTGTTGTGGGAATCCAAGACAGATTGTGTCTTGTTTTTAGAACATCATCAGTTGGATACGCCCAGTATTTACAGCTCAGTAAACTTAGTCTTAGCCTATTTGTCTTATGAGAATTTCTAAAAACAGCTCAGTGAATCTTTAGTTCTGAGCGTTTATATTTATATTTTGAAGTGTATTTAAATATATAATAGAATGAAAATTATTATGAAAACAGTGAATAAAAAAAAAATCAAAGTTGAAAAAATCAATTAAAAGAAATCTGGGAAGGATCTTGTTACGCGTTAGGATCTAACAGAATTCTTTATCGGAAAATGTGCAAACGATTATATTGTTTCTTTAGCTTATAAATTAACATTGCAGAAATATTTTCTTACGATTTCTTTGTAACAGGTGACGTATTACATAGAAATATATTTACTCGAAGGCTTTTTGTAAATAGTTAGCAGTACTTAGGGTAATCAACGTGTTACAAAGAATCCAGAATTCAGGACCGTTGAATAGGAATTAATCTTGATCCATTCGTATCTCGAGATGAATTCAAGAAGATAGGACAACACCTGCTAATAAGCCTGAGTGATTCGGTGGCTTCCGGGCTTCATTAGGTACAAATTTGTTTGGCGCAGTTCCATTACATAGAAACTGGAGGAGCAAGGGTAGATTTCAAGTGCAGAGGTAATTACCTATGCCTCGTCAACTTGAAGGGCTTATTCGTACCATCAGGATATTTCTTAATCTCACTGTTTCCAAAGTAATGATTCGTCATTGTGCTGACATGGAAGGACCAGTATCGCGATTTGATGTCCATCTCACATTCAGTGATGAATAAGGTGTTTCACCCTAAGAAGTGTAGATGAAGCTAAGAATTTTCTAGAGCAGGCATTCAACTGTGGAATTGTCAACACTGTGGTACATTTGTTAAAAGTTTAAGTTAAAGGCGCGATCAGGCCCAGAGGACCGCGCGATGCCACAACCAGCCTGGGCAGGCCGGTGAGGCCGCTGGAGGATAGGCTCCAGTGATCCTAACCTACGGGACGAAGATGAGGTTCGGTCCGACACAGAGTTTCATTTGCTAACACTTTTTCAGTCTTGCTCTGCATGAATAATTTGGCAATATTTTCCAGATTTTCTTTTACGAAGCATATGTAACAGTATGTATGTTTAAGCAATATGTAGAATAATATGTTAAACGGGTTAAAGAACAGAATATATCTATCTGTAAAGACAAGAAATTCGTACCAAACTTAAATTATTATTGGTTTAATAATAGTTTGCGACATGCCAGGGGCTGAGAAGGAATTAGTTCCACAACTCTTTGAATTGTTCATCAATTGATTGAAGACTGCCAATAAGGATGATTTTTTTTTTAATAGCAGCTGCATTACAGAAGAAATCTATGGGATACAATTAATAGAGCAAATTAACAGTACAGCAGTAGTATTATTATACTACATATTTCGGTATTAAAATGATTATTCATCCGTAATTTAATATCTTTTCATCCGTAATTTATAAATAATATCTAGCTTTTTTGTGTTTAATTTTTACTTCATTGCATGTATAAAAATAACATAATTTTGTTATGTAATTAAATTCCCTCAAAATTCCTTCAGAATTTCAATTTTGAATTTCAGTTCTACAATTTTATCACTTTTATATAAGCAATGAATGTGATAGTACTTCTGAAATATATTAAATTTAGGTAAAGGTATAATAATTGTTATTTTGATAGTGTGTAAGGCTTAAGAAGCATGATCTTAATACAGTTTTATTTTTTGTTAATTCTGATTTCAATGACATTCTTCTCCAGTTACATCTTACTCTGTATTTTTAATTTCGTTGTCTCAACAAACAACGTCAGATCATTCTTGAATATCGGTTAAAATCTCAAGAAATGGCTTAATCTTATCTTTGAATTCCCACTCGCTTCTAAACATTAACTGCAGATAGAAGGGATTAGTCACAAAAGCAGATTCATTGGTTTGAAAACGACAAGAGGATAGAAGAATGGCTGCAATAATAGCTCGCTTTCCTGTTTATTTCTCTCTTTGAGGCAATTACAGGTGTTTGTACAATTAAATGAACATATTGAATCTTAGCGGAATGCGTTATGTTGTGGAAGGACTGAATTGTCTTATTTATAAAACCTCTAAACTTGGACACAAATATTCAGCAAAATTGCTTCAGTAAAACCGGCCTCTCATTTATCAGTAACAAAACATCCTTAAAAATAAAGGAAAAATACCGACCTTTTTTTAATAAAACTAAAAGTCTTAGAATATTAATAATGAATAATATGGCACCTCCAAAAACAAAAACAAACAAACAATAAATTCATAATAAAAAGTAAATATAGGAATTCAAGTACTGGTATTCTGCCGGCCTCAATGAATTTCCTGTACGCATGAAACCTGAAAAATCTCCTAAAGTACATAAATAACAGTGGGTGAGACCAATGTGAGACCAAGGTGGCATCCCAGAACAGCTGTTTCACGCTTTATTGGCGATCATCAGCTGGGAGTAGTGACCAATAAACAACGAGGTTTCAGAACGGATAGTGTCATATTAGATAATAATAATCCACCTCCAAAACTAAAAAAAAAAACCCAATAAATTCATAATAAAAAATAAATAAAGGGATTCATGGACTGGCATTCGGCCGGCTTCAATGAATTTCCTATATATAAAATGATCTCCATAGTCAGACCTTGTTATTTACTGGTGACTACTTCCATCTGATGATCGCCAAAAAGCGTGAAACAGCTGTTCTGGAATGTCACCTAGTAAATAATAAAATAAAATACACTAATTAACAAAAAAAAACGACGTACCTAGAAGGAGTTGTCCGATGAAGACAAAAATTGGTGGAGAGGAAGATTATGTACAGAATAGAAAATGATTAAAATTTCAGACAAATTGAATGATTTATTTCAGAGTTACAGAGTTACAAAGTAACGAGCTCAATAAGGTGTTGACCCACCTCTACCCTAAATGCAAGCTGCCACACGACGTGGCATAGAGTGATAAAGCTCCCTGATGGTCTCCTGCGGTATTTCTTGCCAAATTTGCTCCAATTGTCGGACTAGGTCATCCATATTCCCTGGTGGATGCAGTCGCCTTCCCATCATATCCCAGACATGCTCGATTGGAGAGAGATCTGGGGATCTGGCTGGCCAAGGAAGTGTTTCACAAGCTGCAAGACAGGTCATAGCAACACGTGCCGTATGTGGTCTGGCATTATCTTGACCATCAGATTGATAATCGCTTCTTATATACACCTGCTGAGTGCGCAGTTCCGATGCGCTGTAGCTCTCGCTATTCATTCAATGACCACCAAAGTTTAATCATTTGCATGGGCGGTCCCAATGTCTTTGCATACGAAATTTCATTACAATCGGACAACTCCTTCTAGGGGCGTCGTTTTTTTTGGTAATGAGTGTACTTAGTCTCATCCATTATTATTTAGGTATTTTAGGCGATTTTTTGAGATTTTATGCTTACAGGAAATTCATTGAGGCCGGCAGACTGCCAACACATGAATACCTGTGTATATTTATTGTTATTTATTTATTGTGTTTTTATAAATAATGAAATTTAAAAGTGCTTGGGAAAAATCGGATTTATTTTCACTATCACATGTAATATGTTTATGTGTTTTGAGTCTTATAAGTCAGGCCAAATTATAATACTAAGAAAATAATTAAAAAAAAGTTCTCAATATACTAATATAAGAAAAAGAAGATATATTTTCATTGTAATACCACATATATAACAAAATAGTTAATGATGAACATTTATTTTTTGATAAAGTACATCAACATTATTTTACTATATAAGTGGATTATATACAGGATTTCAATAAATTTAAAATAAGTAAATGAACAAGTTACGATATTAATTGCGGTTGGAGATTACGTAATTAAGTAACTTCTTGCTATTGAAAAATATATTGATAGAAAAAATATATTAAATATGATATAAATTTTATTACAGCAATTAAGGTCGAAAAAAATAATAAAAAAAATACAGAAAGAATATTTAGAACAATAAAATATTAAGATAAAATACTTTTTAATTAGATATTTCAAAATTAAATATTTAAAATAATTTTATTTTATTTTACAAATTTTTAATGTAAAAATTAACAAAATAAGTTTAATGCTAATAAACCATTCTTACACATTTCACAAATTTTGAAATGTTATTTAATAAAATTTTAAAATTTCCATTAATAAGTATTAAAGAAAAGGTGAATTAAAAATTTCAATTATTTCAGTTCACTCTCACCTAATAGTATTGAATTACTATTAAAAAATTTATTCATTATTTCAATCAAATTATTGAAATTTATACAATCTTAATTTACCTGTTATTATTAGTTTATTTGTTTCTATACAGTTTTTATCTTTTCTTAAATTTTATTTTAGTGCAAACAAATTTATTTAATCCAGTTTTGTATTTCTTAAAGTTATTTACTACAGTTAAATCTTTTCGTACAATAACATTTCAAAATTTGTGAAAATGTGTATAATGGTTTATTAACATTAACTCATTTAAGTTTAGTTTTACATTAAATATATAAAATAAAATAAATTATAAAACATTTAACGTGTGCGCGATAAGTTGATTGAAATGACGACATATAACACTTGCAAGATTTAAAAAATTTCATATATTAATAGATTAAGAAGGCAGATTAATGGCCTTTTTAATCTGTTAATATGTGTAATTTTTTTAATCCTGCAAGGGTGTTATGTCGTCATTTCAATCAAACAAAATTAAACTTATTATTTTAGATTTTATTATTACACATTACGAAATATATAATTAAAATAAAAAATTTCTTTTTCACTTTCTTTGCTTGTTATTATTTTCTAACATATCAATTTTTTTTAGGGAGATCTTTTTAATAGATGATAATTCTTTACCTAAATGAGTAAAAAAACTTATTTTTTTTAAAAGCATTATTTAAAAAATTCACTTCTAATAATTAGATTGATTTTGGAAAAAAAAAATCATTAGTGTCACCATATGATAGTATTATTCAAGAAGTTAACTTACGTTGAATTTCTCCTCCCGCCAAAGAAAAAGAAGACAATGAATTCCGTTCATTTCTGGTATTGATGCGGAAGAGGGAGATAAAAAAAAAAGACTTTTAAAAACAAAACCTAGGTCTATTTATTAAGGCATTTTCCATTAGTCTTATCCACTGTAATGTGAGGATGCAAAGCTTCCCCACAAATGATTTATGAATATGGCACCGACAAAATAGATAAACCCCATTTTCGTGCACCATATGCGAAATAAATTGTGACGATACTTTTAGATTCATTAGTGTGTTTGTGGAGTGGGAGCTGTGTTTGTGGACAGCAGAAATTTACACCCGCAGAAATTCTATACTGCTATCGCGCCGGGGTCATTGCTGTTCGTTATGACGTTAAGCCTAAAAGCGGAATGCGACATGTTTTTTTTTTTTCCTTTTTGCTTCGCCATAGTTCCATTATCATTCACGAAAAATGCAATCTAGAGCAGCAAATGCTAATGTCACTATGTGTTAATGGGCATCTTTGCCGGGAAAACGATACTTCGCTAAGACCGTTTCCTCGCCACGTATCTGTTTTATCTACAGATGGACGGAAATTACTAATGATTTGAAAACAAACTCATTACGAGGAACCTCATGCGTTTTAAATTGCAGTTGCAGGTTGAAATTAGATTTCGACTGTTTGGTGCCGTCTTTTGGTGGCGATTTGCATAAGGATAAAAGCTGATTTTTATCCCAGTTCATTGCGAATTCAATTATGGATTTTAGACCCTGGGAATTATAGGATGATAGGGGCTGTTTAGTTGAATTTTTCGTTTAACTGAAAGCATTGGGTAAATGGCGCCAGACGCTTTCGCTCCATTCGCAAAACGCGTATGCATGTTTTGTGAATTATTTGTCGCATTTAGCCACACAAGACCAGACATATTTCCTTTCCAGTCTAACTTTAAATATCGTTACGATGAAATGAACAAGTCTTTAATTGAAATTATAAATTAGGTTCACAATTTCAAAGAATTATTCCAACGTGGCTCTATGGGCTATTACATAATATGTGAATTTCAAAAATATAGCCATACACCTGTTTAAGCAAAAACACATTTATACAAATTAAATTACAAAACAACGCAACTAGTTTCTCCACCGAGAGGTGGTATTCTCAAGCCTTGAGAATATCACCTCTCGGTGGAGAAACTAGTTGCGTTGTTTTGTAATTTAATTTGTATAAATGTGTTTTTAAAACACACAGGTGTATGGCTATATTTTTGAAATTAAGATATTTCAGTACACGTAAAATATTTACATTATACATAATTGTGTTTTAAACAGAAATGATTATAGACCAGTGAAAGAAAGAGCTATACCAGCAATTCTCCCAAACTTACTGTGGACTTGGCTTTATCAGGAGTTAATATTATTTTTCCTTTTCAAAAACTCATAATTTATTTCAGCTTTTGTTTCGAAGCTATTTTCAAGCTGGTTTTATTTTAAAATCATTCTTAGAGTTTTCTGAGTGATGATGCCATCATCTATAACAGAAGAAACTATCATTATCGCTAGATGAATGCCTAAATATTTAGTGTTCTACAATTGCTGTCTTTCTACAACATACAGTACAGTATATAATTCAAAGCTGCACGTCTTGACCATCTCAAAATGAGTGAGAATTGTTTTTAATAAAATAACTAAATAACTTTAAATCACAAGGTGCAAGGTTAGGAAGATAGCAAAGTGTATTTTCTCCAGAGTTTTCTCCTGAATGATAAAAAAAAGCAAGAACTTTATGAAGGCTTGTTTTATATCATCTTTGTAAGATCTATTCCTCCTGCCCACTGCTTTTAGTCTGTTTATAGATCACATATAGTTCGCTGTTGAAATAAACCTGGTCTATTTATGGAATATATTTGTTATATCTCTTTCCGTCGTTAGTCCACCCGCTGTAACAGTAATCCTGCCTAAAATCCTCAGGAATTTTATAATCCGTTAGTTATAATTTAATCAATTATGAAATCCAGTGCGTTAATCATTGTGAAATTGATTTGAGATAATAAGTTAGTGATGTCAGCAAATACAGTAACGATAAATGGGATTATTTGATATTAATCTCCTAAGTCCAGAAACCGAGAGATAGTGAGATGTAATAAAGCATTTGATTATAAATTATTTCATTAACATTTAACTTTTTAATTAAAACTATCAACCCGGGAAAAGTGGATTCTCCCAACGTGCGACTGCTTTCTCACAACTACCCGATAAAAGTGGATTCTCCCAACCCACGACTGGTTTTAGAACCAGCTAGTGCATCTATGACATATTTTTATTTTTTATGAAGATTAGAATGTAGTTCCCGTGACCTAATGGATAAAACGTCTAACTTCGGATCACAGGTTGCCGGTTCGATTCCCGTAGCGAGGTTGTAGAAATTATTTCTATTTAACAAATCACAACAGTTGCGCCAGACAGACAGAGAAATAAAAGATTTTAGTAATGTAGATTAAAAATGAACAGAGTAGAAATATATTATATATATAATTTAAAGTACTACTGTTCGTTTTCGTTTACGAGAGCCTTCAACGCCTTTGCGCATGCGTCAGGTCTCCTTGGATTTCATGAAAATAGGGTTGAGGAAAAATAAAGAGAGGATATTTACTTTTTATCAGTGTTAGTTTACTAGTAGCTGCGTTCTATTTGCGCTTTTCGGGAAAGAATTATGGAAAGAATAAATACTATTGCAAAAATAACAGGTACTAAAAGAAAAACAGGTCTTATGAAAGTGCCCATCTCAGCGTATCACCCCTTTGAGGAGTAGAATCGTCTGTGTTGTCGTAGCTCTCGCTTTTCAAAACGAACAGTACATGTAAAAGAATGAAAGGGTTTGTTTTGTTTTTACCGTTTGGTGAAATAGTTTGAAGAAAAAAACAAACAAACATTAAATAGTCAAAAGTCAGAAAAGGAACAGAATTTAATTTATTTTATTTATTCATTTATTTTGTCAATTTCTATGAAATACACTAGCAGCAATCATACTACAGTACTAATCTAAGCGTAAAGTTTACATTTTTATAGTTCAAATTAAAATATAAATTTTCCTTTAAATTACAAAGCTTTAAAAAATGCTTAAATAAATAAACTGGTATAAAAAGGAATATTCAGTTTTCCTAATTTATAATGTAATATAACTTAACTTCATAACGTAACATATGTATATTACAATGTAATATGTATTTATAATGTTCCTTTTTTCAGTTGGTGATTTCCATTGAAGATAGGAAAACATTATAAATCTTAGTATTTTCGTAGTTCTAAAATGTTATGAATGAGAAAAGACTTAGTATCAATTGCAATGAAAAGAGAAGGAAATGTAACATAATTTATCCTAAAATGAATAAGAGTGAAAAAGTTGATCCGACGCATTAGAAAATTGGTATCTCGTGACTCAACAACGACATCCTTTTGAAATTTTTTGGATTATGAAGCATCGTGAACAAACAACCAAAATACCAAAAATCATCGCAAACTAGATGTTGGATACATTTTTAAAACTCGATTATGTTTTTTAGTTTTTCAGATAGTCCCTACTAACAAGATCAACCCTGAAATTACCATTACTTACCAGTTACTCGTTAGTAAAGTTCGTTATATTTTGTTTCTTTTATGTGGCTTTATTTATTTCTTTTTATTCCGTCTTTGAAATCTAGCAGCGATGGCGCCCGAGTTGCTGATTCACCTTAGTATCAGCTCAGGCGATTCCATGTCACCGTCTCGTACGAAGCACTTCATATAGAAAAGTTGCCCCTTATTTATTTGCGCTGTGAGGCGTAGGAGAGACCTAACCAACTGGAAGATACTCTTCGGAAGGAAAGAGGAAAGAAGAAAAATTTAAGAGGGGGGAATTTTTCCTGCAGTTTCCATGAAATATTAAATGTTGTCTCGTGGATGGTCATTAAATCACCATCTGGCCTTGCTTTTCCTCTCTGCCTTCACAAGGTGCGGACAAGGTTTTGGCCGAGATTGCGCCCATCTACGGGGCTACTTCGGCGCAAGAATTTTAATTATCTCATAGATTAGTAATAAGATTAAGGCTGAGTAGGAAGCGCGAGAAGGTATGAAGCAGAGGATGGATAACGCTCAAGTTGAACTTTCACAACTATAGAAAATAAAAAGAGCATTCGTAAGAGAAGAAACTTCACGCGCGTTCTTGGCATTTCTTTATCGAAAGTTGTGATTCGAAACAAGAAGGTTTTAAAGTAAATACTGCGTTCGTAATTAGAAGAGAATCGGAATGAGTTCTTAAAGTTCAAAGAGAAGCGTTTGCGTGGAAATTAGAGCGGGGAAACTTCTAAATTACTTTACAGCTTCTAATTTGTGTACAGTTGAGCAAATTTTAATGAAATGGTAGGGAAATAAAGAATAATCCTTAAGTTTTCTGTTCATCTATTGCAATTGTTTGCTGTCCGCCAGAAGAGTTGTACAGAAATTAAAAATTTTATTACAGTTAAATTGAAAACCTATGGTTATCTAAATACCATAAATAACATACATAAATTATACAGGGTGTCTCAAAATAATGTACTAACACTTCGATAGTTAGTACATCAAAGTGTTAGTACATTTTTTGAGACACCCTGTATTTACAATAAGAAACAAATTTAACGTGCAGAAAAAATCAATAAGAAAGAATAAAAATCTGCATATAAATAAACATTATAGATCGGATGATGATCCCAAAAAAGGATGAAACGGTCGTTCCTGATTCCGTCTCATGATAAACTCAAAGGCGTAAATGTTTATTTATTTGCAGTCTTTGTTTTTTTTTTTTTTTTATTTCTTAATATATTTACAATTGTAACAATAATGTATACAATTGTCATAAATTGTATTTCTAATATTTTTGCATGTTTCCAATGAAGAATAAGTAAACTCCACAAATGAAACCTGTAAAACATTGGAAATTACAATATATGAGACAAGTAATTTTAAATAAAGGACTGTATGAAATTTAGAAAGCTTTTTATTATAAATTTATTTGTTTATTTTTGGGATGCTGTTATATATAATAATATACTAATCAATTGAAATAAGTGTCTGAATTTTAGACCTAAGTGTCTGAAATGTGAAGATCATTTTTAGAAAACATTTATTTATTTATTTCTGAATGATGTGGATAGCCGTAATCCAGTCTATTTACACAGAAGTTCCTTGGTAACAGATGGACATTTCTCAAATAAGAGTAGAATTTCCTTGATTAAGCAGAAAAATATTCCACTAATCTGTAATAAATTTCATATTTAATGTGTAGACAAAAAACAAAATGGACACAAAATTTTTATTTTGCCTAAATGTGAGTAGAAACTTGATAAACACAATTTCAGTAATTACTTTTAAAAACAAGTAATAAGGGAAACAACACACATATATATGTTTATATATGTTTCTACATGTTTCTAGTATGTATGCTGACGATGTCATGGCATAAAACCACCTGACGAAACTGTCAAAAATGTAACTATATCTTCTTTTTAATATATATTTTTTATATGTACTTGTACGTGTGTCGTTTCCCTTATTACCTGTTTTTAATTCGATGGCACGCAAACATTAAACATCAGATTATTAATTACTTTTCTGGAAAGCCGAATCAGTTTGCCTTTTATAGCTTATCCAATAATATGTATATAATTATGAAGGAATTAACTACATGTAATTCTCAGCCTTTGATGTAAATTAGTTTCACATTTTAACTATCACATACAATTATATATTTCAATCAAGTCCCGGAAGACTTAATTAGAATTTGGTTATTTTAAAGAACTATTAACAGTTACTTTTTTTAAGGTCTTAAGATTTGGTGATAGAAAAACTGCAACACTGTGTTTCGAAATTACTTAAAATTACATAAACGTGCAGAAAGTCTGGGTTTGTTTGTTGAGCTATTTTATTTTCCTTGGATGTCTTATATAGTGACAGCTTGATTGAAAACAAATAGTTCTCCAGACTATCATTCTTTGAACTTAACAATGTATTGCTTTAGCTTTAAAAAGTACTTTATTTAATGACTTCTGGAAATGGTCTGAAAGCTTTTACTGTTGCGTTTATTCGTTCATTCAATGTAACCATAACAAAATGTGTTAACTGCACTGTCGATTACGACGGAATATCGAACCCTGCTATTGTTCCAGGGATATTTGATAAATTTTATCATAAATCAACAGCACATAATAGCCAATTCAGAATATACATTCAATACTTTAAAGTTAATTATGAACTCCAAACTTAAACGACTAATTTTCAAAACTTTCCGCGTTTAAAATTTCATGCCATGAAGAATTTCTAATTAATTTTTAATCAAGAAAAGAAGTATGGTATTTTTAAATTTGTTATTACAATTAATATTTTTATATATTATTTAATGTATTATTTTAAATTATTATATTATATGCTTATATAAGAAATAAATAATAAATTACATATTTTTTTATATATAATAATTTGTAAAGAATAAATACAGGTTGTTGCAAAATTCGTGTGTAATATTTAAACCACGTATAGGGGCATGGCTAAGGATCAATATATTCCTAATGAACTCATGTCCGGAAACGCCCCATTAAGGCGCTAGGTGGTCCTAAAGTGAGTCTTTCCTAGAGATCATATTCTTCGCTACACCATAAGAAATGTTTTGTAGGCGAGCTATTTTTGTTGAAACAATTGAAATAACAGTCGGAAATCTGATGCCAGGCAATTCGCTTGCAAAATTCAATTGTATGGACACGCGCATAATTTTTAATAATACAGATGTACAAAACATACTTTCTATAAATCTTTGTCTTATTAATTTCAAGAAAACTCCAAGAACTTGACTTTCATCGCACGTCTATCTTATAAACGAAAAAAAAAAGACACATGATAGACTAACCAAAATTTATTTAAACTTACATTACAGCACAAAAACGATTTTAATATTAAAACATTCAAAATCCTTTTAATATTTAATTGATGCAGGTCCTCAGGTAGGTTTCATGGATTACTAGATTTTGAGAAAAAATGTATTAAGAAAAAACAAATGTTGCTAATATGCTTTCTTATTGGAACTATACTTAGAATACGACTTACATCAGTTGGATGACCAAAAACTTTTTAAATCCACCAATTTTGATTTGAATGTTATACAATAAGTTCATTCATATCAGAGAACATTCAAAACAGTAAAAGTAATTAGTTATAAAAATAATTAATTGTCTTTAAATTTGTCAATCTACGACCTCTTGTAATATAATTAAGAAATGCTTTACTTAAGATTTTCGGTGTCGAATTCTTAATTAAATAGTAAAACTATAATTGGATGTATTGATATACACTATGTATATAACCGTTATTTTTTTTTTCCACACAATCAAGGAACAGCTATACTAGTATACTTCTTGATCGTGAATTTTTTTTTTTTTTTTATTTATTTCTAAATTTAAAATAAGTTAATTAATTAATTTCAGAGATTATTTCCTTGTATAGTTGTTTGCATTCATCTTCTCAGTTGATCTTTAGTTATCTTTCTTATTTAAGATCTATCGTCCTAACCTAAATTCCAGTTCTAAATATCTTCTCCTTTTACGTTCTACCATGCCGGTGGTTTTTGGCTAATCTTATATTTTAGTCAACTATATTTAAATTATATCCTAATTATTTCTTTTTAGTCTTACAACTATTTCGTAATAATCACTTTTTACATCTTAATTACCGGTTTCTTTCATTTTTGGAAGAGGGATACATCAGAATCTATATTATTAATACTAAAATCTTTTATTTCTCTGTCTGTCTGTCTGTTCCGGTGTAATTGTTAATTTCCTGTGAAAAAATTACTACAATGAAACGTTCGCGACGGGAATCGAACCTGAAACCTTTTGATGCAAAGTCAGACGTCTTATCCATTAGGCCACGGGGACTACATTCGAATTATTGTTTCTTATCACTCCCTTTGTGTGTGTGTGGCGCAATGAGAGAAGAGCCAGAGATAAAAGAAAATAACTCTTTAATTTTAGCCTACTAGATTAAAATTTAAATTTCAATGTTCATTTTTTTAGCCTCTCTTCGTCAACAATGGCGCGCGCTATCAAATAATGAGTTCATTCAAAAAGGAATAAAATATCACTTTTTGCCATAACCGCTTAAAATCGATTCTTCTTGGATTATCTCATACTTACCAGGGAGAGACAGGGGGATGGCCTAGTCATTGATGAAAAAGTAAAATAAAGAGAATCAAACAGAATGCCAAAAAACAAATAAACAAATAAATAATAGACAAAAAATTGTATTTGATTGTAGGTTTTCAAAATAATGGCTCATATTTATTATTTGTGAGTGTTTCTATGTAATAAATCCTTACAAGTCACAGCTAATGGTGAAGCTTCCTGCAATTGGATATCTTAATGGCATCGTATTCTCTTACCTTAGGATATGGATATGATTATTTCCTTTATAGAGGCATTGTAACATTACGAAGGCAAAAAGCCCTCCCTGACTAAGGTTGCTTTGTGAGTCACTCGCAGGGTTTCCGTCCTCCTCTTGACTTTGGTGGTTGCTTTGATAGGTGAGCCATCTGTTGTAGTTTGTTTGAAACTATTTCGTTTCTACCACATTATTGCTTTTTTCCCTTTCCCTTTAAATCTTCGTAATGTATTCTCCAAAAACAGTTTTAGAGGCAAAAATGCCGCTGTCCAAGATTTATTCACGTCAATAAATCTCACGTCTTCACTGCCTTTTTAGAATTGGTGAAGTGCACTCGTTCAGTTTATAACGGTGGCTGTTCAAAAGCCGTAACTTGTACACACACACACAGTCCTAAATAATCTCAAAGTGGTTAGACTAACTGTAAGATTAATGCATTGAAAAAAAAAGGGCTTTTCCTGGGCAATTTACTGCTAGTAAAGCAATGTTGACAAAAACCTCTCTATTTTTTTTTTCTTTTTTAATCCAATGTCTGGTTTTTATTTTTAGTTAATTTTCTTTATTGACGAAGTTTTATTAATTTTAAATATAAACACTACAATTAATAATTAATTTATTAATTATTAATTAACACTAATAATAAACACTACATCACACATTAAACATATTTAAAATATTTAAAATATGTTTAATAACATCAAATTTTCAGAAAGAATGAATGTACAGTCCAACAGACGGATCTTGACGATCTCGTTTGCGTGAGAATTACGGAAAACACGAGATCTGGCCATTAGCCTCTTCAGGAGGTGTCAACGAATTTAGTAACTTACTTGGAATGTCTGTCACTAGGAAAATACTACCTAATAAATTTATTGTTGTTTATTGACTGTTTTAAATTTACGAAAAGTATATTAAAATATAGCAAAGTCTCATGTATTTCCCCGTATTATAATTCATTTAAATATTTCAATGAAATGTAAACATAAATATATATATGTGAAACATTCATGCATTTTTTATTTGTTTTTGATTTTTGTGATTAGCAAATAAAATAGATGAGAAATCGTATGCCTTTTTGATTATTAATTCGTTAATGTAATATTGCATTTTAAATTTAAAATCTATTGTATTATGTAAATACATTTACATAATCCTGTTGTTTTTTTTTTTGTATTTTGTTTTGTTTTGTTTGCGTAGGAAATTTTTAAAATTAACGTTTTTCTAATATTTTAGCAATTTTTTTATGGGTGATCAGTATGTTTGACAGCTCTTCCGTCTAATTTTGAGGCCCTGAAAAGGGCCTTTAAAGGTAAATTCTGTTTTATTTTTTCAGCTGTTGTTTCCAGTAAATAACTGCGTGAATTGGGAGATGTACGAAATATTAACGAGTAGCTTCAGCTACTCTGTCTTGAACTCTTTCTAAAGAAATGAGAGGTCCTCCATTAATTAATTCTCTCCGAAAATATTCATGAACTTGCAATATTATTTTCCGTGCGCTGCTTCGTATAGCAATGTTTCTCGACATTTTATGAGAAGATTTGGATAGAGGCTATTCTCGCGTAAATTACGTGAAATCATGAAAAAACGAGATCGTCAAGATCCGTCTGTTGGACTATATGTCTTTCCTTTCTCAAACTACAAATAAATATGATCTTTACAAAAAAACAGGAAAAAGTGAACATAAACTTACTTAACAATAGATAATCTACCATACTCACATAAACAATAACAATAATTTATACAATTACAAAACACAATTTAAGCATATTCCCTGATGGTTATTAAAATAATACTCACTATGTTAACTCATCGATTCCACAAATTTCATAGTTTTGTTAGTCTAAATTATCATGTCTTTAGCCAAGTTTACAAATCTCTTATTAACCTTCATTCTTTCATTCCTATTCAGGTTTTGACCTCTTGTATTCCTGATCAGAATGTTCAGTTATTTCTGATTTATTTTTCTGATTACTCTTTAAATAATTTGCATGTTCTACTATGCGCAGCCTAATCGTTCGTTTGCTCTCCCCTATATAGAAATTCCTACAATTTTCACATTCACTCTTATAAACAACACCCATCTCATTTTAGGCTTCTGAAAGACGCCTTATATCCCCGGTTTGTCTGTCTGTGGACACATATCCCGCAATGCTTCGCAACGGCTTCTGTTAGCTCAGTTGTAGGTGGCCTGTATGTTGAATGTTGTAGGTGGCCTGTTAGCTCAGTTGGTTAGAGCGTCGTGCTAATAACGCGAAGGTCATGTTTTGATCCCCTCATGGACATTTTTTTTTTCCTTTTTTTTTCTCCCCACTTTAAATCTATTCACAGTTTCTCAAAAGCTTTTTTTTTTTTTTTAAATCATTATTATTAATTTAGTATATTAACAAGGTTTGAGTTAAGAATGACGATTATTCCATATAAATAAGGGTGGGTAAGATAGCATGGGGTCGCAAACAGACTCGCGCGAGCATTTTCTAGACCACCCCGGCGCAGTCTATTCAAAAGTAAAGGTGACTCAGAAAACGTTGCGAAGCACTGTGATTGGTTTACTAATCGTGATTGGTTTACTAATCACTATCCTACCTTGTTTCAAATCATTTTTATTTATTTTTTGAACCTGAAACACTTTTCAGCTTATTCCTGTAGTCAAACTCCGTGTAAATTAAACTTTTTACAGATTCCCTTTAATTTGGTACTTTTTTATTGCATATAAGGTAGTAGTACTCTTTAAAGAACCGAATAAGCAACAGTTAATAAAAGAATAGTACTATCTTTGGCTTATTTTTTACTTTCCTCGTTTGGCTTCGTATCGGCTCCGTATACACGAATACTCTAAACAACTTATACGTAAATTACAACTGCCTATAATTATCTTTTTATATCTTTTTTTTATTAAGCAATGAATCTTCATAGTCTAACTGAAGATTTGAATATTGATAAGGTGGATGGTAAATGTGGCAGGGACAACCGAGAAAACATTTTAAAAAGATAGACAATTTGTAAAAATATATGGAATATTCTACATAAAGGAGAAGATTCACTAGGAAAATGATGACTGGATAATATGGCATGTTCCAAGGATGGGAGTAATGTAGAAAATTAATATTTAAGACATGTGAAAAAAATTCATCGTCTTTTACTGCAAGTAAACCATTTAAAGATTATTGGAGTTCGTATTAACATTGATGGTAGACTTTAGTTGGCAATTAAAAGTAACGAATCGTTACCTTTCATGAAAATTGCAATTAAGATAAATGAAGAGAAGCATGTGACCAATTCTTAACCAATTAAATTCTTTCTTACAAATTAATTTGGTTGTAATATTAAAAACAACATACATTACCAAATGAATGCATAGATTGTAAACTACAGCTCACCAAGGGTTTCATGCTTGAGGTAAAGTTGTCACAAGGGCTTTATTATATAAAGATTTCAAATTAGTACAAGGAAATTAAATAGTCGGTATTCCTTCGTGTATAAACGAAATATAATTAATTTATCCAAATAAGTGAGTAGAAAATGGAAGAGCACATTAAGATAATTAAATAAAAGACTGAAAATGTCAAGATTTGCCATTCGATTTCCGTACGCGCATGTTTGGACAAAATTTTAATTATGTTTTATCCAAATATATGCTGATAAATACTAGACTGACCTTCTGTATATAAATAAAGACAGCAGTTACAGCCGAGAGTTCACGAATGTTAATTCTTACAAAGTACACAGCGAGACGAAACACACTATACTTTAGTTCGGGCATCAATATATTACCGTAAAACCACGCAACTATGGTCCTGCTATACAACTATGGTCCAAGGATACCTTCAAAATTCGAAAGGCACTCAGTTGTGATTTAGCGCCAACTTATGGATTTCATGCAAGTTTATTAGTGTATTACTAATGGGGGAATTAGAAATGGGCGATTCACAGCAGAGTGCCTTTCGAATTTTGAAGGTATCCTTGGACCATAGTTGTAAAGCAGGACCATAGTTGCATGGTTTTACGGTACGATAATTATAATTAACTCCCCAGTGTTCGACACTGCTGTTGACTCTGCGGCCATTATTAATTCGAGGCTAAGTACACTTTGTAGAAGTGAACATGACGTAAGTAAAGTTGTTAAATTAGATGTCTTTGTTGAAAAACTTGTTAACAAAATAATGAATCTAAAGTCATCTTAAAGACCTGCAAACTAAAGTATTGATTTTTACAGTATTAGTGGCATTTGTGACAGATAGCAGGAAACGAATTAAGCTTAGGCTTATATTAATTTAAAAGTAATTAGTAAAAAAAGATATAATTCTGAATCCTATAGAAAATAACAAAAGTTAATGAAAAGAAAATAGTAGAAATCACGTAACGATATACACTGTAAGTACAATGTAAATTTATATGTTAATATTTATGCTTGAATTATAATAACACATCATTTTTAATACCTGAGAAACATTGTAATAAATATTACACTCCTAAAAATCCTTAATATAACAACACTCCTTTAATTTCCACTATATTTGATCCTTCTTTGCGAAGGACTTCATCAGGTGGTATCAGAGGACAAGAAACTATTCTTCTTCCTCTACATTTCTTCAGGATTACAAATAAGAACTAAAATAAAATAATAACTATTAAAATAAATAACTAAGTAAAACATTTTCGTATTCAAGTTAACAAATGAACATTGTCGTATTCAATAACATTGTGATTAATAATGATAACAATTAACACAATTAATGATGCTTCGTATATAACAATAATAATAATACTAATATTTCTCACATTTTATGCTAATTAACATCACTAGTTGCGACCCGTGAAATATTCACGAAAGTAAAACAAATTCCACATTTTTGAAAACACAAGATTGAAAAAGATGTTCTAAGCTAATTTTTTAAAAGCCATGACTTCCGCAGCAGCCCACTTATAATTTGAATGACTAAGCCAAATTTTGCTAAAATAAAATAAAATAAAAAATTGATTTACCAGTTTCAACATTAACAATAACAATAATGAATGTCCAATAGCCAATAACAATAATGAATGTCCAATAGCCAATACCAATAATCCTGTCTGGGCAACAATGAGGGCACGTGCATCGTCATTATCTCCTACTTGTTGAGTATTGAGAGAGCGGCGACACAGCCGAAATTATGTAAAAACCGAGGTTTTACAAATTCTCTGATAAATTTTGACGCATGAACTTCATGCATTTCAGTGTAAACTTCATTTATGTGGGAAAGAAAATCTCAATATGCTGATAATAATTGTGTAATCGCGATCAGTCGTGGTGAAGTGGAGAAAATAGTAGAGACGCCATCATTAAACATGGGCGTGACGTCATGCCTGACGTGTTCCAATGCTGCACTGTGATTGGTTATTTCAAATTACAAATTTACAAATTTACAAATTTACAAATTTACAAATAAGATCCGTACAACTTTCGCCTATTAATAGAATGATTAATATTTAAAAACTTATTTTTTCATAAACTTATTTTTTCAGGAATTCTTTAAGATATCCAAATGATGACTACTCATTTTAAGAAACTTTCCTTATTAATACAATCTTTGCAATTGATCAAACATGATTCGATCATGAGTTTCTCTTTTTCTTCGGAAATTAACGGAGTTGTTTATATTAAGGATTTCTAAGAGTGTAATAATCACAGGATATATTAAAGAAGCTTAAATATTGTAATAAATAGACTAAGCTGTTAAGATCTTTGTTACTGAATTATATGGTTGTAAATACTAAATAAAAAAAAAAAAAAAAACGAAACAAACATAAGATTTATTTTAACTTATGTTTGTAGTAAAAACATTAAAATTAAATTGCATTATGGATATTGTGAACAGTCGCTTGACTGTGGGTTGGAGGAGGCGGGTTCAATCTCTGACCTCCGTAGATGTGGGTGATTTTCACACGCTTAATTATCCTCCAGAATGGTCCCAGGGCTCACCCAGCTCTCTCAAGAATGGGTATCGGATTTCTGTCCCGAGGGTATAGACGGGCGAGCGTTGGTCTGACCACCCAACCTCATCACAGTCTCGGGTCAATGAAACGTTGCGAGGCTTAACTCCAGCTCCCCTATCAGCCTACATTCATCTACCTACCTATCTATGGATATTGAAAAGCATTGTTAAAATCGCTGTAACCGTAAAAAATTCGTAAAACCAAGTCGAAATTTCAATAGTAATTGTATTTTAGGAAATTTCTAACCTTAAGTCAACCAAATACAATGTGTCGGGACTTACCGTACGACTTACATTGAAATTCAAATCAATTAGTTTTTAAAGCAGAATCGTGGAATTTCTTGGATAATAGAAATAATTGAAAAAAAATCATTATTTTAAGATACCGGTAACATTATCCAATAAACCTCAGAATTTAAAATCAATCAATTTTTATTAAAATATTAATGGATTTTCAGGATATCAATAAGTAAAGCTGTTTCATTGCTATTCTAATAAGTTAATTATAAAATTCGTTATTCTTTTTTTTCACTAATTTACAAGTAATGATTGATGATTTACCATACAATAGTAAATAGATAAATATGTAAATAATTATAGAAGTGGCAATTTCAACATGATTAAACAACAGACAGAGAAATATTTATTGTGCTTTATATTACGTTGACTTATAATTTTTCAGTTACGTCAAAAACAGTTATTAAAAATTAAACACAAAAAAAAGCAGATTTCCTATATATATTTTATGTAAGTTTAAACTTCGTATTTACTCAAATGTGATCAATAAAAAAATAGTAACATAACGTTGTAAGGTCCTGACTCAAGCAATTCAGGCAAACCTTTTATTTATTTTATATCTTTCTCTTTCCAATGCATCTAAAATTCTGAAAATTTAAATATGAACTTGTGAAGCATCTGGAATTTCTATTTTCTTGTTTTTAATTTTCAAGATATCCTGTAATTAATTAAATTAAAATTCAAAAGTAGTCAATTTTTTCAGCGTTTACGAGGTATTACTCGGTATTTTCAACGTAAAAAAACGTATAAAAATTTGTAAGATGATGATTTGTATATAAAATACTTATTTGTGCAACAGTTAATTTTTTTAAAAAATAAAAATTGTGCTATTAACTATTTTTAATCTAATTAACTATTTTTAATCTTAAAGGTTACATTTTAACCCTAAAATTTAATTTTAAAGTTGAAGTGGTAAAAGAAATAAATAAAAGAAATATTTAAAAGGTTTGCAGTCGCCTGAATTGCTTGAGTCAGGGCCTTACAGAAAAAAAAAAGACCTGTGTCTTTAATATTAATAAGTATTAAAAATAACAGGTTAGTTTTATTTTGGGTTTATTCTCTTACGTTGTAATTAATTGGATTTTTTTACTTTTCGTCAAAAACTTTCAGTACCTTTTCACTTTTTATTGAAATCCAATAAATTAAAAGCGAAAATTACAGACTTTAAAAGCACGATTTCTGTTAAGCAATTCTTTTAGTCTTGATGAAGTTTTCTAATTACATTCGTTTTTTATTTTTCACCTCAGCTTTGTAATCAACCTTCTTTACCGTAAATTAAATTGAATTAAGTTTTTTTTTCCCTTCCCCTTTTATAATTACTAATCTCGATTGTTTTAGTTTTAGAACCAACTTCGAAAGCTAATTGTTTTCCAGCTAACGATGCATTATTGGTAGACATGGTGTCAATCCAAGGGAGTGTCAATTAATTAAAGAGATTAGCGAATGATTACACGAGTTTAATGTGCGATCACTCTGAATTATGTCATTTCAATTGAACGTAATTATTACCATCACGTGACACTCTAGTTGTGGGAATAATTCATTTGGACGTTTATCCAACCCTACTTAAAACCATCTGGCATTTATTGATTCATAAAAGATTCGAAGATTGACGCGAATTCGATGGAAATCAGATAGAGGAAATTAGCGTTAATTTTAAATGGAAACATCTATTATTTATTTTGATCATGACGCAGCTTGATAATAGTAGATCCATTTTTGATACTGGAATCTAAGCCCTTGTAAATGACATTCATGTATTTTTAATATTAAATAAATAAAATTTCGAATTTCTTTCCCTCATCTTATTGACGTAAATTGTAAATCATCACCTACGAGATTTGTCTCTGAAAAATTAATTACTAGCAATTATATATTTAATAAAAATGAATCAAACCTGAAGTTCTCAAACTTGATTATTTAATGAAAGGAAAACAAGAACAGCAACTGAATAAAATAAAATTGCTTTTCCGATTCGATTACGGGAAGAAATTGGGAACGGCCGTTTCGTCCTTCAGCGGACTCATCATCCCAATTTCTTCCCGTAATCGAATCGCAAAGGCAATTCATTTTCTCCAGGTGCTGTTCTTGTTTTCCTTTTATTAAGCATTTCTCACAGCACGTTGATTTTCTGTATTGATTATTTAATTCTGTGCAGTTTTATTGTGAAACTTAAATTGAGATTAACATCACCAGGGCTATTCAAGGATATTCACGACTTTCTATTGAGAAAAATAAAAATTTGCCTTGATATGAAATATATTTTTAAGCAATCATGTAGGCATCAATTGATAAGATAAAAGATAAATAAAGTAATGAAATTAACACTCACACGACGTTTCAGGACCCCAGTGAGCACCTTAAAAAAAGGCTTGTAGTATGGAGTCCTGAAACGTCGTGTGAGTGCTTATTTTATTATTTTCCTTTCTCTTTTATCTTATCACTTGGTGCCTTAAAAGTATAAAAATTTGTTTTTTACACAATTACTATAGTTCGGTCTCAGATGAGTTTAGACCATTGCTAGATCGTTAACAATGGTTTCTTAATATTGAACTGCGATGAATAGTGATAGTTAAAGGTATTAAATTACGATGATCTAAAGTTAAACATCAGTAGAAAGTTTACCGAGACTGACTGATATCTGAGATCGGCTTTAGGCAATACTTAGAGCTAAAATAAATAATGATGTGAACCATCTAAGTTTAAAACTTTGATCTTAGACTTAGAGTCGACCAAACAACCTTTCTGAAAATGTATAAAAACTATATGATGAAGACTTGAAATCTCTAGTATTCCTTCTTAAAATCTTTTCATTTCCATTATGATATCTAATTTTTTGAGCTAATTAATGAAAGTATATCTAGTGACTAAATATTAAAAGAAAACATGCTTCCACTGAAATTTAATATATGCTGGTAACAAAAATAAAATTAAACATGATAAATTAAGACCCCTATCTGCAGATATTGTCTCAAACCATACATCTCAACTTCACATTAAACTGATTTTCAAAACTGAACATACAGATGTTTTATCATTTCAGATCAATAGATTTCCAAGTGTTAACATTTATATGTTAAAATATACTAAAGCAATAGCAATGTATTGTATTATACTATAGTTGTGGTCCTTATGTACTTATATCAAAATAGAAAAATAAAATGTTTGGTTAGTGATAGATTTTTCTTCAGCTCGTTCCTCGTCTCAAGAAAACAGTGCTTGTTTGGTTTGCAGTAATAAACATAAGCATTTAACATTTATTAAAGATTTTACGTATAATTACGCTTATTGTATTACATAAATTCACAAGAATATAAAATAAATTAAATATGAAAATTGTATATTTTAGAAATTAATTTTATTCCATATTGACTTTTATCAAATCGATTTATATTTGTCGAAATTTATTATTAAAGTTAAATCTAAAATTTAAGAAGATTATCAAATGAAATTTTAATTAATGATTACAACTATATAAAAAGTTTATTTTAAAATGATATTTAGATATTGAAAAAGCTTTTTTTTTTGGATAAGTTCAAAATATAACAAACATTTTGATTAATTACTTTTAACTTTTAAAATTAATGAAGAACTGAAAATTGGCTTCAAGATTAACTATTTAATCTTTGATAAATGATTAAATATCAAGAATCTTGAAGCAGACCACTTTGGCTTTAGGATAAAGCAAACCTGAGTGATGAGTCGTGAATATCCTAAATAGCCTTGGTGATGTTAATCAGTTTCGATAAAATGTGGACCCTTCTTTCTCAGTATTAATGATTCAAGGGTCACTGGTGATCAAGTACTCGCTTTCTGACTTTTTGGTATATATTTTTCTTAATTTTCAAAATTTTTTAGTTATCTTTGTCTCTTTATCATCCGTTTTCTCCTTAACTTTTTATAGCAACCCATTTGGGAGCTATTGTGCTAGCGACCAAAATCGGTAGCTGTTGCGTTTGTCCTGTCCGTCCGTCCGTATCTATCCTCCCCTAACAACACCCGAATGGAAGGTCGGATCGACAAACTGATATCACCATCGTGTTCATCCAAACAACGTAGGGATGAATATTTTCAGGGGCCAACGCCCCCCTCCCCTCCCATGTTCGAGATATTTGGCATGGTTTTCATTGTATTTAGCTTAAATGCTAGAAATGCAACCATCACATTTCAGTTGTTAGCTACAGCTTGATGCTTTAGTCTTCGACTCATATACTGAAGACTGTCGGTTCGAATCCGTAAAACTAGTGTTTTTTGTTTGTTTTCTTTCTTATTTTCGTGATTGTTTTTTTTTATTTTTTTCCTAACTTTTTTTCAATTTTTTCTTACGTTAATGTACTTTCTTTTTTTATTATTATTTTTAAATTTTTTATAATATTACGGATCGCCATTCAATTTATGCTTTAAAACAAAATTATATCCCCTTGTTTTTATTTTCTCTTTTTCTACTCCTGATGATCACTCGAAATCCAGGAACCAGGATTTGGCAATTATAATTTTCCCTTTTAATTTATGAGAACCACTTTCACCATCTTCAACTGTCTGTATTCTTTGAAAATTACTATTTCGTAATTTTGATATTTGGCTCAACATAAACATTATTATTTTGGTTGTGCAGTTTTGGTTCGTTAACTTTCTGTATCCGCTTTCTAGCTTCACAAAATAACATAGGAAATCTCTATATTTCTGAAGGTCATTTCCTTTGTTTCTGAAACTACATGAATTCCATTTCATATTTTAATTCTCTTTTGTTTACTCAGCCAACCATAACCCAAAGGGGGTGGTAAGTTTGTTGGAAATTTCTTTTCACGGTTTCTGTTCATTTACAAGAGTTTTTTTTTCTTGTACCCGAAGAGAAAATTTTGTTGGTCAGACCTAAGTGTTTAATCTGCTTTTATTCTGTCTTAATGCGAGCCTGGTGTCAGTTAATCTCTGTGCCTTAGTCTTACTCTGTTTCTCCATCTGCCTCAATGGTTTCACCTGCGGGAAAGTGTCCCTTTGCATCTCCGTTTTTTTTTTCTTCTTCCATTGGAAGACCTCTAGGGGGAAAAAAAACCTCTTAATCAACAAGGATGGGATGCAGTCCCTTCAGCTGCTCCATTCCCACGACACCTACGAGAACACTATCCCCAATAAAAAACTTCGCCAAATGCCAGGAAGGCCGAGTCGATCCCGGTACGGGGGAGGGTGTTTAAATATTCCTTGATGGCTTTCCAATACCTGGAAACAGAGGTTGACGCGTGTGTAGGTGGAGTAGAATGGTAGGGGATGTTTAAGCCTGGAATATGTAAAAGATCTTGAGGCACGTTTCAGCCTCATTACAAGAGAGTAGTTCCCGTCTACACGGATTTTGGCTTTTTTTTTTCACCCTACCTTTGATTCGTGATATCTTTAAAGCAAGACGTGTGACGACGATTCATTAGTCCGATTTTTTCAGATCATGGACTTCCTAAAAATACAGTAAATCCATCTTGGATTGCATTTCTGCTCCTGCTATCTCTTTATAACAAAAACCATATCGCGAGATCGCAGCGGGGAAGAATCGTTGGAAGAAGCTGCGACACATTAAGGATGCAGGGAGATGTGGAGGAACAGGCTCGACTTTCCCCGGGCGAAGCAGAATCTTGCGGAAGCCTGCAAACAACAACATCCGGCCTTCGATGTACGGAGCCACCGCCAGGGATCCTCTCCGGCTGGCGTGCTCCGAAAGGAGGCAGTAGGAGAAGATGGGTTCGTACGAAAAGTTCCTCCACCAGTATTTATTGATGTCGTTACACCCCCGCGCAGCGTTCGCCGAGCAACCTCTAACGGCGTCGGAAAGATTTTACGGCCGGGCTTGCTCATCTTTATTTGCCTTGCTAAATATAACCCGACGCTGTTGGACTTAGACTTCCCTCTTCATTTAGCACGTTCAGCGCTAATTCAGAGTTGCACAAGGAGCTTGCTCTCCACCCCCTACAGAGCGATAATGGCTTAATAGAATCGAGGGTTGAAATAAAAGAAAAAAAAAAGAAACTTCGAACATTTCTTTTAAATCTCTTCTTTTAAGAGAGAGAATGAAAGAAGTAGAAGAGTTAATGGGAAATGGTTAAACTAAATTACTCCTGAAAGAAGACATCTTAGCCCGGAGAAATGAGCTACTAAAAATTGCAGAATTAGAATTAGATACGGCCTTTTAATAGATAAAATTACAGAAAGATATTAAGATAATGGCGTTCCTTATAAAGCAAGAAAATGAAATTCAGAAATACAGAAATAAGATAATTACATATAAAACATGTTACCTGTATTGGGAAATATTTAAGTGAAACAAATTGATTATCTTATTTATATATTGTATAAATTATTATTATGCATGTTCTATACAACTGATAGCAGCCTTTTATATTTTGAACTATAATCCAAAAAGAGAGAAAGACATTTGCTGTAACTTATATTTTATTTTATTTTATCTTGGAGTTCACAACAAGGACTTGGCAATTCTTCACCATTTCAAATAAATTTTATTAATCAAATTCTTATTACTAAACTTCAAGAAAACAAAATAGAAGCAGGCTCATTACTCAGAAATATACATTTATTAAAACAACCGCCTATAATTTTAATTGGCTGGAAATTACATTTGAAATAAAAACATTCCTTTTATTGTTATTATAAAGTTGAGTAAAATTATAATTTAATAATAATAAAAATAATAAATGTTTTTATTGTATTAGCTCCCTCACTAAATAATTAATATACTAAATATAATAGACTCCATAGCCCAAATAGTAAGGCTCTTGAGTGTTTTCTTTGGAAACAACTTATTATTAATCTTAATAACCTGCTTTGTTTGAAATGACTTGTTTATTATCAAGGACGATTTAATGTGCGGGAATGTAACATGAAAAGAGAGAATTCAATGTGTATTCTTTCAATTCACTCTTTTCATATTATATTCCTGCACGTTAAACTGTCCTATTTCAGATTATTTAGTTCTTGTCTTGTTTTATCCCTCATAATTAATGCCTTATGTGCCTAGCAGTTAACAGGCTAAGGTTTTTCAATCTTTACTGGTTACAGTAATTTATATTGTCGTTTCCTTTTCTGAGGTTCCACTTCCGGAAGCGGAAGAGGAATCAATAGGCTTTCACGCTTGTCTGTGCTAATCATCGAAGGTAAATCTGGCTGATGAGTCATAACAAGGACGAAACAACTGTCCCAGATACTCTCAATGATAGCCCAAATCGTGAAAGCAAATTCAATGTATATTCTTTCAATTCCCTCTTTTCTTGTTTATTATCTTTACTAAATAAAGATGATATATTAAAATATTACGACAATTAATGATAAAAATGCAGAATAACAAGTAACAAACAATAAATTTCTGTTCTGTAATAAATTTCTCGGGAGCTTGTTTTTACGTGTGTCTGTAGAATGATTTCTGTCAAAACATTACGCACAAAATACTGCTTTCAAAATATTCTATTAAAAATTATTTACAATAAAAGGAACTACTAGTGTTACGTGTAATTTTGTCCTGATGATGTTTATAATTGCTAATGAAACTAGTAGTTCTTTTTATTGCAAATAGTTTTTAATAGAAGATTTTAAAGTCAGGGAACTCAAACAATACATTTTTGATTTAACGACTCTGTAATAATAATAATAATAATAATTATTCACTTATTTCATTCACTTATTAAGAGCACGGTCCCGTACTACAAGTACATACGACAAAGCGTATTAGAATCACCCTCATATAAACTATACTGGGACCGCCCCATTCACGCAGACAAAACCATACATCACAACAGACCAGACATCACACTTGTTGATAAGGTCAACAAACAGACCTATCTAATTGATATTGCAGTGCCTATCAGCAAGAACATGCAGAAAACTCACGCAGACAAGATCAGTAAATACACTGATCTAGCACACGAGCTCCAGAAGCAGTGGAGGCAGGATCGAGTACGTGTTGTACCCATCGTTCTGTCTGCCACTGGTCTGGTGCCTCACACATTGCACCACAGTCTCAGCACACTAGGACTTCACAAAAACACTTATGCACAACTGCAGAAGGCTGTGGTACTCAACACTACACGCGTAGTTAGGAAATTTATGGACACAAGCACACATCCCTAATCATTCTTGTACACATCTTTACACTTGGCAGTATGTGCTTTGGTCCTTGACCCGCCATATTGTATTTTGCTGGGGTAACCCAAGGTTTGAAACATACAAACATAATAATAATATATTTTTGTTTTGTTTTATACACTTGGCAATATATGCTTTGGTCCTTGACCCGCCATATTGTCTTAGCTGAGGAAACCCATGGTTTGAAACTTTTTCGAGATAATAATAATAATAATAATAATAATAATAATAATAATAATAATAATAATAATAATAAAATGGAACTCATACCATGCCAATTTAATTTTAATGATTTGAATTCAGTTTCACTATACCGAATTTTCATTAGATATTAGAAAAAAAATTGTTGTATAAATAGAAATAGGAAAATGTAACATAGTCTTCTAACATGTGTTTTAAAGTATATTTCATTTCAGGTACGTAGACATAATATTACAGCTACTACAAAAAGTTGCTTTTTGTAATGTAGTTTATTCTTTAAAAGAAAATATACCATTGAAGTTTTTGATAACTTCAAAACGGGAAAGTGAATACATCTTTGAACAATTTTATTTGTATGATTTAGAACTGTCTTTTAATTTTCTTTCTTTCATTTCAAAAAGGCAACTAGATTGAAATTAAATGACCTTAGATGTTTATGGCTACCATTCGTCTTTGCTAAATTTACTTCCATATTTGAGAGATGAAACAGCGTTTGTAGGAAAACCCCGAGGTCATTTAATTTCCGATTGCTTTCTTCTGAGAAGCAGAGCAGTTTGAAAATTCATTTCCAAGAAAAGATTACAAAATATCAACATCAACTTATCAACAAAGATAATATTTCATTTCCGTATATTCTTAATTTTTGCAAGATAAGCTTTTCAACTTATTTACAGTCGGCCTCAAATTTCTGTGGGTCATTGTTAACCAATGACCCACATTGATAACTACGTATCTGATGCATGCTTCCTTTCCAGAAACAATGATTTTTAATTCTCAATATTTATTGCTGCAATGACTTAATAAACAGAGAGTATATGGCAATGTCATTATTATCTAAACTACAGTCTGACATGGATTATAGTGTAAATACTCTGTTATGCAATGTAAATATACAGAAATTTCGATATTATTTGTGTATTATTTGATGCAAGTATTTTAACGTGCGACTTTACAATACAATTAAATGCCAGAAGGAACCTTTTCTAAAAATTAACTGAAATTTAAAACTTTTAAAATTTAAAATTAAAACACTTTAAAACTGCTACATGTTTTGGCCTATCCTGTCATTGGCCTTCATCAGACAACAGAACATACAAAGAAGTGTCTCATTATAAATCCAGGGAGTAGTCCAATCAGAGGGTAGTGGGATAGTTTAACTGAACTCATTCTATCAGATGATAAAATAGTGAACAAGGATTAAAAGTATGCTGAAAATATGGTGAAATTTCAAATACATTATCGTTCCCCTGACATGTCTATTGATAAATAGAAATTCAGTTTTGGTAAGGGAGTGCAGGTTTTTTTGAAAATTACCATCTATTTTCGAAAAGTACATGTAATTAGTTTTGCTAAAACTTCTTTTTCTAAACAAAATAAGAAACGAGAGTTTTGAAAGACATTGCTGGAGCCAACATCAAAAAATATAAATGATGCATGAGTAACTAAAAATAAATGACATCCATTGAGGTCTAACGGAAATGTATTTAACAAAAGAAAAGATGTTATGATATTTTACGATAAGATGAGAACAGTAGATTAATTCCTGGTAAAAAAGAAACAGTTACTGATAAAAAAAAATGAAAAAGAAGAGAAGGTATTTGAATAATAAACATTTTATACAATGATAAACTTGTGCAAAGAATTCAGAACTGTAAGTACTAATATAGAAATTTCAACGATTCTTTTTTTCCCTTTACAGACCATTTTTGAATATGGCAACACTATAAAAAAGAGAAAGTATTTTCTTATAATTAAAACAAAAGCCCTTGAATATGATTATTGAAAGTTTTCCTCAGGATGTAATTAATTCTGTGACTTGTGGTAGGAACAAGCTTGTTTAGAAAGGAAATGTTCAGTTTGTAAAACGAAAGTTTTCTGGATTTTGTGGAACAAATGAGAGTGTATAGGAAAAATGTATTTAATCAGAAGGAAAGAGGAAGTTAATCAATGGACAGTGAAACGAAATTTGTCGTAACACGGCTGTTATATCTGTTGCATTTGATAACACTTTTAGCTGTAGTTAATGAATGGAACAATTCTTTTATTCAATGATTTTATTCTAAAGTTGTGGTGAAGAAGGATGGCACAGATGCCAAGCACCACGGAAAGAAGGAGAGGATGGTGGAAGTAGTGCAGGGAAAACGGGAAAACCCCAAGAAAACCTGCCTTGCAGATCACCGCGAAAACCCTATGAGAACCGAACGCCGTCACTCAGAGGTGAGAGGTCACTTCTTAGCGATAACGCCAATCGCACGGTCAATATAAAGTAGTACTTTTAGTATAAATAATCTTCCTTCACTTCTTTACATACGAAGTTTGTTGAATTATTCCTCTAGCCTTTGTTTCTGTGTCCTCTGTTGAAAGCTTTATCCTCTGTTCATATCTCTTCTTTAAGGTTTCTCAAAAAAATTAACGGTAAAAATCTTAAACGGTGGTGAAACCATAAAAGAAATGACAAGATAAGACTAGAACATTAATTCAAGCTGAGTTACATTAATTTATTTTTTGAAATTCTCAGTTCCAAAAGTGTCGGTTGTTTTCTAGCCACATTTGTACTTGCCATCAATGACGGGTCAGTAGATATTCGATATCGACCTTATCAACTTTTATAGCATATGACTTAAGAATGTCTAAAGGAATCACTTTTCCAACCATTGTTTTAATTCACATTCAGATTATGCAAAGTATGGTTTTCCATAACTGTTTCAGGATTGGAAAAATTCAGAAATTAAAATATAATCAGCTTTCCCCTTTAACGATGCCGTCATCAACTTCTGGACGATGCTGAATCTAAAAGTTTTCTAATAATTTATTTTTATGTAAACATAATTAATTTAAATAACTGGGCGAAGCTCAAGCATCTGCTTAAGAAATAAAAAATTTATTGACTAAAAAGCAAATTACATTAAAATAGGACCGGTTTCCGCTCCGAGTGGAGTCTTCTTCATGCTATGAAGAATTACAAGATAATAGGCGAGATTTTATACAGAACAGCAAATTAAATTAATACAATATAATCCAATGGCTGATGAATGTGGTCTTCACTTCATGATGTCATTATCGCTGCGGATATGCGATCGTCAACGACGCTGTAGTGGAGTCGAATAAATAATCTTCGATATTTCTACTAATAGCATCAGAATTGGAATGTAAGAAGTCTCTTGGTAGCTAGTAGCCGTTTTTTTCACTTTATGACTCTGACTGCAAATTTTCAAATGTAAGCAGAAGATAATAACCTACGGATGTATTGCATTCAGTATAGATAAGGGCTGCACAATCTTAGGAAGTCTGAGGGCCAGTATTTTTGTAAAAGTTCTGATGGAGCCGCAGCGTCTCATCTTCCCCCATCCCCCCAAACCCTTAGACTAATTAATGATTTTATAATGTCCTTTATAATAATAATAGTAATTAATAATAAATGTAATTTACATAAACTTCAATTTTGCAATAATGCGCAAGTCGTGTTTCGTACCAACATTCCAATAGTAAAGTCTGAGACAGTTGCTATTGCAAGTTATGATATTTTGCAATGTATCTGTTGACAGCATTGTAAAGACTCAAATTTAATTTTTAGTTTGAAACTACCGGGCCGCAGCAAATATACCGGCAGGCCCCGCGTTATGTACCACTGGTATAGATATTAAGTTTTAGAAAGCCAATACAGGAACATATCTTAAAATTCTTACTTCCATTTTTCAGTAGTGTTTCGATTTATCATAAGGTATTTTTACTTGAAAAGGTTAATGTTTAGTATTTTTTAAAGCTTCACTAACCTTTCTAAGGTTTATTCTTTGCATAGAAAAACAAAAATTAGAAATTTAGTTTAATTGAAATCGTAGGAAAACTTTTTTTCTTCTTGTGCTATGTAGTAATTTTGTTTTGTATCGTAAATCTAAGCCGATTAAGTCGATTGTCTCTTGTGAATAACAACGATCAATATCATCTAATCCAATAACTTGTTGATTGCCCTTTGGTTAATTTTGTTTATTGGATTTCTATTTCTCTAGGGGCGTCTATTTTCAAAGGAAATAGTATTGACCAAATGAAAGCTCTCTTTTCCATAAGTGAGACCATATTGTATATTTAGCAAAGAAGATTACGTTTGAGAAGGGGAATAAAACATCTTTTTTTTAAAAATCCTATTAAAAATATAAAAAAAGTTAAGAGGCCTCAAAAAAGGAGAATATTAATATTAATATTCTCCTTTTTGGACTCCTATAAAAAAAATCAGGCCATCTATTTTCCTACAAACCAAAACATACTTAGTAAACGTTAACTTGATAAAATCTCTTCTCAAAATAATGTAAATTTTTAAGGTTTCGATTTGCAGATAATATTGTTTGTGAATTATCTTTCATGTGGCTTCTACTAAAAATGTTTGTGCTGCTGTCTTCAATTTTCTTACCTCTGTTTTATTTTTGTATACTATACATATTATATTGGATACTATATTCAATTTCATTTTGATAGCCTTAAAAAGATAATAGTCGGTTTGCAAGTGTACAAAAATCTATGTCCCGTGGGATTTTTGATGATACAAGCATGGGAGTGGTATTAATCTCTTCGTTATAACATGGAGAATCAATATTTGGATGGTGGACATTAGCCACTAGTGGCAGATTAATCTTATACTCAAAAAACAAAATGGCCGCCGCTGTGCCATACATGGTAATGGTTTTTCATGTTTATCTCGTAAAATACAATATTTATGGCAAAATGACCTATTACTAAAAGTATTCAGTATTAAATTTTACACAAAACATGTTCTTAGAGTATTTTGTCTACGGCTAACCTTTAACATAGAAATTCGGCTTTGAAATGAAGAATTTATGGTTTTGTTTTGTTGAGTTTGTGAATATAAATTTAACTCAGATGCTTGAAATCTCTTAATATTACTAACGAATATCACCTTTTTGTAACTTTGTATATGTAATGTTGTGGCTTAATAGGTGAGATTAGAATGGGACATGGGTGCGAGGCTAAATTGTTGTCCGAGTGATGTTGGACTTTGGTCATTGGGGGAAAAGACGGGAGAGACATCATTTTTCTTTGCGTGCGTGGAGACTCGGATTTCCAGAAAGCAGTGTGTTTCTGGGGTTCGATACTCTCAGTAAGTGTCTTTTTTCAATCCTATTTTATTGAGCCACAACAGAGGGAATAGTTTTGTGATTACTTTAATTAATTTCTTGTAATCGATTCACGGGCGTTACACGTCAGAGACGTCAATACATTGCACGTAATATACACATTTAAAATTTGTATACATTCTATATTAAGCTAATATAAATCTATTTTTGTCACAGATAACTTGGAGAAGTAACAAAAAAACAACTTAATAATGGATGCTGCATATCAGTGTAGTTTGGAAAAGAAAAGGAAGACAACCAATAATCCTAGTTGTCTCCTCTGTACCTCGTCATCGTCTGAGAAGCTAGTATCTCAGTCATCTAGTGATACTTACAAGTAACTTGTGGATCGCATAGCTGAAAGACAATGTTATGGTGATGAACAATGCGAAAATATTGTAAACCAGTTTGATGATGATTTTAGTTTTGATTGTATGAAAAAACAAAATATTGCATGGCATAGATCGTGTTATCAACGTATAACCCATAAAAAGCACATTGAACTGCAAGTGTTAAAAAAGAAACTTGAGGAAACATTAAATGAGCCATTGGAAGATGCATGTGCGTCAACATCTGAAAGTTGTTCTGTGATATTAACAAGATCTCAAGCAAGACAGTATATAAAAGAACACTGTTTTTTTTTGTGACAAGCCAGGTTCTAAAAGAGTTAAATTAAGAAAAGTGTCAACTAATGCTGCTGGAAAAAACTTTCGCCTTGCTGTTGAACTAAATATTGATGACATTTTACGAGTAAGGCTTAGCGAAGCATTAGATCCAAATGACACTCATGCAATTGACGTGATGTACCACACGAAATGTTGGGCAAAAAATGTCACCAACGTCCTCCGACCGAAGAATAAGGACACAAATCAACAGAATAAGGATGTTGCTTCAATGGCAGCATGTGTAGAGTTTATAAATATATTGTATCAGGAACTGTCTCTAGGAAAAATATTTGGTATGGATGTCCTGGAAGAAACGTATTTAAAATATTTGTTCTGCTAACATTGCACAACATAATGCTATGACACGCAAACAACTTAAAGTTTTCATTGAAACAGAACTATCAGACAAAGACATTGAATTCTCTCGCCCAAACCAGGCTAACAAGCCTCAAAGAGTTTCAATGAAATGTACTAGAGACAAACTGATTGCTGAAGCGGAAAGTTGTGGTGATGAAATGATGAGAGAATTGAATGTATTGCTTGAATCTGCAAGCATCATAAGAAAACACATTTTTAAAGCAAAATCATGGAATTTTGATGGTGTTATTCCATAAAGTCTCGCAGAAATTGTTCCACAAGAAATTGAAATGCTCTTTAAATGGTGTATCGCAGATAAAAATGCCATTAATGAAAATCAAATAACAAAGAACGAAGATGCACAGAGACGAGCAAGCAATATGTCACAGATGCTCATGTCAAATTGTCTTTCTCGAAGACAAGTAGAAAATAAAACATGTTTAAGTTTCCATCACAGTCGAGACCTACCTCTTCAAGTGGCTTGTGGCTTAACCATTCATAATACAACACGAAGTAAGTCTTTGATCAAACTCATGCATAACGTCGGGTGCAATATTGATTACTCAAGAGTCCTGAGAATTGATTTTCAGTGTAAAAACCAACAACTGACCCACATTCTTACTCAAAGAGTGTTCCCGGATTACGTGCAAGATTTTGTAAGTAACATAGCAGAAGTGGGTAAAAAGTTGGAGGAATCTTTCATGGCAGAGCGTATAAATAGCCACAAAACACAATTTTGGTCTACAATGAAGAAATATCCCACAAAAACTTGTAAAGCGTCAGCAAAAAGGTTAAAGTTGTCCTTAAAGACAAAATTGTATCTATGAAAACAGATCTCTCACTTATGTCTAGGCTATTGATTGCATCTCGAAGCAGAGATGATATTGACATAAAGTTCAATCTAAGCAATTACGAATTTTCACCCCTCCCAAAATCATTGTTTACTAGTGATGGGAAAATGCATCACTGTTCCAACAAATCCAAACTTGCAGCGATTTTGTAGTCATTGCCATCAAATGAAGAACAGATTGACATCAGTTCACCACTATCTCATCCAACAGATGACTCACACGGATCGGACAAAATCGCGGCTATAATTGATGGAATGGCTCTACTGCACACTTACAATAAACCTAACACAGTAAAAACATGTCGTGATCTAGGAATACACTTAAGCAAGTGGATTGGTGACAAATTCAATGCATACAATTCAGTACATGTTGTATTTGACACGTATAAGGAGGATTCATTAAAAAATGAAATGAGACGTATTCGGCAACTGGGCAGTGATCCAATCGGTTACAAAATAATATCTGAAATGATAGTTAGCAAAACTTCAATGAAGAATTTGCTTGCTCATAATAAAAACAAAGACGAGCTTACAGAGTTTCTCTCTAGTCACATATTACAATGGGGAGTGAGCAATAACAAGAAATATATAGTTAGTTGGCGAGATCAAGCTGCATCATCAGATGGAACAGATATGTCAAGCCTTCGGACCACACAGGAAGAAGCAGATACAAAAATCATACTTCACGGAGTATACATACCACAACAAGGACACAGAACACGTTTATTCGCCCGACACAGATGTTCTGGTTTTAGCCTTAAGGCGATTTCCTCAAATGACATCACAATTTGGAATTTTCCTTGGGCAGGGAATGAAAAGGTTTGTTGACATAGCTTCCATCCACAAGTCACTGGGATTACTCAAATCTGCTGCTCTCCCTGGACTTCATGCCTTATCTGATTCAGATGTCACTGGGACATTTGCCAATAAAGGGAAGCTTAAATGGTGGAAAAAATTCAATTCCGTCAATGATGACCTACTAGAGGCCTTAGCAAAGATTGGTACAACACCCAATCTTCCAGACGATGTCAAAAACGCTTTGAAATCATTTGTTTGTCAAATATATATTCCAAAAACTACAATGACTGAGATTGGAGATGTGCGATGGTGGCTTTTCACCAAAAAATAATGTCAAGATGAAAATCTTCCACCAACAAAAGCTGCTCTAACTCCTGCACTGTTAAGAGCTCATCTTCAGGCACAATGTGTGGAATCAAGATATCAACCCAAACCCAGTCATATCGTCACCACTCAGCTTCGGATGGACGTACGATGGAGGAAGGTTTGAACCAATCGCGTGCACCTTGCCTTGTGTTCCAGACCTTATGGCAGAGCTTTGTAGTTGCACTTGCTCCCTACGTCGCTGTTGTCCACCATGTACCTGTCTCATGTATGGACTAAAGTGCACAGAAATGTGTAGATGTGAAGGTGATCCAGTACTTTCTGAAAACTCTAAGGATACGGAAGACATAGATGAATGCAAAGAATCAGCTATAGAAAGTGAAGGCGAGATTTATGATGGAGATTGTAATTGATAAACTGTTGTTTAGTAAAATACAGTAAATATATATTTGGTCTTTGTATTAACTTTGAAGTCTAAGAATGTCTTAGATTATGTAATTCAATTGTAAACTTAACATTTATATATTTACAAATAAAATAAATAAAAAAACCAGCACTCTTTGCACTTTTTGGAAAACAAAATCATAAATTCTTCATTTCAAAGCCGAATTTCTATGTTAAGGTTAGCCGTACACAAAATACCCTAAGAACATGTTTTGTGTAGAATTTAATACTGAATACTTTTAGTAATAGGTCATTTTGTCATAAATATTGTATTTTACGAGATAAACATGAAAAACCAGTACCATGTACGGCACAGCGGCGGCCATTTTGTTTTCTGAGTATAAGATTAATCTGCCACTAGTGGCTACTGTCCACCATCCAAATACTGATTCTCCATGTTATAACGAAGAGATTGATACCACTCCCATGCTTGTATCATCAAAAATCCCACGGATGTACACTTGCAACCAGACTATAATGTGTAAACATCAAACTGTGGTCTGCTACTTCTGAAGTATTATTTTTGAGTCAAATTTGAATTATATGGAGTGAAACCATTCTTGAACAGTACAAAGTCTTTCAAATCCAGCATTAAATTTAAAATTAAGCAGTTTGAGATTAAACAAAAAAATTGAATATGTAAAACTGTATTCTACAGTATGTTAGTTCTACTATACGTAGTACAATAAAGACTAAGGATGTATTAGGATTACTACATAGTATTCTAATGGCTACATTGCACCAATCTATTCAAGTCTAGGAGTTGTGTAACTTTCAAAGAGCCACATACGATAAACTTCAGAAGTTTGAGAGCCTCAAGACATTAACAAATACTACACTGTTTTTTATTGTTACGTGCATATTTTAGTACATAAATGTCATGAAAATATTAAGTAAATTTTTTATGCAAAGATATTTATTCACATAAGCACTTTTTAAACTGTTAATTTGTATTAATTTTAATAATCCTGGCTGATTATTGCTTTAGGTAGAGTATGCAATGAACTACGAAAAACCTAGAAAAACTGCTTATCCGAAATTTCAAATCTAGGATAAAAATTAGGATATAAATGCTTAAATACATTTACACACCCTTAATATTAAACTTACGTTTCAATCTAATGGATTCTCAGTTTGTATCCGGTAAATTATTACAAAGCTCGAAATTTCTTTATATTAATTGTGATGGAGTACAGTCAAAATACTTCCGTGAGCCGTACATTATATGTCAAAGAGCCGCATGTAGATAGCGAGCCGCAGTTTGGCTACCTCTCCTAAAGACTGTACTATGCTGTTTAGTTTTACTTCATCGGTTAATGCAGTAATTAAACTAAATAAAAATGCTACAATTTAAAAAAAAACCATTAAGATCTTTTTTTACAATTACACTATCTGAGACATACGTCAAGGACAATTATTTTTCATTTTTATTGTTTTCATTGCAGATGGTTCTTATTGTGTCCATTCAAATGTTTCTATTTACTTGACATCGTACAAAAATGATAATCAGGTAGAAAGAAAATACGCAACCATTCTTTAGATGGAAATGTTGTGTCGTTCCCATAGTTAATGTGACAGTGATGCAGTACTTGCAACAAATACCCATCTCCCTCAGCCAAACTAAATGCATTGCACCTGGTTTCAGAGCCCCCTCATTAGATAATTGCTCGCAATATCGCATTTTTATTATGACCCATAAAAACCTAATAAACAAAAGTTTGAAGTTTTTTTGTGCTTGGAGGAACAGTCTCTGAAGAACTGTTTTATGAAAGATTTTTTTTTATTATCTAATAGGGAAATAAAAAGAATTAACAATTGTCTCTTAAATTAAATGGCTAAACAGCAAAGAACATTTGCACAATTGTAATGTAAAATGGTTGAGAAATTTACTGAGGTAAAAGCTTTGGTTTCTTTCACAGAATTTTCAATATATTACAGTGCAATTTGGATAATTCGAAGCTGAAGGGACCACTACAAAACTTCGAATTATCCAAGACTTCGAATTAAACAAGTTACATCTTTTAACTTTAATTTCAGGTCCAACTGAATGCTTGAAAAGATTATTCTGTCAATAAGTAAATATTTATTCAGAAAGATCTTGGTATGAAAGACTTAAACACTATATGTATGTAAACAAAATAAGATTTATATTACGTAAGCTACAGTGCATATTACATTCAATACAAAAAATTATAGTTTTCAAAAAATTGTGCAATGTCTGATTGTTTTGTAGAATTCAGTCGCTTAATGTTAGCAAAATCATCAAGCATGTTTAGTGAACGGAAAACAGCTTCATTTACGTTGGTTTGTCCTTCGATGTACCGACGAAATTCGGCGCTATCCCATAGTCGTTGGTGATTTGGCATTTCTTCTTCACACTCTTTTCCACCTCGCGAATGACGGCGACCTTTTCAGCGAACGTTAAATTCTTGTACACGCGTGGTTTACTGAAAGACAAGGTGACACTGACATCAGGAAGCTCGAATGGCGTCTGAAGCGTTACGTGTCGAACGTGGATAAGAAGTAATTTCAAAAATAAAAAATAAAAAAAGTAATTGCAAACAAAATTTAATGTCTAAAAATGCATTATTAAACTAAAAACTCATAGTGGACAAAATTATGCTTTCGCCATCTGAGGATCATCAACGGGAATCCTAGACAGCTGTTTCATCATTATTAGGAATCCTCACCAGGTTTTACCCTTGGATCAGATTTCTTATTTCTGTTATTCCATTTGATGTTTGAAGCCACTGCCGGGAGCGGAAGTGATATTCAAAACCTTCCGTCTGACCTATCATCAAGGGTAAATCCTGTTGAGGATTCCTAATAAGGATGAAACAGCTGTCCAGCATTTCCGTTGATGATGGCTCAGACTGTGCGAAAGTATAATTGTGTCCACTAATGAAATATTCAGTTTAGTAAAAAAAGTACTTCAAATCTCCCAGCACATTTTCAGTTATGACTCGAGATCAAGATTGCGAGTAATTGCACTAAAATACCAGCTTAATCTCCATAACTATACAATTATTTTCAACTTCGGTTAAAAAGTTGAATACATTTAATACAGAAGGCTTTCTCTTTTTCATTAGCATTTTAATCTATTGTATGTTTTTATATATAATATTAAAAGTTGTAAATAGACTATTTCTAAAGAGCTTTAACATAGAAATCATCTCTACGCTTTTCATCATAACAATATTAGAATGAAATAACAACTGTATTGAATCTACTTTGGAATTTCGAACGCTTTAGTGCTTGAACTGCGCATATGTTCCTTTAAGAAGTAAGACAGCCCATAATTTTTGTTTAAGAAGATATTGTGATCATTAATTATTTATTAGATCACAGATGATAATTAAATGTAGATTAGGTGATCGTAGTAAGAATACAATTAATCTTTTATATGTTGAAAGCAATGAGACGAATTGAGATTAATGATTGATTAATTTGTAATGTATAAAATAGGTTCTAAAATCTAAGGTGATAAAGATAATTTAATTCAGATTATTCATATATCTTTTTTATTTCTCAGATAATATACAATTTCAGAATGCTTTACAATATTAGAAGAACTTAGAAATTGCGTCATTTTAATATATTTTTCCATTTCTTTAAAGATCACATTCCATAATAAGATTAGTAAATATATTTTAAATAAAGAATTTAACGTGCTGTGATAATAACATGAAAATGAAAAGCAAGAATAAGAAACAGCACCTGATTAAATAAATTGCCTTTCTGATTCGATTATCAGGAAGGAATCGGGAACGACCGTTTCGTCCTACATGGGACTCATCAGCCCGATCTCCGCCTTCCCCGATAAAAGACTCAGAAAGGCACAAGCTTATCTGAAGGCCACCGTCACACCTGACAGTGGCCCCCGAAAGCAAGAAAAGCAAGAAAATAAAATAAAATATACACGACGTTTTGCCGTCGAGAGACAGCCTCTTCAAAGTCACTTTGAAGAGGCTGTCTCTCGACGGCGAAACGTCGTGTATATTTATTTTTGTAAAAATTAGTTTTCATTTATTCAGGAGTATGGCTTTATTTTTGCATCCAGTATTACGCAGTGAACGTAAAATTATATTTTTTATAGGCTTAATTTTTCTTTTAGAATAATTTTTTTATTTGTTTTCATAAAAATTGTGAAAAGAAAAAAATCATTTGTAGTAAAGTTCCCTTTTTTTAAACATTATTATTTAATTAACTTAATGCTTTTGTTTTCTTTTCTGAATTAAAGCTACAATTTTCATCAATATGAAATTAGAAAGAACAATACCAAACTTTTAATTTTTGTTTTGCCTTTCAAAACTTCCAAATTCTTCTTCAGTGTACCTGTTATTTCTTCTATTTAATAAATTTACGCCCTCAATTTATTTTTTTTTTCCTTTATTCACATCTGTTAAATTCTAAATGTTTTTAATTACTTGATAAAAAATAATGTACAAAGAATATTTTTCTCTGAATAAATTTCCATTCCTATAATTACATATTCACTTGTTTTGAACAATAAGATCCGGAATTAAAGCCATTAAGGCAATGTTTGAAGAAACTGTAAAACTAGGTATCAGAGCGTAGAGAAATTTGTGTACTGTAGAGTCCCGCTATTCCGAACTAATTGGGACCGAACACTGTTCGATTTAGCGGGAATTCGGAATAGGCGGATTTCATGAATAATATCAACGTATTGACTTGTTAAGGCGTAAATTAAGTGCGGGGACATCTGCTAGTGTCAGCTCTATACAGCGTTGATCGGCTCGTAGTTTGTATAACTTCTTTGTATAACAATAAATGTACGTTTTTTCACGAACGTCTTTTTAATTTCTCCTGTTTTAAGTTAAAAAAAATCGGTATTTTCTTCTGCACTCTGTTCGGAACAGGCGGATTTTCGGAATAGCGGGGTTCGGAATAGCGGGACTCTACTGTATTTATTTTTACTAAACTTTATATTATACTTTCACTTAAAATAAAAATGACACACTTTTATTAATTTAGTATCATAATATATGAAACTCAAGTAGATGCCACACAGCTTTGATCTAATGGTCATAAGGAATACAATACCCACCAAATGACTCTCTCAACTACATGTGACTGATTACGAAATGATTAATAATGTAATAATGTTCATTCATCAGGAAGAGCACACTGTAGCAGATTTCGAATGGAGGCTGACGAGTTTAAGGCGGAAATTTTAGCTTTGTAGCGTAAGTAGTTTTTGAGTTACCGTAATGGCGGACGAAGAGACAAATAGACGAAACCTCTTGATAGTTACCTATCGTATGATTATTAAAGCTAAAAAAACAAGATTCTCTAAAACGTAAATAAATATAAAATTACAATTTACGGAGTTAATATTAAAGTAAATTTTAAAAAAATCTATTTTAAAATGATAAAAACCATAATGCACAAAAGATTTGTACCTTGGCCAATCATCGAAGGGAAGCTGTTTCTGTCTTATTAGGCATCATCAGTCAGACTTACCCTCGATGATAGGTTCAGAATGCGAGAAAAGATTAAGGATCGTTTCTCCGCTCCCGGAAGTAGTACCCCCACAAAAACATGAAACAATAATAAAAAAAACTGCAATAAATACAGAATTACAAATCTGAAAATTTAATAATGGTCACGAAAATCCCCAAAAACTAACAAATTCAAAAGAAATAAAATTTAACGTGCAGGATTTAAAACAAATTGACAAAAAACAATAATGCACAAGCATAAGGATTCGCACTCTTACGTTTGTGCATTACGGTATAAAAATCTGTAATAATTAAGGAATTCAATGAAATGTAAATTATCAATTATTGTAATATTAACGTGAGAATATAGATGTTATTGCATTATTGTGATTGTTGATAACTATGTATAAGCAATGTAAGTTCACCTGAAATCATATTGTTATCAAACAAACTTGAGAAAGAAAGCGAGGAAGATATGCTTTCGAAAATTCGTTGGCATTAAAAATATAATTTTTTAATGTTTAAAGAGTAGAAGTAGTTTTTATTTTAATTATGATAAGCAGAAGAAGAGATTTAAAGATTACGGTATTTGTCACTTTGATTTAATTCATAGTTAAATTTTATTTTTTTAAGTTTTTTTAGTAGAAGAGCAGTTTCCTTGTTCCAAAATTCTGATACGTATTGATCAGATTTGTAAAAAAATTTGTAAAAAAATTAATTCTTTGTAAAAAAAAAAAACATTATTAATAATGAAATTTCGAAGTCCTGCTTATTTCCTTGTACATTTACTTTTTATTTTCTTTACATTTTAGTATATCTAGAAGTTTTTTTTTTTTGGATGTTTCCAATCTTCTTTTTGCTCTTCTGTTTTCCGGAAAGATATTTTAGGCTTAGTTGTAATAGATACTAAGTTATATAGAATTTCTGATTAAAGGTAAATTGAAGAAGCTATTATTTGATAGATCGACTTACGGTTCTATATTTATCTTGAGAAAAAAAGGAACGCGAGTCGAAATGTAAGTCCATTAGAGCAACTTCATTTTCCCCTCAAAGCCCGGGGACATACCCGTGTAATGAACCAAATCCCGATACCGATATTACACGGATCGTGGGGTTCATAAAAACCCCAATGACGTATCGATAAATAGTCTCCCAGATCTAGCCCTCAGCATGTAACCCGGTCCATTATTTGGATCTCTTAAAGCTCTGGGGACAAAATGGTTACATTTTGTTTCGAAAGGATGGGGGGAGGACACGCTCAGATGTTGCTTTACTTGGTTTTTTATCGTCTGCCATTCTCATATCGAATTTTCAGTTGTTTTCCGTTTCGAATGTCGTCTCTTAATGCACTGGGGAATTGCTCAGTTGTATTTGGGTTGCAACACGCGAGACACGTTGCTCAGATCAACTCCACCACCGGAAGAACACTGAGACTCAGAAGCCCTGAAACAAAAAAAGCGACGAAAATAATAATAATAATAACGGACAAAAATAGCGTTTGCTTTAATTTTCAATCAAGGCAATTGAATTCGGTGTTTTTGTGGAAAATTGAATTACGTCTCATATTTCCAATGATTCAATTTTGAAATATATGCTCTCTTATCATAAACAGAGTTTCAGCAATAATTAAAAAAAAAAGCTATTTTTATTGTAAACAAACTTCATATTCCATAGTCAATAATTGTGAGAAATTGGTTATTGTGTTTTTGATAATGAAAAATAAAAAGGGAATTATAAAAAAAGAATTCTTTTTTCCCCGTTATTCTAACATTATCTACATCGATCCTATCAATTAATTTGTTGTGTTATTAAGTGAATAATGCGTTTTGATTTTTTTTTTACGATTTTTTTCGAAATAATTTTTAAATTTTCTTAAATTTTCTTAATACCGGTACACTATCGTTTACAGATAGCTCCAGGGAAAAAGTCCAGAGGATTTAGGTCGGTGGAGCGCGCAGGCCAAGCTTTTGGTCCTCCTTTTTCAATCAAGCATCATCATCTGGCAGTGGTTACACCATAGCCAATGTACGTGTTAATTATTCTGTAACATCTGAATAAAGCATTTCCGCACCCATGTTCAAAAGGACTTTTTCGTTTCTTTTCTACGTTGTATCGGGCCTTCAAGTTTAGCCAACCATTTCAGGACCACCCTGTAAATATATATCAAAGCGTGCATCATTCAAAATAAATCGGATACTGAGTATGTCGATACGCGGGTGAAATTTCACGAAGTGCTCGTACTAACGTCAGGTACATGCTCACTATTGTTAACAGATGAACCATTCCGGTGCCCACCTTATGTTAGGCTACTGTTATTCTTGTGAAAACATATAAACTTCTCTCGAAAATGACTCCTAGGAAGAAGTTAGGGTTGGTCGGATGCAACTCGTACACTTTTTGAATTAACAAATTAAATATTTGGTAAAAAAAAAATTAGCTTCGAAATTAATTGGATAAAAAGATATTTGAGATACAGGGTTATGATAGTAGCTAATGTGACCTTCTTAATTTCATTCATTTATAAAAGAAAATTGAAAATGGAGACAAAATTTTGAACTAAGTTTAAAGCAAAACCTCAAATTTTCACTAAATTAGGTGGTTAAATATAAGTATAATAATAATAAGAAGAAAAATATCGAATGCCATAACTTCCCAAAATGGATACTTTGATTACTTACATTTACATTGCAGTTATATTTTGATGTGTTAGCACTCAACTATTCTTGTTGTTTTCTTTTGCTCTTTCAACCTAAAAGAATCAATACCAGCTTATTCATATTTTATCTATCTTTTTAGAATGTAATTGGTAAAAAGTTTTCATTATTTTTATTTGCATTTCGTCAACAACAGTAACATTCAGCAAAGCAAAACTTTTAGTTGAAAAGAAGATTGGGCGAGATGTAAGCTATTCTAAAATTTGTAGTTGATGTTTTGAAGAAATCGTTTAATATTTAATAATTCAACACACGTGGAGTGATACCTTCCTTGTTTTAATCTTGTTTCCACTGAAATTAAGCGGCACCTCTTGTGGGAGATGTAAAAAAGGCTTTAAAAAACATTGTTTTTGATGTAGGGGCGCAGGAGCCAAAGAACTAAGCATTTCAAACACTTGCAGCTCAGCGTGGAAGATTACATTATAATTCATAGAAGTTGTTGCGTCGACATCTCATGATTTAAAGATATCTACCATCGACTGAATATCTTCTTTTTCTTTTGGAAAAGGAACTAATAACAAAAAAAAATAGAAAAAAAGGTTGAGAGCTTCACGGAAAAAAGAAAAGAAATAAAAATACACAAAGAAACGGACGAACATTGAAGAAGAGTCTTGTTTTGTTAAGAAACAAAGAGAAGAAGAAAAAAATATCTGATCTGGAATAAACATCTTTGTGCAGTCAGAAATATTCAGAGATTGATTTTTAATGAGTTTTGAAAACGAAAATTCCAATTGTTTACAATAGAAAAATGTTGATTGCCTGGGGATTACGTCAACATCTCTTCATAATAAATTCTGATTCTTGAATCTATTTTTTTTATTGTAGCTAAATTGTATCTTTTTTTGAAGCTAATGGAGTTCTTGTTATTTCTGAAGCATATTTAAAACTTTTTATCTTCAAATAATTCACTGTTTTAAAATGTATTTAGCTTTAGACAAAAGAAAAGTTTTGATTTCTTAGACATTTGAAGAAAGCAATTGGGCCTGTTAACTTTCTATTCAAAAATTGAGGTAAAAAATTGAATAAATAAAAAACTTACTTGAAAAGATAATAAGAAAATTGCAGAAAAATGTTTATTTTAAAGCTTTCCTTTAATGTAAAAATAGTTCTATAAACGTGAACGGATGAATCACTGAGGTTCAGTATCTGCTTAGTACATTAAACATAGTAGCTGTTACTGTGAACACTACGGAAATAGTGAAATAGTATGAAATAGTGAAGACGACTTACCAGCATAACCGAAGACATTACGGTAATCACAAGATCTATGTTATGTTACGTATTTGATTTTGATTACTGTGCCAATGTAAAACATCATCAGAAAAGATTTTATTATCGATGATCCAAAATTTTATGTTATCTCATGTTATAATTTGTATGATAATCTTAATTCACATATGCACCTAATCGTTTTTTTTCCTGTTATCAAGATAGTTTAAGTGAAGATTTAAAATTGCAACGATTCATCTTCGTGTTGGCAATGCTGCACAGAATAAAACGTTTGCTTGTACTGTTAAAAATTGATGATCATGTAGATAACAGATGACGTAAGGAATAAGCTTTTTTTAAAAGGGTATAGTAGACTGGGGGTAGATGCCCCACATTAAGCCTTTCACGTCTTGCCAGATCAAAAGTAAATGAGTTATAATCATAATATTAGGCCTGTACATACTCTGGACGTTTATGTAAGTGAAGGAAAAAAATTGGCAGGATTGTGTATCATCTGTAAGTATGAGTAAAAGAAATGTTTAAGAAAAACTTTTCAAAATGTTATCTTGTCCAACCAGCGTTGGGGTAAGATGCCACAATGTCTGGGGTAAGACGCCACTGCAAGGGTAAGATGCCTAGATTCATAAAACCATCCACCAGCCCTTTTTTGAAATACCCCTTTTTTATGCCCAAATCGCCCCAGCATATTTTTCAACATTGTTTTCATTGACCCTATCATTGACGATCTATAATCGTGTGATTTACCTCTGTTGACCATTTTCATCATTGTTCCAACCTTGAAACAATTTAGAAATTGCGCTATTCGCAACGTTGTTTTCAATGAAGATCATTAGTGAGCTCCAATCAGAACCGACCAGCTTCGAGACCGAACAAGCCGACCAGCGCCATTTTGGCCACCGTTTCGATTGAATCCGAAGGTTATTAGGAATTAAGTATCACAGTGAGGAGATTATTTTTCGAAAATAAACAATATTTTTACTGAAATAATTTAATTATATGCGTCAGAATGTGCAGATGTCAACTTTTTAAAGAGAGATTTCATTTTTTCTTGAGTTTCGTTACGGTTTCAGAGGCTTGTGGGATTGCCTCTGTTGTCAAAAGAAATTCCCTTCGCTTTCGCTTAAATAGTAGAGATGCTTGAATACAATGTACAATTAGTTTCGAACAGATTGACAGCTTGCTAAAAGTCATTTCAAATTCTACCGAAATTGCGTTGCCGAAACACGATTTTAACCTCTAAAAAAAGATTAGGCCGTCTTTTCATAACTGGGAAAAGCTTTGGATTTGCCGCCAAAACCTTTCCAGCTCAACTCTGATTGGCTAGCGCTCTGCCAATCATATGCAATTTGATTCTTATTTCTTATTTCGTCGATACGGTGGAATGCAAGGATGGGGAACACTTCACTGAAAACAATGATCATTTCAGTGAAGCAAATCAATGTTGAAAAAATATGCTAGTGTGATTTGGGTATTTGTAATAAGCTGGAAAAAAAAGAGTGCTCTTACCTTATTTTCGTTGTTTTAACCAAATAATAACGATATTGCAAACAGAAAGATACCGTCAGGTTCAGTGCGCTCTGAAGAAAACGTACATATTCGGTTGTGTTGTCTTTCAGTCACACAAAAGCAAAAATGACATCTTCCCCCAGTCTACCCTGTACGAAAGGAAACAAGTACAGTGCACACGGTTTTCCTATACATGAAACGATATGACAAACAAGGTAGGGATAGCGATTAGTAAACCAATCACAATGCTTCGCAATGCTTCGTCTTCTGATACGTCTATGAAAATATAATTGATATTGCCTTAATTTCCGTATTATTATAAATGCAATTGTTGCGAAATACGCAATTGTTGCGATTGTTGTTATTGTTGTTCATGACAATTGTTGCGATTGTTGTCATTGTTGCTAATAACAATTGTTGCGATTGTTGTCATTATTGCTAATAACAATTGTTGCGATTGTTGTCATTGTTGCTAATAACAATTGTTGCGATTGATGTCATTGTTGCTAATAATAATTGTTGCGATTGTTGTTGCGATTGTTGTCATTGTTGCTAATGATATTTTAATGATACTTGTCCCCAGACAAAACGGGAATGTAAGTCTTCTGATCTTGATCAGAAGACTAAAAACAATGCCGATCTAACAAAATGATAGTTTAATATGATAGTTTAGTATAATACAATAGAATCCAATCGGTTCTAGGATTAGAAAGCTTGGGGAGTAAAGAATATACCGACCGCATTGTCATTCGCAAATTTGTATTCACGTTCACAAGGCCCGCTTTTGCCTGCTTTAATAAAGTTCCTCCTCTTTCTAACTAAGAGCAATGCACTTATGACTACATCGTTATCCATTACAGAAGTTCTTTACTGTGCCATCATTTTCTTTTCCACTTGGCTCAAACAAAAATGGACTTTCTTGTTGTAAACTGCCTGTAACATGTAGACTGAGCACACAATTTGATAGCGGTGAAACGACCATTTAACAAGCTTATTATCAAATAACCGTCCCTAAAATCATTCATTAGCCTGTGCCAGGGATTATCTCGTCCGAGAATGTTAATAGCTACTTGCATTAGCATAGATCCAATTAGGCCTAAATGGGAACGCATTAACAGGAGCTATGAATCCATGCGACCCAAAGGGTTCACTGAAGCAATATGTTCCTCTCTTGAGGGGGAGAATAAGAAAAGAAATTTCACTCTAATACAAAGGGAACTTACGCTCTTGAGGTATAGGTAACTTAACCCACGCAAACAAAATACGATCATGTCACATGAGAACGTAATTGCTATAAAAATAACTTTCTAGATCGTATTTACTAAATAGTGGAATTCGATCAATTTTTTGAAGATTTAGATAAAAGATGATTTTTCTAATATCAGTACATTTTTAAAAATAGTACAGATTTCTTAATATATAGTCTTGTTTTCATGAAATGACTTAACTTTTAAACTTTAATAACTTTAAATTAGGCCTAGTATACAGTTATCTTTTGATTACCTTACAATAGCGTTCCTAATTTATTTTTTGCCTCATAAATCCCTTTCAACAGTAAGTTTTTATCGCTAATCCCTCCTTAAACATCATAACACGAGTCCTAAGTATGGATAAAACATTTCCCGATAACTCTTCACCAATATTCATTTTTTCTTCTTTGTGATCATACGAAGCTCCAATCGCTTTCGACGTTCTTTCGTTTTAATAAGCTTCTCCGATAGCATTGCTTTATTAATACATTTAGCTAAAAGTATTAATAATTAATACCTTCTAATGCAGGCCTACATGGCCCTTGGGATTGCAGAGTTAAGACTCCCGGCGTTTCATGATCAACGAAACAAAGCTGAATCTCTAAGTTGAGTACATCTTGTAGTAATATATATCATTACCTTTTTAATACTTTATATTACTACTAGTAATATTATCTATGTAGCATATTACTCATTTCCTTGATCCCTTACTGTTTTATGTAATGCAATGAAGTTTGACAATGATGCTACACACATCCATTCCTACAAACGTGACGAGTTTCCAATATTTGAAGCAGATATGTTTCGATGTGTAATATCTCTCTCAGGGAGAAAGAATTCATACGGAGTTACGTCTCCAAATTTGCAACCACAGAAAGGCTTAACGTCTTATACTTTATGTTAATACTGTAACAATTCTGTGCTATTGTATTTATATTTCCACTACTGTTTATAATAGCATAAATGTAGTACTATATAATGATATCTATACTATACAAAATTGTATCGATATTATACAGAATTTCAATTTAATTTACATTACTAGGAAGAGTCATTTTTAATTTCATTAAACTTTAAAAATAATTCATTATTCAATGTCTTAAAAACATCAAGAAAAAAACACACTAGTTTGCGTTCGTATTATTAGTTTTCATTTTTCTATGAATTACTCAATTGAAATTACAAGTACGATGTTTATTTTATAATTACGGTACTTGTCGGAATTTAATCAAGAGAAGGATTTAGACTAAAAATCCTGGATTCCTTTATTATCCTTTTCGCCTCCTATTTTATTCCTGTCCTTAACAAAAAGTTGTTGTCGTTTAAGCCTAATTCATTTCTTTTCATGTTCTTGTGGCCAAAGCATCAGTGGGTAACTAGAGCCAGTGTTCTTGTAAACAATGCCGAGATAAGTGTCAGCCAACTATGATGAATAGCTTCAGAGTTTCAGACTCTCGCAACATCCAAGCAACTTTATAAATTAAATACTGTTCAGGTTTCCGTGGTTGGAGGCCGTTAGCATAGGAATAGGCTAAGTAGGATGTCGAAGGTCAGTCCAGTTTCGCAACAGATGAAATTAGTATTAACCTGTATTATTCTGCAAGAAGTTTTCAGAGCTGGAAACAACTCGACACATCTTGAAATATTACAGCTTTACATTCTTATTTCTCCCTAACTCTTTTCTACAATTTATGTAAACTTAAAATTATTAAAGTTCAAGGTGAAACTTTTAAATTAGGCCTAGTGTATATGAATACATAAAACTCAGTAAAACATCCTGCATTCATTCTATGCTGAAGTAAATAAAATTTAGAACGTAAATGAAAAACAAGAATTAAATAATAATAAAACAAAGCATGGAAAGCGATCAGTAAACCAATCACAATGCTGCGCAACGACTTCTGATAAGAAAATATAATTGATATTGCTTTAATTTCCTTATTATTATAAATGTGATTGTTGCGAATGCAAAAGGCGCAATTGTAGCGATTATTGTGATATTGTTGCATTGTTGTGCTTGTTGCAGAGCTGTATTATCAATGGGATTGTTGTGCAAGCAAAACACGCAATTGTTGCGATTGTTTTGATTGTTGTGCATTGCATTGTTTTGATTGTTGTGCGTTGCATTGTGGGATGCATGTCCACAGACAAAACGGGATTATAAGTCTTCTGATCCTTATCAGAAGACTAAAAGTGATTTAGATTTCGCTATTTGAATATCATTTATTTGATTTTTAATCCTTGTCGTAACTTTCCAGAATTAACTTTTTTATAAGCCGGAGAAATATGAAAGAGATATTTAATTATCCCACTTGATAAGGCTGTCTCTCGACGGCGAAACGTTTTGTAAACTTTTTAAATTGTATTTATTTTACGTAGGTGTATGGCTCTATTATTGCTTCCAGATATTTAATTATTACTTTTTATTTTCACTTTTATAGTTTGTCTTATTGTTTATTTTGGTGTTTCTTGATTTAATTGAAAAATCAATTTCTATATTATACTTTTTAAGAATTTCATCAACTTGTATCTAGAAACCCATTTCTAGGATCGAATCTATCTATAATCAGCTGATGAGGACAGGATATTCTTTTTTAGAAGTAAATGATTGGCATTTCATTATAAAACTAAATTTAATCTTAATTTAAGAATCTTATAATATAAAATGTACTCTATACTGCTCATAAATACACAAATCAGAAAAAAACCCTCCTCTTGTTTGATCGTTCTTTTTTAATAAACAATATTTCGTTTAGTAGAATGCTCAACTTCTTCAGGTACAATATGAGAGGCAGAAAAGATAAATCTTATCTGTTTTCGAAACAGACTCCGTTATAACATCTTTTTAAACTCTAACAGCACAGATATGTTATACGAAGTGTAAACTCCAACAATATAAACAATAATAGTCTATACTAATAATTCATGAGACCTTATCCTTATTACTTCAAACTTTCTTAGAACATTCTAAACTATATCAACAATTTAACGTGAGGCTAAGAATACAAACAAATAATGAAGACCAATAAGATGAAAAAGTTAAAAAAATTAAAATAGTATTGACATGTTTCAGATACCAGTTAAAACATTTTTTATCTTCAGAAGAGAAGATAGATACCGGATATCTGAAACATGTCAATAGTTTATTTAATTTTTTAATGTTTTCATGTTTAAAGAGTGCGTTATTGGTCTTCATTATTTGTTTGTATTATAAAGCACACTATATGACCAAAAATATCCGGACCCCCGTGGTCGGGACACGGAGGTTCCTGAGGAGGTTCCTGTCTTGACGTCTCCATTTTACAATTAAATCATTCACAGTTGATTTCGGCACTTGCAGCATGTCCGCAATTTCCCGAACCGGTTTCCTACAACGGTGGTATCCGATTATCACGCCACGTTCGAAGTCACTGAGCTCGCCTGACTTACTTATTTTATCGGGAACGCAGAATTATGACCGCCCAAGTTACCAGCAACGCATTTTTAGCGTCCGATGACGCATCAAACCTCCTGACCTGTCCCATCCACTTCGTCGGAAGGGTGTCCGGATACTTTTGATCATGTAGTGTATAATTGTTAATTTTGATGCTTTTGCTTTGTTGATGCATTCAAAACTATAAATAATATACGCTCAATAGTAAACCTAGTCTCTGTATTATACTTCAGAATTTATCTTTTCTGCCTCTCATATTATACCTGAAGAAGTTCAGCAATTCTGCTGAACGAATAACGAATTATTCATTTATTAAAGAATTATTATATCATTTCTTATGTATGATATGAGTAACAGAATCTTTTAATGATTGTTGTTTCTGATTTTCAGTTCTCGTGATATTTGATTATGGAAGATGTAAAATGTTTTTTGCTTATTACTTTGGAAAGAATATCCGAAAAAGAAAAATTTTCAATTTCGTTAACTCCTTTAAAAATATGAAAACTTTTTCTTTTAGAACACTTTAAAGAAAATGACTAAAAAATTAAGTTTTTCAATAACAGAGCTTAATTTATAAACTGTATTCTTTAATAACAGTAAATTCATGAAAATAACAGAAATAATAATTCTAGTGTAAAATTTTGAATAATTTTTCTGGGATTACTTTCATTGGCTTTCTTTTGTTTGGCTATGTCTCTTTTAACATTAAGAGAAACAGGAATTAAAATTTAGTATAAATTCATAAAAAAAAAATCATAATTTTTATTTTTTTAATTACAGTAAAACCCCGATTATCCGAGCCCTGATTATCCGAGTTTCCGCTTTAGCCGAGCTTTCAGATATTTCTATGATTTTTTTTTTTTCGCAAATTAATCTTCGTTCGTCTAGTCATATGAACCCCTGCCTGGAATCGGGGAATGACACCAACAATCCTGGGTTCTCCTTAAAAACTGCCGAAACATTGCTGCAAAAAAACGCCAAAATAACGTAAAACAAAAACTTCTTTAAGTAAAAGAACTCTTTAATTATCGTAACAATATGAATTGCATGTAGTGTATCTGTATAACTTTTGTATTTGTTAAAATATACATTTAAACCTCCACGATTTATGTTATTTACAATTTTTGGTTTAACCGAGTTTTTCGGTTGTCCGAGTTAATCTTGGTCCACATTAACTCAGATAATCGGGATTCTACTGTACTGTAAGATCTAGGAAACCTTTAATGCAGTCCTTCAAGGAACTTCCTCATTAAGATATTCGGTTACATAAGACCAAGATCTTCAAAGAACTCTACAGACAGCACTACTTATTAAATATTAATTATAGAAAGCGCCTTACATACTTTACAGACAATTCCTTATTCTCTTTTGGAATATTCGAAAGCACTAAAGTTTTTTTTTTTCCCCAATGAATTAAAACAAACGCTGCATACTTTTTTTCTGTTTCTCCTGAGATAATTGAATCGTGATTTATATATTGTATTTAATTTTTTTTTCTAGAAAGAAGAAAACACACAACATTTGGATCCTAAAAGAATCAACAAAGAAAACGACAATAAGGTAATAATGTACGAATAATAAATTTTATAGGTTTCTTGGAATTCAAAGCCGATGAAACCATGAACATTTCCCTTATTTCAGTCTCTAAATCGTCTCCATTTCTTCTTTGTTTTTCAATTGAAGGGGGAAAGAATATAACTCCCAGTAACCTTTCCAGTGATTTCTACAAAACAATTACGAACCAGTGAGTGAATATTTTTGAGACTTTTTCATTCTGCGCACTTACTAAAAACTACACTTTTTTTGGTATTTGAAGAAAATTGCTTTCAGCAAATTCAAATCGAAACGAGATAAAATTGTGAACCGTGTTTGTTTTTCATTTTTTTTTTCGAAAAACTAATAATAATTGATTTTATATATAAATCAAGAAAAAATAAAATTGAACGTACGTAGGCCTACATAAGATTCAAACTCAAGAAATGCACAAACGAAACAATGAAAGGTTCTCACACCCGAGCCACCATCTCGGGAATCTGGGACATCTGTATCAGCCTTGTTGGGCATCTTCAGCCAGATTTGCCGTTGATGCTAGACTTAGAGTGCGTGATAAAGATAAGGACGCCACTTCAGCACCCCGGAGTGGAGCCCTAACTAAAAATAAGCAACAAAAATAATCATATCCAGCACGGCCTCAGATTCCTTGTCCCAACCATCCTAGGCTTAAAGAAATTTGATAAAGGGATTCAGGAATTCCCAAAAAACCCACATAAATAAAGAAGGGTAAGTTATCAAGGTTAGTCTATCACCTAGGGTAAATCTAGCTGAAGAAGCCTAACAAGGCTGAAACAGTTGTCCCAGATTCCAGAGATGGTGTCTCAAGGTGCGAGAACCTTTACTTTTTTCCTTGAGTTGATTCTTAAATTAATTAAATAATTGAGGGAACCCATATTTTTTAGTATTATTTGACAAAATTCTTAATCCATAGGTAAAATAATATTTTTTTTATTTATCTTAATATCACTTAAAAAAAAATTCTAACTATAGTAATATCCTAACTGTAAATGTTCTAATTTCAAACATTTTCTACATACGTCACATACTTTTTTGTTACAAAATAGTAGAAAAGATGACTTCGAATGATGACTGGAGACGGCGCCGTTTCGGGTTTCAACACCCTCTTCAGCCCGGTCCCGCCCAGCATACCTCAGCTCAGTGAAAGGGACAATACATCAAACGGACAAACATTTAAAACAATGACCCCTCAGTTCACTAATATCAAAAAAATCATATAAACAATAAAAGAGAGCTGAAGAAGGTGTTGAAACCCGAAACGGCACCGTCTCCGGTACCCAGCAAATAATCTAAAATCAGCTCAGTGAAAAAAAAATTTTGTTGTTTAGTTATGTGTGTTTTCTATAGTTTTTCTTTGAAGTTTTAACATTGTAAGCACGTTAATTTTGATTTCATTAATAATCTTTGTTTCTTTAAATAAATACCGTAGTAATAAAAATAAAAGAGAAAATTAAGTAAAACTAATGTAACTGAAAGAAGGCTACAATTTCTATTAAGAATTTCTTGTGTTTTTACGTTTGCGTTTTAATATGAAATTAAATAATAAACATAATTAAACGGAAGCATAAAAGCAGTTTAATTGTTTGAAGACATAAAAAGCAAATCCCGTGAACCATTTTAAAAAGAAAGCGTTTCTCTGGGCAACTAACAAAAAAAACTGTAAGAAGAAAGAATGAAGGTCTCTCTAAACTAAATTTAAAAAAGAAATTCGGCTCAGTAAAGCGCGGCGTACTGAAGCTCAAACAAGATTTCACAACTACTGTGCGCGGTTTCATTGACTCGCATCCTTCAGCGACTTGTCTAGCAACATGCTTTATTTAACGAGCTGCAAAATAAAATTCCTCACAATGATAGAATGAGGGTAAAAAAAGCTCTTGAAAAGGGCCTGAGCCCTCCACGGACAAAACCCACTCTAATTACCAGCTCACCCGAATGCATCCTCCTGTTTTATTTATTCTCCCTCTGCTTTTCATAGCCCCTCCACTCCAACACTCATATTTTGCTGGAAATGCTGAAATGACACTCAACTTACCAACTTATCTGCAATGCATTTGTCGTGTTGTAGCTCCTCTAGGTTTTGTTGGTCGTAAAAAAAGAAATGAAATAGTTTGTGGGATAGTTGTAGGATATCCTGTTTTTATTATTACCAGAATTGGTGAATAAAAAAAATTTCGAAATCGAAAAAACGCATTTAGATTAGACAGGAACTCAGTTAATATACAGCTAACTTCATTGGTGAATCTTCAGAATGAGGGAAATATATAGGTATCAAGGTCAAGGATTATAAAATTTGTTATTATTATGATAATAAAGCATGATTAATAATTTATTGATGCTTTAACTTCCTTTTTAAAAAAACGGAAAACGGCTAAAGGATCCCCAGTGCTGTTTAGAAAGACGGTAACTATAGGAAGTAGAGGCTTCTCTGATCAGCAGTCTGACGGGATGAAGGAACAGATGATTGATTTAATTCTGGATGGAGAAGTTGGTGAAGATGGATGGACTCATCTGTAAAGGAGACATAAATAGTGAAAAATCCCCGATCACCTTCTGCTCTACCTGTTGTAGAAAAGCGTTTTCACAATTGATTTGTGACTGAACAATAAAAACATTTTTAATAATTCCTCTACGTATTAGTATATAAGCATTAGTATGTATATAAAGACTTGTAGAGAAAAAAAAATCATAGTTTCGTTTCAAGACAAATTTTGCATAAACCATTTTTCCAATACTGCTAAATCCGGAGGCCCAAGATCATCTGGTTACTATTTAGATCTCCATGACGAATGTTGTTGGTTTTTTTTAAACAAGGTTGCAAATTTGAGAAAGATGACGATTTTACAATATATGCAGAAAAACCAATTATCTTTCTTGTATGCTAGAACTGCGGTGACAGAATTTGCTTTTGCAGAGGACTTTTAGAAATACCAACTACCAAAGGCTTGTGGGCTATTATTGACAGCTAGAGTAAAATTAAGGACTTGCAGTATACTATCTATTGAAAAACTCTCAATTTCTGCAATAAAACATTTTATATCAGAATTATTTTTAGAAGAAACATAATAAAAGACAGTTTTGGATAGTTTTTTAATCAAAATGAAACCCACTTAGTCTAGATAATATATATTAATTAATTCGCACTGATAATCTACAAAGGTCAAGAAGGTACGAACATAATTGCTTGATGAAGTAGGATTTTTTTATAGCTTATATTATTCTACTTTTATCGTAATAAAATCTCAAGAAATTAATTTAAAAAAAGATAATAACAGAGGATTTATTGTACATATGTTGAATCTTCTTTGATGTATTTGTCTTAGTAATCTGGTAAAGCAAAGTGAATCTAATGAAGAGGCGTGTTTGACTTTTGGTCTTCTGATAAGATGAGCAGACTTATATTCCCGTTTTGTCTGTCCCATAGACAAGTATCATTAAAATCTCAATAAAATATTATTAAAATCTCATTAAATTATCATTAAGCACAACAATCGCAACAATCAAACAATTGCGTCTTTTGCATTCGCAACAATCACATTTATAATGCAGCTCTACAACAATCGCAACAATCACATTTATAATGCAGCTCTACACCAATCGCAACAATCACATTTATAATGCAGCTCTACAACAATCGCAACAATCACATTTAATAATGCAGCTCTACAACAATCGCAACAATCACATTTATAATGCAGCTCTGCAACAATCACAACAATCACATTTATAATGCAGCAATCTACAACAATCGCAACAATCATATTAAACTTTTTTTTTCTGATACTTTTTTTATGATATTTACTTATCAGAAGACGTTGCGAAGCATTGTGATTGGTTTTCTAATCGCTTTCCCTCCCTTGTTTTATTTTAAATATTAATAACTTTTCATCAAAAAATGATGATATAAAGAATAAATTTCTTTTCTCGATTTTGAACTGAACTTCTTTTCAAAACATGCAGTTATTTTCTTTTTCTCACTATACTCCTTGTGCTGACAGCAAAGTTTTTCCTGAAACTATATTTATTTGTTTTGATTTCCTACAAAATCTTCATTTCATTTCAGTTTCTGTACAGGTTTTGTTTTTCCTTTGAAATATTTTATTAACTTCATTTGGATACATTGATTTTTCAATTTCATCTTCACCTGTCCCAGTTTTGCTAAAGCTTGGTAAGTTATTATAAGATTTAAGATATAATAATTGGATTGCTGATTCGAAAATTTGACATTTCCTTTTGAGAACTTTGTTTGCTAATCAAAGAATTGAATATACATTATTGGATAAATAAATTAAAGGAAAAGACTCGAACGAAGAGAGTTTTTTTCTAGTTTCTTTTTATTTTGGTCGTTTGTATTGTATATATCTGTATATATACATTTATATAAGTATGAGGGGACATTTTTCGTTTGTTGCAGCTGTGACCAGGAATTCGCGCGCTCAGAAAAATATATTGCTGTCGTTACTGTAGCTTCATGTTTTTATAATTTAATTTTGACTTGAAGCGTCGCAGCAGGTTTCTGTGCGGGACGTGATAATTTGTTTTTCGATTGTGATGGGTGGTTCGAACTAGAAGCCAGATCGAGCATGTCGTGCTCGGTGGAATAAATAAATGCGACGTCTGCCAAATAGTGGAGTCGACTCGACAATAAACAAAGGATGACATTATGAAGTGACGACCACCGTATTTACCACCGTATTTACCCACAGAAGACTATTTTGTCCAGTCCAGGTGCAAGAGATGTTAATTAAAAAGACAACAACAAAAACCTACCCTCAGAAGCCTGGTTTTTTTCCCTATAAATCAGCTTTAGCATTCACGCTAACGGTTTTAGCCACACGGAGACGTCTTCTCTTCTGAAGCTACGTTCAATAAATCAACTCACACTGATGGCTTATAAAGGTAGCGTGTGTATAGAAACAGAACATAAATCATACTGTCTTCTTCGCTTAAAAAAGAAAGTTCTGGAAAAATTACCGTTTTCCCAAAAATGTAAATACAAAACTCATCAAATCTTGTAATGGGTTTCCGTAGATCTTTTTTTGTTTGTCTGTTATCGGACATCCCTCAATCATTTGATTTTTATCGTTCTTTCAGTTCATCTATCTTCCAAAAATATGCTTTATGAGACCTTAAAGTTGAGGTTTTGAAAATGGAAACTTTTCAACAAAAGAAGTACAAAAGAAACAGATAGAAATGTTTAGAATTTTTATTTTTGAATTTAGCAAAACTCTCTTTTTAAGTTATTAAAAACAGCCTTTTAGAAAATGCGTAATACAGTAGAGCCCCGATTATCCGCGAGTGCCGCGAAAAACTTTTTTAATTACGAACCTCAAAAAAGCCAATTTTAATTTAAGCCAACAACAGGGAAAGTACAATAGGCCCTATAGTGCGAAGAAAATTACTGACAGGTTTATTGTGCATCGTAATCCTGTAGGCCTTCTCGGAATTTTGGGTGAGTGGCAGGCTCTTGCTCTGCAGAAAGGTTTTTGCTGTACTGTATATATTTTAAAAGTTTTGCATATTATGTTTTTTGTGTAATAAAACGTATTTTTATGCTGAAGTATTTTTTTTCGTGTTTACACCTCATTTTTAGTCTTTTTTTCGGGTTATTCGTGATTTTAACTATCCGCGGTACCATTGCCCCCAATTCCGCGGATAATCGGGGCTCTACTGTATACATGGTTGAGTCATGTTTTTAAATACTTTTTATCTTTTAATTAGATTTTTTTAAATAAAGGCTTAATCAGATGTGCAGGTTTCATCTTTGAACTATTCAACACATGTTCAGCAAACGTAAAACGTTATTGTTAATATATACAACTGGCAGGGGAAGTTTTCAAAGGATTCGCTTGGTAAGAAGCAAGTAGTTGTATCAAAAGTTGGTGGGATTGTAAAATTTGTTGAGTAACTACATGTCGTTTGTTTTTATTTATCGTGAAAATAGTGTTTTCTGGAAAGCACTATGTTTTCTTGCTTGTTTCCGACCTGTATGTTGCAAACTATATGAAAATGAGGCATCACATTTATTAAATTTAGTTATCACTGCAATCTTAGATCTTAACATTAAAAATAGCATTCGAATTTATTGCGCTTTAACAATAAAGTAACTTATCGATTTTTTTTGCTCCGAGTATTTTATCTATTGTCAAACATGAATTTATGTCAATAGGGTTCTTTCTGATAACAACTTACATAGCCTATGCCTTTAAAATTTCACTTTCTTAAGATAGTTTGTTAAGTTATCGTCATCGTAGCCGCACTTCCTTGAATATTATACTGCGTACTAAAATTGTTTGTAGAGGTCTTTTTTCTCATCGATGTGTGTATAAAACAATGCTTAGCCCAAGTCTAAAATGGACGTAGAAATAGATACTGTGAGAATATAAATGTGGATTTTGAGGACTAATCGCGATCGAATATCTTTTCGTGTCAAAGTAATTAGCTTATTGAAACTATATTTATCTTATCTAATTGATTGATATATTGTATCCATTATATTTAATTTAATGAAAGAAATACAAATAAAAGCAAACAATCGATCATTAAACGAAACTACGCAGTTGAAAACTAATCTCAACGTGGTTTTATATTATGAAAACGGGAAAAAAAAAAGACTCGAGAATGCACAAATTCATTAAATACGTTTTGCTTTCACGCATTGAGCCACTATCGACAGCAATCTGGGACAACTGTTTCGTCCTTATTAGGACTCATCAGACAGATTTAGCTTCGATGATCAAGCTCGGAATTTTTCCCGTTTTCATATTACATTTGATGCACATTAAACCCCATTAATTATGGTTTTGTATTATAATTTAATGAAACTTTTAGGAAAAAAATACTTTTTCCGTAATGTCTCTGTAATCTGTAAAACTTAATTGTGGGTTAAAAAGGGTATTTTTTGCCAAAAAATAATCCCAATTGTCTCCATTTCCTCTCACAGCTGACAATTTCTGTATAGTGCTATTATTTCTTTTTTTTTTTTTTGAAGTGGCCCCTTTTAAGGGAGGAACTGTTAGGGCTGTTTGGACTCTCTGTTTGGGGGAAAATCCGGCTTCCGGTCCTGGCCAATGAGAAGGTCAGGAAACTAGTGGTAATTGGACAGAGTTGGGAGATATCTACACTAAATCTAATATGGTGAAAATGTGTAACCCACAATGTGGTGAAAACGTGTAACCATTTTTGGTTCAAGGTGGCCACTGTCCATGAACTCATAGTAAATACAAGTCACCTCAAAAATGTTGAAGAATGGTGCAAATGTTATAGGATCGCTGGTTTTTTGTTTACTGTGAGTTTACTATATACATTATTCATCATTAAATATGACCTTATTCTTACAAAAACTTCTGCTCTTTACTCAGTGGTCAGCTCTGAATTTGTATCAAATCGATCATTTTTCCTTTTAATTTCCTTACCTTATAGTATTAGACTAAACCACAATCTTGAGGGATAACAGACGATATACACCAACTTCCATACTCAACTTCATCGATACTGATTATCTTGCTTTATTTGGTTGGTTATATTCAGCGGTTGATTTTTTTTTGGGGGGGTTTACTGACAGGCTGCTCAAGATACTTCAACTTTATTGAATAATTAAGAAAAAAATAGGGGTCTTTAATTCTTACACATACCCTATGTCTCCTAAGCAAAATTATGTTTTCAAATATTGAAAATCACGTTTTTTTTTCAAGCCTTTTCAGTCATGAATGAAACATTTTTATTTAACTGAATTCGAGAAAAGCCAATAATAATATCGAATATCCTTTTTCTGTGATAATTTCTTGCTTAGTTAACTCGAAATAAAAATTCATTTCCGGTCCAAATAAGAAAAGTTACGAGGAATTGTGTTAACTGTTTCAAATTGTTTCTTAATTCTTATTTCTTTGTCCAGGTTTTCTAAAACTACAATTTGTGGATTTTCACCTTTGTTTCGAATTGATTTAAGTTGACCACCGTAATGAATAAAGGAAATAGAATTTTCAAGAAGTTGCAGTGAAGTAATGCCTGTGTTTGTTCCACTTGAGTCGTTTTGTGTTTTGTTGGTATTAAATATATTTCATCAGGTAACAGGGATGACAAGGTAGTCATCTTTAAGTGATCCTTCATCTCTATTCCCAATTTTCTCCGAGTGTCGCCAGTGAAGCCAAGAACCTACTCCAGTTGCAAAAGCAATAAAAGCAGCAGCAGGTTCTCTCTGTGAACTTTAAGGAAGTTGGTTCCTTGAATCTTGTCCCGGATTCTCTTGTCAATAGGTGAAATCGTACTTCCACAAAAGACGAGAGGTTGGTAAACAAGAGAGAGACCAAGTCATCAAAAACGTGCTGTTGCTGTTTCGATTGTGATTCGAGAAGCATTGGACGAAAGACTAAGAGGAGGTATTGAATAAAAGAAAGTAAGTAAGTATAAAAAAAAGAACAGGGCGAATCCAACTGAGAACTTCTTGTTGGCCCAGCTGTCTGCATCATTACTATTAGGTTTCAACGGCTTGGAAGCAGCTGAAAATTAAAACTTAAAAAAAACAGTAAGTTGGTTTTGGATCACATTTCGTTATTTTTCCTCCCCGACATCTTGACAATCCACGCTTTTTAATGAGGGACAGTAGATGGAGAAAAAAATTCAAACCACCTGAGTTGACAACTACAAAGAAAACAAAGGTCATAAAGAATAAATACTCTTATAAATTAGAAGACAACTTTAGGAATATATTAATACTATATTGAACTGCTTACAAGCAATTTTTTACATGAAGTTTCGAGATCTTTTGGATAGCACTCTTTTGGTATAGAACAAGTGAATATAATTTTGTGCTAAAGCATAAATTTAAGAGCGACCATAATAATAATAAAAAAAGGAAGTACAGTACATTAAAATAAGGAAAAATAAAAAAAAAAGTTAGGAAAAAGAATAAAAAGAATGTTCGGAAAACAAGAAAAACAAACATCCAGACGGACATTGAGAAGAAAAAACTAATGGTAGATATACGGATTCAAGCCGACAACATTCAGCATATGAGGACGAGAACTTACTGATCACGCTGACAACTGAAATGAGATGGTTGCATTTCTGATATTTAAACTAATAGTAGTAATCCAATGAAAAACAATGCCAATTATCTCGAATATAGGAGAGCGTTGGCCCCTAAAACTACCTATTCGTATGTTGTTTGGATCTCTGAACACGATGATGAAATCCGTTTGTCGATCCGACCTTCCGTTCGGGAGTTGTGAAGGATGGACAGACACGGACGGACAGGACAAACGCAATAGCTATCGATTTTAATCGCTAATAAAGTTAAGGTACCAGATTTAAAATAGCAAACAGATCTAACCAACAGTATCTAATTAACAGTATCTAGTAGCATTTGGATAAAATGTTTTTTTAGCATCTGCAGATTTATGTAATTTAACAATTAAATAAATAATTGCATTGCTATTATATAATTAGGTAAATAATGCAATTTATTTATTGCATCCAGAATTTTATGTTTTATTGCAATTTAAAAATGAATTTTATAAGATAGGACGGAAAGATGTTCATTTATTTCTGAAGAGAAAGTCTATTCTGAATGTTATGATTGTTAGATGTAAGAGCTTTTACAGTTACTTTAGGCTTGAATAATGGACCTTATCGATTGCTTAAGAATGAAGATTCAAGAATTCCTATTTGAGTTTCTTATTTCTTTTTCTTCCTTGGTTTTTCCTTTCTAGATTCATCCATGTTTTTTTTATCCGTTTCATTTCTTTCTTCTTTTTTTTCTTGAATTAATTTCATATGTTTCGTTTATTTCTCCTTATTTCTTTCATTTCTCCAAAATACTATTTGGAGTTTGAGCATCTCTCCCTGGATCTTGGATGAAACCAAATAAGTGGAGAACTCCAAGGGAACTAAGCAGCTTCCTTTTCCTCTTACAGCTTAGATGGAATAAGATTGAAGACAGAACCGTATCTATCTTATAAATGGAACAGAACAAGCACTTCCTTTTCATTTGCTAAATGACTTTTCTTTTTGGAAATCAGCATTTCTAACATTCAATGCACATTGAAATGCCAAGAAATAAATCACTTAAACAGACGGTAACAACTGTTTTTAGAAAACTTCTTAAGGTTGGGTTGTAATAAAATTATTACATACAATTTTCAATAATAATAATAATGGGTTGGCCAAAAAAGTTCGTTCGATTTTTTAAGTAAAAATTAAAGACACATTTTTCACTTTCATCAATAATTTTATTGAACAACGTCTTCAACGATTTGTTCCACTACCTTCTACCATCTTTCAGACAACTTCATAATTCCATCTTCCCAAACCCTTTTATCTTTTTGAGCAAAAACATTTTCCAGATGCTTATGTAGTCTTCATAGACGTGAAATGAAGTGAATTTTTTCCATTAAGACCGAAATAAATAGAAATCTGAAGGTGCAATATCTGGTGAATATGGTGGATGAATCAGTACTTTCCAGCCAACCTGTAACAGTTTTTGCCAGGTCATCAAAGAAACATGCCGTCTTCCATCTTCAATATTTATTTGGCGAAACAAAATTCACCAATTTTGATCAGTTTTTGTTTTAAATTCACAGAATTGCTATTATGACAGTTATGTCGTAATCTATATATTACTAAAATCTTTTATTTATCTGTCTGTCTGTCCGGCGCAGTGTTAGAATGGAAAACGGTTGTTCCTGTTTCAGTGTTGCAAGGAAGTCGACAAACGCAAAAAGCGCAATTGTTGTGATTTTCAATATTCACAATGTTAATGCAACACTGGAAAACGGTTTTTCATTGTTCATTGTTGAAAGGAAGTCGACAGATGTACAATGAAGCGTTCGCGACGGGACCTGCAACCTTGTGATCCGAAATCAGACGTCTTATTCTACACGGGGACTACATTCAAATTATTGTTTCTTATCACTCCCTTTGTATGTGTGTGTGTGTGTGTGTGTGTGTGTGTGTGTGTGTGTGTGTGTGTATGGCGCAATGAGAAAAGAGCCAGAGAAAAAAGAAAATAACTCATTAATTTAGCCTACTAGATTAAAATTTAAATTTAAATGTTCATTTTTTTAGCTTCTCTCCGTCAACAATGAGTTCATTCAAAAAAGGAAGAAAATGTCACTTTTTGCCCTAACGGCTTGGAACAGATTCTTCTTGGATTATCTCATACTTACCAGGGGGAGACACGGTGTTGGCCTAGTACAATCTAACAAAATGACACCTTTTTTTTTTTTATTGGGCATAGAGCTGTGGGCACACCCTACGTGAGCTTTTATCCTTCTGGATTTCTCGCTGTAACCCTACTAAGGTCAGAAATGCTGAAATTGTTGCTCTCCAGTTTTAAATTTCAATTCTTCAATTGCCATAGACGGCGGAAGAAGAGAAAGAGTAGAAGAAGACAAACACAGGAAAGAAAGTAAACGTCCAAGCCGCAACCGGGATTCGAACCCAGGTGCCAGCGTATCAGCCTTGTGGGAGACCGCCGTCTAAGCCACTAGACCACGCCGGCACGCCTAACAAAATGACATTTAAACGACACCTAAGCGCTACTAGAGCCAGCTTACGTAAAAAGACCGAATGAATTTTTTTTTGCCAAACCAATAATAATAATAATAACAACAGTGATTGATCTGTTCAATGTACAGTTTCTTATGAAATTTTACAAGCTTAGTAAGTGGCCATCACTGATTCTGTGCAACACAAGGATAAGTTTTGAGGGCCATAAATAGCCTAAGGGTCCATAGATGGCGGAACAATGAGTTAGTTGAATGATTTCATTTGTTAACGAAATGCACGAATATAACACCATTTGACTGTCAGAGAGAGAAGTAATCTGATTATCTTTAACATAGACATTTATCAAATTACTACATCATAAAGCGATTTCCTGTTTTCGAATGAGCGATTTAATCATCATAGTTTTGACCTTTACATTCTTTCAAGTTTGTGTGATATTGGGTTTAATGAACTAGCGGAATATTGAAGTGTGCAATTGAAACAGGACGTGATAAATAAATTTTACTGATGGTCCCAGTTTTTTGCATTTTGTATTTTGTAAAAATCATTTAAGTGACTTCTTAGTCTGACTAATTTTCTCTATTATTTCATTCGTTTTAATGCAGAGCGCATGATCAGTATGTTTGAGAGAGAAACCAATCAGAATTCAAAACAAATTACAATATCAATCCTGCTAATCTTCAACATTTTCGAATAGTCTTTGTTGCTAATGAAAAGTTCTGTTTTATAGTATCACGGGCTTGAAGGTATTGCCCTTCCTTTAACGTTAACAATGACATAAGTACACGTCAACAATGAAAGTGTTTGAGATGGGAATTGACAACGATTAAAGTGGTACAATGCAGATTACACAGATGAATAAATTTCAATAGAAATGCCAAAGAAATAAATTATACATATATAAAATGTAAAGACAGTATTTGATAAGTAAGATGAGAAGACATATTTATAGTTAACATATCTAGTGGAGTAAATAGATAAATATAGCTATGAGTACACACTGTGGTGAAGATGAGGCCTAAATATATAAGTTCATCGTTTCCAGTAAACACCTATTCAGGTCTATTCTATCCGTTATTATATCTCTATTCCAATATAGTTTAACTTGGCTTTTTCTGTAATTGTATATGTACATCATAGTAGACCTTTTTTTTTTTCTACTAGATTGTTTGATAGAGAGAACTTGGTGTAATTGTTTGTAGATATTGTCTTTGAGTACAGTTATGTCCTTGAGTATATTTAGTGGGTGCAAGGACATTGCATCCGCTTATAATGTGATCTATTGACTCTTTTTCAGCGTGGCATCGTCGACATTTGTCATCTGTCACCCAGGAGTCCTTTAAGATATGTTCCATGTAATTCCTAGTTTTAACTATCCAATTTTGCATTGCAGTAATAAATGCATCAATTTTAATGTTTTTTTGATTATAATTGGTATCTTTCATGTTGTCATAATTTCCCTTTTGTTATGTGACATATTTTACATTTGCTTCTTCCAAAATCCATTTTTATATCATGCTAAATGCTTCTTTAATGTTAAGTTCAGCTAAATTTTGTTGATTGGTAGCTGCAACCAACTTTAGATGATCCGTATATAGCAAATGGCTTATATTTGTATAGACTTATATCAAACCGATATTAAGAATGATAAACAAATTTGATAATGGGCTTAAAGCCATAATCTATCAATAGAGGAATTATCTGGGTTCTATTGATAGATATTTGTTGGGTTTTTTAAGATAATATTGGTTATTTGCAGCTTGAGTTCTGTAAGCCATGTTTGTATTATCTCTTTCAAGAAGGCAATTAAAGTATTATAATTTTGTATTATAGTTTTGCATAATTCAAGGATATATAGAAGCATTGGTTGTAGAATGCTATTTTTCATATATATACTTTTTGATAATATATATATATATATATGCAAAATATGGGGTAACTGTAGCATGTAACAGCTTGGTTACTGATGATTAGGTCTATAATATTTGTTCTTGACAATCTTGACATCTTTCCTTACGTCCTTTCTTGTTCTGTATTTTCTTTTGTATTTTCTGTATTTTTGTATTTTTGTATCTTCCACATTTTCTTTTAGCCAATAGTGTGATGAGTTTTTACATTTATACTGATATTTATTTTTATTTATTCTGTGTGTTATATTTTAACTTATTCACTTATTTATCTAATCAAAATCACTTGTACAATTTCAAATTCCAACCGTTAACGGTTATTTCTGTTTTGTTTACTTTTAAATCCCAACGGCTGGAAGGGCTCCCATCATGCACCTTAATTTAAATCCTTCTGTTAATTTCAGTTATCATTTAAACCTTCCAATCATCTGTTAAAGCCTTCCAGCCAATCAGCAATCACTGTAAATAAATCTATAAAAACCTTTGCTCTCCCTCAATAAAAAGAGAACCCGTTCAGATCCAGCATCAGTTTTGTTCTACCTTATTCCACGAACCAGGACACCAGCAAAAATCACCACAATATGTAATTCCTTGTATAAAGAATGGTAGAAGAGTAAAAGGGCTCTGTACAGCTTCGATTTAATAGTTTTGCTAGCTTTTCGTGGATATGGAAAATATTTATATCAATAGTTTTGTATCTGATGTATTCCTGGTAATTCCCAGTTGTGTAATCGTTTGATAGCTGCTTTTAAATCATGAATGTTTATTTCAATAGGACTGATAGTAGAATAGTTGTTTAAATGATCTTAACTCATTGCATCTTTGTTATGTTCGTTTGTATTGTTTGGACCAAATTTCCGAACAAAAAGCTATTTATAAATCTTTTTACGTTTTGAAGTAATCATTACATTATGAATTTTTCTGCTGTTGCTTTTCTTGTATCTTCTATCTTTTGGCATATGTTTATAGTTTCTGTTTGAGTGCATCCAGTAGTCCATACATTAGCTTCTTTGTGTTGATCATTAATTGTTCGGATGTCATCATCTATTTTAGATTTTATGTTTCGTTTAGTTTTTTGAGTTACTTTACCAATGTTATTACTGAGATTATTTATTTAATTTTCTATTCTTCTTTGCCAGCGAAATCTACCTTGAAATATTTTGCTAGCATTTGTTTTCTAGGAGATTACTTTTTGTTTATTCAGAGTGATTACAGTAAATGCAGTTCTGTATATTAAAGTATGCAGATCCTGTAAATTTAGTATTTGAATTATTTTTATGCTATTATTTTGTTAACTTCTGCAACTAGGGATAATGATAATTTTGAAGTTTTCAATTTAGATAAAAGTAATCTTTCGTGGAATCTGTTCCTGTGTAAGTTAAGAGTATTTGATCAAATGATTGCCTCTAGGCTTGTTAATGATTCTTTGGGATTTCATAATTTCTAGTTTTTTGAATTATGTTTTGAACAAGGTATCCATTACTTTCATAGGAGTTTCTATTTGTGTTTGCTTCTATTAAGTAATTTTCCTGATTAGTATCTGCTACAACAGGGGAATCTTGATGTATGTGTGCCGAGTTACAAAGAATTTTTGATGTTTTTTTTTATACAGAATTCAAAATATTCTGTTTAATTTTCGGAGTATGGGCTGGGGAATTCTGCTATTCTTAATTATGGTTCGTCTGTAATAGAATGGTAGTAAATTCAGGGTAAATTCTTATAAATCTTGATATAATTTTTGCCTTCTTCAAATTACAGTAGAACTCCAAGTATTCGGATTAACTAGGGAATGACATGATCCGGATACGCTTAAATCCGGATGATTGGGTCATAAGTAAAAATCGCTGTAGCTACGTCCTATTGAGAAACTGCTATACCTGCATACTGTATCAAAGAAACAAAATTATAAATATTTAAACACAAGAAATATTTTTTTTAAAAGAACAAAAATTACAAAAAGTACCTATATTTAAATACAAAAAGTATTTTTTTTTTAGTATTTTTTTCCTGAAAATAGATCCAGATATTTGGCGTTCGGGTAATTGGAGTTCTGTATTTGAGTTTCACCTTTAGTTTGTTGGATAGAGAATGAGATTGTTATACCTTTCATCATTCCTTCATGCGTTGACTCCGTTTTCCTGATTTGGTTATTGTTGGTTGTTTATTATTATTATGTAAAAGATTCATATCTTGAGTTTCCCCAGCAAAGGCAATAAGGCTGGTCAAAGACAACAGCACATATTGCCAAGTGTACGAAAGTGTGCAAGAATGGTTAGGGATGTGTGGTTGTGTCCATATAGTTCCTAACTATGCGTGTTGTGTTGATTACCACAGCCTTCTGGAGTTGTGCAAAAGTGTTTTTGTGAAGTCCTAGTGTCCTGAGGCTGTGGTACAATGTGTGAGGCACCAGACCAGTGATGGACAACACGATTGGTACAACATGTACTCGGTCACATATTATTATTATTATTATTATTATTTTTACTAATATTATTTTTATTATTCATTAATCTGGTACGCACGTTAATTTTGATTTGATTATAACATTTTATTCCAACAAATTCTTACTAAGCTAAGCGATTTGCTAGCGTGAATTTGTTTTTACCCTCTTTTATTCTTGATTTAATTTTTGATGTTTTCTGAAATGAGCGGTCATTGTCTTGTTCGTTTGTCCGTCTTGTGTATTGTCCCTCTTCACTGGGCTGGGTTTGCTGGGCGGCATCAGACTGAAGAGGGTGCTTAAACCCCGAAACGGTGCCGTCTCCAATTCCCAGCAAAAATCCAAAATAAGCTCAGTGATTTTTGTTTAGTTATTGTGTTTTTTTCAGTGATGTCTAAATCTGGTATGCACGTTAATTTTGATTTGATTATTTTTATTATTATTATTATTATAAAAATCTTGTACAGAAGAAGAAGGGCTGGCTCTATTTTGAATTTGCACAATTCAGTTCTACCCAAGAACCTATAAATTGTTATTATTATTATGTAAAAGATTCAAATATTATTTTTATTATTATAATTAATTTAGGTTTATTTATGGGATTTTTTTTAGTTAAAGCTTTCTGTTAGAAAATGCTGTTATAAGAACTGTCTATAAGCTCAAACCAAATCATTTATTATCTAACGATAATTTCAGACTGTTTTGACTGTACAGATGATTAGACTTTAACTAAAAGCATATATCATCGCTTTACAAGAACGTTAATAACCATTAAGATTATTGAGCGTTTCACGTCTTACAGAAAAACTCAATATTTCGTTCGTTCAACATTTCTCTCTGAATTGATTTTTTTTTCCAGTTAAATAGTTAAAGAATACAATTTATTGAAATTCTATTCAGTCAAGATCTTTTTTAAGAGCTCTAAATGCCAAGCAACGTTCTTTACATTTCCTTCTTTCTTAATTTCTTTTCTGAATCATATCGCAATAAACATTGATTTTTACTAACTTTACATTCGAAAAGCTTTTATTAAACAAAGTTGTCTCTTGGCAGACTTTTTGGAAAATTAAAAACAGCTAAGTTGCAGGCGTATCGTCAAAAAATTATTAACTTTTTTCCTTCCGCAAATTTCAAACGAGAAATTGGCTTGCAAATGAATTTTCTAACAGCTTTCTTGTACAACTGCCCAATTATAAATTGCTTCCAACTATTAATTGCTTAATTTTTAATTTATTGCAGTTTCATCGCCCACTCTAATTCTGAACAAACATCTCTCTGGAGAAGTTGCCAAGACACTTTTGATTTCGTAGTTTTCTTGTCCATTTGCCAAAAGGATGTCCCTTGCTACAAGTTTCGCCGAAATATTTCTCACTGTTGTTTGTTCTTATTTTTTTCTTTGTGGTATTGATCCCTTTATATGCTGCATTCCATCCTTTACTAATGGGTTCTTTTCTTGTTTTTCTGTGTTTACGATTAACTTCTTTAATTTCTAAAGGAACTGAACTTTAAAAGTGATGCCTTTTTTTTTAACTTCTTAGAAACAAAGTCTCTTTAGATATAAATATTATGTTTAATTCTATGCTTAAAAATTTTAGTAGAGAAAGAAAAATTATGGTATTTTTATTTGTAAACTTTGCTGTTGTAAAGAAACCAACAGTTAGTTTGTGGAACTAAATTGATTTCGCACACAGCTCAATGATTAAAGCGATTCGAATCTCAGTATGGGCTAGGATGTTTCCTTCTGTGTTCTGTTCGTGTTGCTCTTCCTTTCAAGGCTTGTTCTCAATTTCACACCTTGTTCTTGGCGCAGCTTAGCCTCTGCTGTTCTTGCACCATTAAAAATCTCACGCTGAAATATATTAGAATTTAAACTATCACACTATAGGCCAAAGGAGGCCTTGGGATCGCGGGAGGTAAGGCTCCCGGCGCTTCATGACCAATAAGACTACGTTGAGTTCGGGGGGGGGGGGGTCAGCTCGCCCGCCTTTAACAACTCCAGGGAAAAAACCCGGTACTCATTCTACAGTAGGCCCTAGGACCCGTTTGGAGGAGAATGAAGTGTGGAAAATTCGCCGCCCTCCGTCGAGGTCGGGGATCGAACCCAACACCTCCAACCCCCAGCCAAGCGCTCTTCCCCTCTTGGCTACAGGTCCCACCGCTGAAATATGTATGCGATCAAACAAACAAACAAAAAATTGATAATGGTTTTGCTATTATTTTGCTATATTATTAATTTTTGTAATTTATCCATAAATTAAGAATCTTCATTATGATAGAGGCAAAAATCATAGTTACAGTTAAGCAGCAGACCACATTATTTCGTTATTTAAAGTCCGCCAAACCAGAGAACGACCGTGGCCACCAGATGTCGCAATAGTAGAATTTGAATCGATTGTATATGTCTGTGTTTATGGCGGGAAAGTGAACATTTAGGGAGTTTACGGAAAAAAGACGATATTTATTTTCATGAACTATTCTGATTTCTCATCAAATATAATTTCAAAAATTTATTTTTATTCATTCGTTCGTTTCAATCGTTCAAAATCAGTCTCCTACCTTTCAAAATCAGTCTCCTATCTTTCCCAATTGGTTTTTTGACGAAATTGCATCCCTAAGATCGACAACACGAAGACGAAGATGGGATTCTTTTACTCACGGCACTGGGATCGAAAACAATTTCTCTGATGTGCCATAAGTAAGCATGTCATAAGGCCTTTTCGAAATAAGAAGTAACGTTAGCAATAGCTTCCGTTGTTTTGCTGCCAACGGTTTTCTGTGTCGGAGAGTCGCCATTTTTAATCTTCTCTCTCTTAGTCCTGGAATGATTAAGAGTTCATGGGTCTCGTTCAAGGTCAAAGTCATCCTCTGGTTTGGCCAACTGTAAAAGATTAATTTAAAGGGATATTTTTTGTTATTATTTCTGATTTATACAACTCTACACCTACTTTAAGGATTTTGTACCTAAATAATTAATTGTACGAAAATTTTTAAACAATGTATTCAATATTTATTTTTTTAAATAGTCGACCATGGATCGACAGACTTCTACCTGAAATTTATCAGCTTGATTTCCAATAAGAAACAAGAGCTTAGTCTGTGTGCATGTGTATATACATACAGGATGTCCCAGGAGGAAAGGTAAATGGGATGTGATAGTATAGGTCATTTTAAGCAAAAAAGTTCCTATGAACGAGTGTCCTATTCCGAATGGTTTCCGAGATAATTGAAATTTGGCTCACAATTATCACTGCTCCTGCTGGTTGTTGTTTTCCTCTTCCACAGCACTGCATCAAGATTTCAGACAGAATCTCTCGGACGATCTAGGAACGATCTAGAGAGGATCTAGGGACGATCTAGAAAGATCTAGATACAATCTAGAGACGATCTAGGGAGATCCAGGGACGATCTATTGACGATCTAGGGAGATCTAGAGACAATCTAGAGACGATCTAGGGACGATCTAGAGACGATCTAGGGACGAACTAGGGACGATCTAGAGACGATCTAGGGAGATCTAGGGACGATCTAAGGAGATCTAGAGACGATTTACGGACGATATAGAGACGATCTAGGAACGATCTAGGAACGATCTAGAGACGATCTATGGACGATCTAACTTTTATCTTTGAAATCTTCTCCAAATGATTCGTTATCGAGAAATTAGCACGAGAAGGCAGAAAACTTCCCAAGCAGGAAAAGCAGTGGAATCTAAATGGTGGATAATTCTGCTAATTCACCACTGTTTACAACAATGAAACCATTGCACGAGATTTATTAAATGAAAAATAACATTAGTGGATAAAAATGATGCTTTCGCAAAGTCTGAGCCATCATCAACGAGAATTCTGGACAGCTCCCGGCAGTGGTCTCCAACAACAAAGCAACAGAAATAAAAAATAAATTAAGAAATACTCAACAATAATAAGCCCCTTGTTCTCTTACTGGAAGGCACAAAGGAGTTTAATTTTGAAATCAGTAAGCAATTGAAAACAAATTTTTTACGTCCACAAATAATTTATTAATCCAAATAATAATAACATTAGTCGACAAACATTATGCTTTTGTTCGGTCTGAGTGGCATTTATCTTTTTTATTATTAAGAAGACCTAACTCTATTAGGGGACCTTAGGGGAGTCATCAAATTCTCCATGCAAATTTTCAGCGTCCAAGGATAATACGTTTTCAGTTACCTTGATCAGAGACGGATGGTCGATTATGAGTACTCAAATTGCCTTTATAAGCTCTTTTTTTTTTAATGGGATTAGAGCATACCTGTACCTTAGGGGTATAAAACGATAAACATTACAAATAATATCCCCAGAGTGATAAGAAAAGCTCTTAAAAGGCCCCAATACTGTCAATCGAATTGGTCGTGAAGAAATAGATCTGCTCAACCGTACAAAAACTTGACCGTACAAAACGCAAAAGGAAATTCACTAAAACCATACACTAGTGTTCAAGTTTAGGCTGGCTCCAAAAGAAATCAACTTTAATCCAAGCGTAGAATTCCCAAATTTGATCAACATGGACAATTCTGAAGAATCTTAATTAGCGAATTATGTGTCTTATCAAGAAAGGAAGACGTCTCAGGAAATGGTCACCCACTGAGTCAGTGCCTTTGGATCAATGGTAGCATTGGACACCGCTGATGAAAACCGGGCGCCATCGGCTCTGACACGTAGGGTAATTGGCCAGCTGAATTATTCACATCCATTCTATATTTAATTTATTCCCCGCAGCGTTGATGCCAGCCAGTGTCTCTTAATTCATCCCTAACATTAAGGGAAATTGATCCTTAAAGAATAACCTGTTCTTCGACGGGATTGATGTACTTTCATTTCCATGTTTACTGGCGTCCTAAGAGACTGAAATGTACCGAAGGTAAATAATAAAAGCGCTCTTCTTCTTCAAACAATATTATCATTCTTCTCTGTTCTGCTGAATTAGGATTTTGCATAGATTTTTACCACTGAAATTCCTCGCGATCCATGAGTGGGCCTGTTTGTCAAATTATATTCCTTCCGATACTCGCCGTAGCCGCTTTGATCTTTCTTAATGACTACTTAACTTATACGACCTTTAGTACTCAATGTATCAAAATTCAGAAGCACAGATAACTCTTGCATTCCACATTTTATATTCCAAATGTTTTACGTACCGGTACATATTTATTAAGTAGAACATCAATAATCCCTGTCGTATTTTTTTATCTCAGTTATTTCATACTTTTTTTTATCTCAATTTATATACTATACGCTATAACATAACACAGAGAATCATGAATGATAGGGCTTTAAGTTAAGGTAGATTTGTTATAATTGTTCAATCTATTTTTTAAAGTTCTTGAATGGAGCCAACACACAAGTCTAAATAAAAATTACGTTAAAAGTTTAAAAAACTTTAAAATTTAAATATTTACAATTAAAACAAACTAGTTTCGGCCCCGGTAAGGGTCATCATCATTCACTGATGATGACCCGTTAACGGGGCCGAAACTAGTTTGTTTTAATTTTAAATATTTATTTTTTAAAACTTTTAACTTAATTTTTATTTATGTGTGTTGGCTCCATTCAAGAACTTTACAAAATTTTAACACACGTAAAAAAGTTTTTTTGTTCAATCTATTTATAACATAAATTCGAAGTAGAGGAAACTCTTAATGCGCTTTAGATGAATAATTGCAGTAGTGACATTTCTATTATATAAATTAGAAATTCTTAAAAACTAAGATTTTAAATAACTTTTGATTACGGTAAATAACTGAACTCAAAAATATATAAATTGAAGTTAAAATTACAGCATAAAAAAAAAACAACATTAAAATTAAGAGCGAAAAATATCAGTTAACTCTAAACATTTATTGTAAAGGAGAATGGGCAGATCTACCCCACCCCTGTATAGCGATAAGATATATACGTAAGGAAAGATCTCCATCAATAGAACATTTTTTATTATTACGACTTGTCTTAATTATTAGTTCGTTCGGAGTTATATAAGTCTAGATATGACGTTTAAGTCATTGATTTGTTGTCAAAGTGGATGCAGTGAAGTCAACCACCTATAGGCGGGGGTTGCTTGGTTGTAGGTGGTTGGCTTACCTGCTACTCACATTCACCACAATCAATCAATCACACTATTAATAAGTATTATACGTAATTAATAATTAATATTATCATTATTTCAAATAAATAATAATTATTTACGTGTAACAAATGAAAATAATATTTATTGTTACTGAAAATAATTATTAATACCACACCATAGTAGGTCAATCCGTAGATTGGTTTAAGTGTACGGAACCCTAGTGACCCCCGAAGGGCGACCCCTAGGAGAAGCCGTAGCTATACAAGGGAACAGATACTGGAGTGGTTTCCCGTTGCCTTCTCCAGGACGCCATTACGGAATGACGTCAGCCCGAAGAGAAAGTGGAGAAGAGGCTGACAACACACGAAAGGAAATTGAAACATCCATGCTCTCGACCGGGATTTGAACCCGGGTACCAGCACTTTGGTCTCACGGCAGACCGATACCTGAGACCGCACGACCACGCCGGGCACGGCAATTATTAAATGATAATTAATTAATACATCCGGGAAGTAAGATGTCAACGAGATAAGTCACATCTAGACGTATATAACTCCGACCGGACTAATAATTGTGACGAGAACATATGTTCTATGTAAGGAGATTCTTCTGAAGGTATACATCTTATCATATACAGAGAGGGGCAAATTCCCATAAAGTTTGCCCATTCTCCTTTACCATTTATTTTTATAGAATGAATTTTCTTGTATAGGATGAAACTTAGTCTTCACTCAATAAATGGCTAATTTATTCTTAATGTGACTTTTATAATATTCGTTATTATGAAACGAATATAAACGAATGTTGATAGAAATAACTACAAAACAACGTTATGTTACGGCATGAAGTTGATTTAATGACATGAAGTTGATTTAATTTTAAGCGTTTTTTAAACTGTCTTAAACGTTTAAATAGTCACAAAATGTTCTTAAAAGCAAATTTTCGTTACTCCCGTGTTTGAAAACATGGATGATTTTTGCTGGAAGACTTCTTTCATCATGAATTTGAAATCGATTTTTTTTGTGTGTTTTCTTAATCACATTGTCCATTTTCTCTTCTTGAGATTTGCAAAAAAAAAAAAAAAAAAACCTCATTAGCTTAAAGATAAGCTGTTTACTCCAATGAATTTAGGCAAATGTCGAAGAAAACTGTTTAATTCGTTAAGTTATTTCTGTCTGCTTTTGACAGCTGTATTCAATTTACTGCACTACAATATTCCCTCTGCCGAAATGGAAGTCGATGAGGAACGTAGAAAGCTGTAGGTTTTACGTCATTATTCCAGTCTATTGCATTATTATTATTATCATTATTATTATTATTATTATTACTAATAACTCCTTTTTCGCTAAGAATATAATAATTGTCTACATGCCAAAAATTACAGAATAAAAAACTAAGTTTACAGAGCTTAAAAAATATTATTGAGAAAAATATTATTAATTCATGATTACATGTTACAGTGCAACTTGGATAATTCGAAGCTGAAGGGACCACTACAAAACTTCGAATTATCCAAGACTTCGAATTAAACAAGTTACATCTTTTAACTTTAATTTCAGATCCATTGAATGCTTGAAAAGATTATTCTGTCAATAAGTAAATATTTATTCAGAAAGATCATGATATGAAAAACTTAAACACTATACGTATGTAAACGAAATAAGATTTACATCACGTAAGCTACAGTACGTATTGCATTCAATACAGGAAATTATAGTTTTTCAAAAAATTGTGCAATGTCTGATTGTTTTGTAGAATTCAGTCGCTTAAGGTTAGCAAAATCATCAAGCATGTTTAGTGAACGGAAAACAGCTTCACTTACGTTGGTTTGTCCTTCAATGTACCGACGAAATTCCCGTACTCCCGTACTCGTTGGCGATTTGGCATTTCTTCTTCACACCCTTTTCCACCTCGCAAATGACGGCGACCTTTCCAGCGAACGTTAAATTCTTGTATACGCGTGGTTTACTGAAAGACATCGTGACACTGACAGCAGGAAGCTCGAATGGCGTCTGAAGCGTCACGTGTCGAATGGCGTCACGTGTGGAACGATGGCGGGAAGAGGATTTCAGTTGTCACGTGTCGAATTTCTTAACGATGAAACGCCGAAAAGTCGTTTTGGTTCGAAATTTTTTATTAAAAACTTCGAGTTAAGGAAGTTGAACTTCGAATTATCCACGATTTTTTAACATTGATTTAATAAGAAATTCAAGGGACTAAGAGAAATCTTCGAATTAACCACGATTTCGAATTAAAGACGTTCGAATTATCCAAGTTTCACTGTATTAATCAACGACCTTTTTAGGCTTCTGAAAAACGCCTTATATCTCCGGTTTGTCTGTCTATGGACACATATCCCACAATGCTTCGCAACGGCTTCTGTTAGCTCAGTTGTAGGTGGCCTGTTAGCTCAGTTGGTTAGAGCTAATACTATTCTAATGCGTGCTAATAATGTGAAGGTTGTGGGTTCGATCGTCTCATGGGCAATTTTTTTTAATTTTTTTTCTTTAAATCATTATTAAGAATTCAGTGTATTAACAAGGTTTGAGTTAAGAATGACGATTATTCCATATAAATGAGGTGGGTAAGATAGCATGGGGTTGCAAACATACTCGCGCGAGCATTTTCCAGACCATCCCGGCGCAGTCTATTCTAAAGTAAAGGTGACTCAGAAACCGTTGCGAAGCACTGCTATTGGTTTACGAATCACTATCCCTACTTTGTTTCATTCTGTAAATCAATAGCTAAGTTAACATGAAAAGTCGAATGAGACATTTTTTCTTGAACATGGTTTGTGGGTGACAGACGATGCTGACATTAAAGAAAATTTCGAGACCCGTTTTAGAAATAGTGATTTGTTTTTGGTTAGTTGTTCCAAATCGGTTTCTCCATCTGTTATTTTAGGACAGTATTAGTTATTTTGCCTCTGGTCTAAAAAAAAAGTCTTCGTAGGGTTATTAACCTTTGTAAGAAGACATTGCTTACTTTAAGATATAGTTACTCCGCGTCTTCTTTTTTGTTCATTTATGTATATTTAGGCTTATGCATATAAATGTTTGATATGTAGATCTTTGCATATAAATAATAAACTGAGTATGTATGTATGTATGTATGTATGTATGTATGTAGTGAAGGTGGGTGGCAGAAGCCAAGCACTGCGACCAGAGGTCTATTGTACTAACCCACGGAAATATGGACAGATGGAGAGAACGACTGAGAAAGTATGGTGGGAGAAGTGCAGGGGAAACGGGAGAACCCCGAGAAAACCTGCCCAGCGCTGATCGTCCACCATCACGAAACCCACATAAACTGAGTAAGTATTTTTTCATACGAATATACACTTACTGCTGCTTTTTTTAAAGTAAATGCCAGTTACAACTGTTGCCAAAAAAACAGAGAGCAGGGAATCCACGCCTGGAATTGGCCTCCATCGATGCCATCTAGCTCTAGTTCTAGTTGAATTTACCTAAATATTTCTGGAAAAAAAGGATAGGGAACGGACATTGCTACGACATGTCTGTAAATATGTCTGTGGATATTATTTACATATCGGGATGGTTTCTAATATGTTTAATGTCCCTACGTTACACGTCCAAGTTTCTCTATTCAAAAGATATTTAAAGAATATTGGAATATTTTAAACTTTTTGTTCGATTTCTTTTTTTGCTGTTTTAAAAATTTGTCCTTAATTCGTTATCTAATGCGAAAGTTCGTATATCGGTTGATTATAAGTAAAGGACTAACAGTATAGAAAGAAAAAAGGAAATTGTACAATTTACGTGTCATTCAAGTAACACTTTAGAACCGTTAAATATTAGTAGCACTTGAATTAAAATGAATTTTAAATATTTTGGGAAAAGAGATTTGGTTTTAAGAAAGTGTTCGCTTATTGTTTCTTATGAAATGAAAGAGATCTACTGAGATATAGAAGGAACTTAGAAATCCATTGACTTTATTTAAGAATTACAATGGATGTTTGAATTTTTATGCATTAAAAAAATTCATTGAGGCCTGCGCACTGCTGGCACATGAATTTCTCACTAATGGTTCATTGGTGAGTTTTTCATTGTTTATTTTATCCTTTGAGGCACTACTGCGCTTCCGATGTATCATTTATTTAAGAATGTTTGGGGAAAAAAATGATTTCCCTGGCCTGACTATGAATAGGAATTTTCAGAATGTACAACGGTTGCGGAGTCTAAAGCGCCTGCTCATTACGTCCACGAGGGAATAAAAGTCCAGGAATTTTATTATCAGTTAAATACCAATAAAATTCGTGATTTTCATTATATGTGATATATACACAGAATACATACAGAAGGATACATACATACACAGAATTGGAAATTCTATAGATATACAGTTTTTCAATACAGTGTATGAATATCTATGTTTGTAACGCAATAGATCAGGAAGCTATCGGCAAGTCTCACATTTACTACAATGCACATGTAGTAGTGTCGGATGATCCAAGTGATGAACGAAAATATCTTGCAGAGTTTCTTCGCACCTTCACATTTTCCGGTCTGCCACCTCATCAGCTGAGCCTCAAAAAAGGATCAATTGTGACGCTCCTTCGCAATCTCAATCCAAAGAAAGGACTCTGTAATGGCACACGATTAGTCGTTAAGTAGTGTCATCGCAATTTACTCACGGCAGACGTTCTTTCGGAAAGCAACAGAGGTGATATCGTCACTACTCCCAGGATCGATTTCCAACCGAGTGATGTCAATTTTTCATTCGAGTTGAAGCATAATCAGTTACCAGTAACGCCCGCATCAAGTTTTCCAATAAACAAATTGCAGTGCATTCTTTTTAATTATCTATCCGTCATAATACACGACGGGCAAATACTCGTATATAATAATCTTGGCTTTCTTTCCTATAGTTTATCAGTTTGTAGTTTAAAGTTGCAATTTATCTAAAAGAAAGAATCACCAAAAGCAGTTTTACGAAGTTATTTGATTCCCAACGCTCTTATTGATGATCCCTTTTCCTTACTCGAAAATTTCCTATTAAAGTGAAGAAGCTGCTGCAAGGCTTCCATTAACTTAAATTTAAATTAATGCTATCATTTCTAAGCCAAAGCCCTTTGTGTCTCGTTACAGGTACGCAACCCAGAAAAACAGGGCTTCAATTGCCTCTTCTTTTGTCTTCCCTCATTTTTTTTAAGCTTTCCCTGAATTTAAATGAAGTTCAATATATTTAGAGACCTTTAAGGAATCGATTATGGACAGAAAGAATACGATTAAAAAAACAAGAAGAAAAACAAGGATAAAGAAGAAACGGTGAATAAAAGAAAACAGTATTGTATAAATCTCTTCTATTCGCTCTCCTCTCCTTCATCATCATCTTTTTATTTTTATTTTTTTTCTATTTCCCATTCGAAATAGTGAATCTTGAAAAAGAGAAAGTCTTCCATTGATTGCATAATTAAGAATTGCAACTCTCAATCTTTCTCGTGGGTTTTTTTTATTCCTTCCTATTCTTTCTTCTTGTCAAATGTCTTAATACGAATCACATCCATTCTGCTTATTAAGACTTTGGAATGAACTAAGAAAAGAAAAAAAGGGTGGTAATGATAAAAATTTAATTACCGGATTCTGAATTGTGGAAGAATGACGTACGTTCTGGTTGCTTTGGTTTCCTGTTTTTATACAACGATCCTTTTGTTTCCGTTGAAGTTTCTTCGAAGCCATAAGCTTAAAAAAATAATAAACATGCTTTAATTAACTTGAAATCTTATTTTTGCGTAAGATTAACAAAAAATTGGCATTTGTTATAGAATACTAACTAGCACTGGCTTCTCCATGGATGTTTATTTAAATAATAACAAGTTAGGGGGAAATTTACAATAGAAGCTTTGTAATTTCCTGACTCTGTAATTATAATATGAATTCACGATGGGTCGAGTGACCCCTTAAAACTAAAAATAAACAAATTAAAAAACATTAACAAAATGTGGGATTCAAAACCGTGGACAATCTTACGCCTACAAAAAAGGTATTTGACCACAAGCAATGAAATAAAAATAAAAAAACAACAAATCCTTAAATGGGGAAAGAACTTAGGTACCAAATCATGTTCATGAAAAATAGGAAGCCTTTTGAGTTTATTTCCCATTTTTCGTAAATAAATCTCTAATATAATAAATAACAAAAGAAGATACAAAATATCTGTTAAATGTAAGTAAATTCCTTGGAAATTCAAGTGTTTTTACCATATATGGAAATCTTCTTCAAACCAAAGAGAGAGATAGAACCCTCAGGGGTTCAACTTAATCCAAAAGGCATTGAAATTTAATCTGAAAAGACTGATTTTTGTTTGTTTATTTATTTCGTTTTTGGTGTAAGAAAAAGCTTTCAATAATACATCGGAAGCGCAGTAGCGCCTCAAACAAAAAAATACACAATGAAAAACTCACAAATGAAAAATTGGTGAGAAAATTCATGTGCCAGCAGTGCGCAGGCTTCAATACTGGCCTCTGTGCGGAGACCTTATTTTTACTATGACTCTCCTGGCTGATGATCGCCAACGAGCGTGAAACAGCTGTTCCAGGATATCACTTGTAAATAGTTTGGTCTCACCCATTGTTATTATTAAGGTTTCAATAACTCATAAAATAACATCTTTCATAAAACTTCTGGATGAAGGTGGATTTGCGCAATAGATTCACCCTCTGCTTCAGTACATTTACAAAAATTCTTGAAATGCTAAAAATCTAAACATATTAGGTAGATCTTCGTGCATTTCTACTTGTTAGTAGAAAACTCCGAGTGAGTTTTCTACTAACTAGACATCATATAATATTCATTTCGTATAATATTAAAATAAAAAGAATAACGAAAGGAAAAAAGGTACGAGAATACAACATGCATTTATAATCACGATTTAAAAAAACATGAAATATCTGATAGTTTTATCTGGTAGTTTTCATTTACGTGTTTTCTTTCTTCGATTCCGATTTCCTTTTGCAACCAATTCTCAAGTAGTTTTCTTCGAAAGCGACGAAAACGACTTTAATTTTTCTCTTGGCATCGATCAAATTTAGATTTTTCTTTTTTCTTTTTCTTAGATTTCTTTTCTTTTAGGCTGTTATTTTTTTTTTCTGGATCTTTCTCCTCATGAGCGGAAAGAGCTGTATCTCTGAGCATTCTTCCCCATTACCATAAATCAACTAAGTTTCAAGGTTTTGCAAGCTTTACATGAGCCCACCCGCCAGTTGTTATCATTATGGGGTCTTTCTCTGTTCCTTTCTCTCTCGCTCTCGTACTATATAGCTTTCTTTTTCTCTAGGCCCTAATATTTCATTTTTTCTTCCGTTCTCTCTATCCTATCCCGTATATTATTTTTCTCCGTTTCTTTTGCTTTCTTGCCCTCCATCCACCCACCCTTTCCGTTCTTTATCCCTCTTTCACTGTTTCTTTTCCTTATTTCTCCCCCAAGCTTTTCCTGTCATGTCACAGCTAAATCCTATCGCATTACGTTTTTCGTATTGCAAAAAAAAAACTGCCCAATTACAATTATAAATTCTGTTTATTGATACCTCAAAATTTCGTATTTAATCGTATTTTCCTTTTAAAATCTACTATTCATCGTACATTGAATTTGACCCAAAACTTTCCACAAATCTACTGTCGTGCAATTTTGTTTCTGAAATTGTGAATTCTCAAAACTGACCTCATAAGAAATTGCCTGTACATTTCAGTCTCTATAAAGAACTTTCTTTTATGATCCATTGTCTCAAGACTGAATCAGAAAACAATATTTTTCTTGCTTTATATCAACAGGTAAAGACGGTGTCATTGTCTTTGTGAGGAAACTAGAAATATGACTAACAACTCAAATAACTGATATTAGAGTCTGAGTTTCAGATAACAATCTGTAATTAGTCCTTCAGATACTAATCTTAATCTTCATCTGAAATTGTAATGATGGTTATTTATAAAACAAAATAGAAGTTTATTTTATCAACCGCTGATAAAGGGATTCGAAATGGAATTGAAGAAGAAATCAAAATATTCCTAAGGTGTATTTTTGTTCTTTTTATTTGTACTGTAAAAATTGCTTGTGAAAGATTTAAAATAGGGGAATCTCACTCAATAGTGTAGCAGAGACCAGCAACTCCAAGGCTATAGTAAATAAATGTGGTGACTAAAACATCTCCGCTTAGGTTTGAGAATTATTTTTGTCGTAACTTAACTAATTTTACACCACATATTTCAGGACAGCAGTTTTTCTTTTGACAACTTGAACTTGGAAATGATGAATTTTCATAACCAAACATATCATTAAGAAAACAAATTAAATACTACATTTACGAGCTTCGAAATTTCTGGCAACAAGTTATAGAGAATAGCTTCAATTTATTATAACTTATAAACGCTTATAAACACTTATCAAAAACATTATATAGAATTACAATGTTCACAACCGGTTTCGCCTCCAATACATCACTCGTCAAAGCCTGGAGGCGAAACCGGTTGTGAACTTTTTAATTGTATATAATGTTTTTTTACTAGTCTTGTGTGTTGGGTCTCCACAATTTTTAAAAATAAGAATTGTTTCCATTACTGCATTACAATAACTTAAATGTAGAGTAGCAAGAAATATCTATGGTTTGAAGTTGATTTTAAAGCCATAGTACAACGGAAACCTGTCCTGAGTCATTTAAAGACAAAGAACAAGTGAACAATGTAATGGAAATGTCGTTAAACTAAAATATGCTTACGTGAGAAATCACTCTATGCAATTAGTAATAATTATTCAACAACAACAAAGAAAAATAAATAAACACGTTGCTATACTGTGGTTTGCTAAATTCTCAGTTGGGAATATTAAACAGCGAGCTTTAACATTTTTAAAATATTCATGTACATTATTCACATTCTCCGTTTAAAATTAATGAAGAAAAAAGAAATATTTTCTTTTTCACAACACTAAGTCATATTTCTTATTTACGACAGCAAAAAAAGAAGAGATTTTAAGTCATTGCTCTACAAAGCCTTCCCTTGCTTGTCATTTTAGAGCGAGGGAGAATCATAAGAGTCTCTTGTGTCATCTGCTACCAAAAGCACAATTAACCCAGGGAAATGTCAGGAATGAAAGCGGTGTATGTAAACTGATGACATTACAGTCCCCATACGTACACTTCCTCCCTCTTCTATAAATATGACGTCTCGGGGCAGGTGCTTCTCTGAATAGCCCCCTTTTATTACCCCTTCCCCTCTCTCGTTTGTTTTCCCTTTAAAGTCATCATTCTGATTGCCGACATGTTAAGATGTGTTGTTAACTTCATTCATCATTCTCGTTTCGTCACGAGACCGCGAGTGAAGATAGAAGAATGGCGTCCACTTGTATTCAAGGCAATTACCCAACATCTGTTATTTTCATATCTCGCATCGCTTTCACTGCCTTTAAAAGACGCAATGCCCCGCTTTGTAGGGGTAAAATCAATTTTGCTGTTTTCATTGATTGGCACTGAGTTACATTCCACTCTTGTTCCTCTTCCAAATCCCTCCTCGCATTTTGACATGGTTGTGGGTAAAAGAAAGGCAATCTTCGATTTATTAATCCTTCGACGCTCTTTCCCCGCAACTGGATGACGTTCTTTTCCCCTTTCGTTCAACATCACCGCAGCTCCAGTCCGAGGGTTGCCCCTATCAGTGGGCGGCGGTAACAGGTGTCTCTCGGGCCATTTACTGCCTTTCTGATGGTTTGGAGCTGGTCGTTGAAATGGCCCTGGCAATAAGGCGCCCGCAACCACTCGCCCCTTGTTCTTTTTCTCTTTCCCACGTGACGATTCCAAGAGTCGTCGCTCCTTTTCCACTGCGCTTCCTGTTGGCATGCGTCGTAAAACGCTGATTCCACTGCCGCCTGACGACGGATCAGGAAATTGAGGTGGTTGCTGTGAACTTTGTTTGCCTCCAAGTGACCGCGAGATTTAGAAAATGGCGGAAATCTGGATGAAAGATTTTCTCGCTTTTCTCTTCTCTAATGATCGCTTTTCTTCTCCCATCATCCTTTTCCCTCGTACAGATCTTTCCTCCTTAACTTTTTCTAAAGAAAAGAAGATTTTCTTCTTAAAGTCTTATTTTCATGTCTTCAGTTTATTTATGTACGGGAGTTTAATCAGCCATTGTTATCATATTTTTTTTGTGATCATATACAGGAAACCTCTGTACATATTTATTCACTTAATTAAATACATTTTCAAGATTAACAGATGTAATAAATTATAATTGTCGTCTTCTTTTTTTTTTGGTTGGTAAATTTGAACGATAATAAGATTTTTCACATTGAACATTTAAATTTTAATTCTTATTAACCTACTTCATAAAGAAAATTAGACTTGTCGTCGAAATCAAAGTGGCGCCTGCAAAGCTAAAACAAACAATAAAAAACTAACCAAGACAAAAATTGGCCTGTCGAACGAAACCTCGCTGTTTACAGATGATTGCTCCTAGCTGATGAGTGCCATATTAGAGTGAAACAGCTGTTGTAGGATGTCACTTTGTAAACACTTGGAATCACCCATTGTTATTTAGACCTGTATTTCTCCTAGTAGTTCTCCCAGTATTTCTCCTAGTAGTTCATTTCCATCAGTAAAACAATCGTCTTCAAATTTGACGTAAATATTTAGAAACAAGGTAGGGAAAGCGATTAGTAAACCAATCACAATGCTTCGCAACGTCTTCTGATAAAAAAATATAATTGATATTGCTTTAATTTACTTATTATTATAAATGTGATTGTTGCGAATGCAAAAGACGCAATTGTTGCGATTGTTGTGATTGTTGTGCTTAATGATAATTTAATGAGATTTTAATTGTACCTGTCTACGGGACAGACAAAATGGGAGTATTAGTCTGCTGATCTTATAAGAAGACTAACTAGAGACGATGGGTCTTTTTGTTTTAAATTTCTTCCAATGATTTCATACGGAGAAATTTGCACGTGAAAGTGCACATCGAAGTGACTCAATTAAACCTTACTGACAGCAAACAATGAATTTCTATGTTGATATCGAATACAGTATCTTCATCCATTTGTTAGATAGATGACTATATTCGGCGGGTATATCTAATTCCAGTATTATGTTTTCACAAAAAATAAAAACGCAACATTTTATGAAAGTAGGTTTAAAGTTATTTCAGGAGCTTCTTGCTACCGTATTTTTATTACTATACAATACTTTACAGGATGATACTGTTGGAACTTTTTAAAAGTCTAAAACTGTTTTCAGGTAAGAACAGATTTACAAAATTATTTATTTCTAAAAAGCTGCACTTAAATTATTTTTACATTTGTTTTAACATGAGCTCTATTTATTTGTTGACAAAAACCTACGTTTGGAACTGTCATTGAAAATTTTTAGCAATCAAAAATCAATAAAAATGACAAAATATTTTAAGAAAAATACAATCCAAGGAATAATTCAGCTCAAAGAAATTTGATAACGTGGAAAATTGTTTCTGATAATTTAATGTGTTTACTTCTTCACACGGAAATATATTTACTTGTAGAATTCTAGGATTGAAGTAAGTAATAAAAAAGTAAAGAAGTAAAGTAGATTGAAGTAAAAAGTAAAAAAGTAATAAAAAGTAATAAAGTTGAAATAGCCGTTCCGGCATGGCCGAGTGGTTTAGATGGCGGTCTGCCGTGTGGCCGAGGTGTCGGAACCCTGGTTCCAATCCCGGCCTTGGCATGGCTGTTTCTTTCTTCTTCTGTGTTTCGTCCGTTTCTCCCCTGGGACTTACTATCTCAGGGTTATTCTGGACGGGATGTAAATACTGTCCCCCTTCTGGAATTTCCTAGCCTCACCCTGACGTTGTCAGGTACGGCTAGCCCGTGGTCCATAGTTGGCCAAAGTCGATGAAAAGAAGGAAAGTTGAAATAAATTAATTACGAGTTCATTGTCTTGAATCAATAAAACTTAATATATTCTGGATATAATATATTTATATTTCAATCTTAAATGAAATAATTAAATAGCTTCCGGGAAAAATATTAATAAAGTTTTTGACTTGATTAAGTTAAATACTTTTCTTCGAACAGTAAAGATTAAACAGTTCTACGAATATCCTCTTTTAATTTTCACGAGAAATGTTTATTATTTCTTTACCTGAGGACTCAGTAATCAGTTGTAGTTTCCTCGATAACTTTGGCGCCTTACTTAGATTTGGTTGAAGCTCTTAAATCGGTTTTGCGGCTAAATAAGCGTCCTGTCGTCATTCTGGAACCCGTCATGTTTCGTTTGCATGGGGTAACTAAGTTCAATGAATAGAAAAAAACTCTTAGCACAAATCATTGGGACGTTTTTACTAGATTACAGATGCATTACTTAAACATTTGCTTGAAGTATTTATTTCTCTATAATTTTACTTTGGAAGAAAAAAATAAACTATGTCTTCTGTACAATGAGCTTCGTATAGAATTCGGTCTTCAACTCAAAACCTCTTTTTTGAGAGTAACAATATCATAATTTCGTGTTACTTGTTTATTGTTATAATAACATCGTGTTACACTTTATAACATCTGAAACTTTCAACAATAAAGTATCATTTGTTATTTGTTGCCTTTCCTTTAGGCACTAAAATAATGTGTTCATTTCACTTGTAAACATTTCTGTATATTTTCGACTCACAATAATTAATTGTAGGGAATGTATTTAAATAAAGTTTTTTTTTTACTTCTAATATTCAGAAATAAAATTGTTAGAATTGAACTTCCTATTATTTTTTTAATGTATACTTACACGAGTATACAGTATTTACACATATTAGTATATAGCTGCTTACCGAAGAATAAGCTAAAGGAAGAATAAGCTATAGTATGTAATATCGAATATAGACTATAAAGGGATATGGTTTTTGTATTGGATTTTTTTTTCAAAATTCCACATCATTCTTTACATTTTTTATGTCAAATTATAGGCTATTTCACTATATTTCCCGTACATCTTGATTCGAAATTTCTGGCAAAAATTTGAAAGTAAAAAACAGATTAAAAATTTCAAGAATTTTTGTTCCTAATTGATTAAAATTCACAAGTAATTCTAGAACATAGCTTGGAATCTGAGGAATGTTGTATCTTGAGAAAATGGTTGAACATAATAAATGGAACCCCTCAAGTTTGTATTTGACAAAGCGTAGGAGGTAACAAGGAATCATGACGATCAATAGTCGTTCGCTCCATTGGCAAGGGTTCGTTCTTCTATCTTTCATTCTCTCAAGGAAAAGAATATTTTTAGACCCGTTCTACTTGATTGTAATCAAACTGAAAGCTATTTTCTTAGTAGGATAAAGAGTAACAACACAAATCGTATTCTTGGCTACAGTGCGAGTCTTTTAGTTTTGTAATACAAAAATAAAAATGTAAGTCAATTCTTTATATCTTCTTAGTACGAACATTGCCCTAGCTTAAGTTGAAACGTAAACTCCAAATGTATTTCAGTAAGGTCTCAAGTTAGATTTTTTTTATTCCTTTTCATTTTGTCATGATACTTGTATCATGAAACAGCAAAACAAAAACTACTACAACTTTTTCAGTTCGAAACCAGAAAAGGTTTTTATTTATTCTGTAGAATAAACAAAGTTTGGTCGTTACTCAATTAGTATTTGACAGTAATTCTAGTTTCACAGGTGTAAGGTTTTCGTTGCTGGAACCTTGATTTGAAAAACTTCGCTATGATAAGCAGATGAACTTAATAAATGTACAGTTGTACACTTTATGGAAGCTTAAAGATATAAAAGTTATATAAATTAAAAATCTTAAGATATATTTACTTCAAACGTTTACCAGAAATTACTCTGTTAACTTATTCAATTAAAGAATAACTTAATTGTATTGTATAAAATAAAATATTTTTGTTTATACTTTATTGAACTTTATTTGTATTTTATTTTTATACAACACATTACTTTTTATTATTAAATGAGTAATTTCTGCTAAATATTTGAAATTAGGTAAAGATAAATAAATCTTTAGATTTATGATTTATATAATGTTTACGTCACTTATGTAGTAGCATTAGAGTGATTTATGTAATGTTATATATTTTATTTAATAAATACTTTATTTCTATGAATTAAACATAAAAATAAAACGTAGGTATTCTTAATAACTTTTATGTTTTACTTCAGTTCAGTTCGAACCAATGGTAAAATGTTTCATTTTTCTCCTTTCTGTTTGCCTTCTATTCGATCCAATTATTCGTATAGTAGAAATATAGTGAAGTCTTTTCAACTTTTTTAGCGACCCATTTTGGAGCTATTGTGATAGCGACCAAAATCGGTAGCTACTGCGTTTGTCCTGTCCGTCCGTTCGCCGTCCGTGCATCCGTGTCTATCCCTCCCTAACAACTCCAGAACGGAAGGTCGAATCGGCAAAGGGACTTCACCGTCGTGTTCAGAGATTCAAATATCATAGGATTGGGGTATTTTTAGGGACCAACGCCCTCCCCTTGTTCGAGATATTTTGCATTGTTTTCATTGGATTTCCGCTATTAGCTTGAATGTTAGAATTGCAGCCATCTTCTTTCAGTTGTCAGCTGTAGCCTGATGGGTGATGTTTAGGACTCATATGGTGGAGATTGTCGATTCGAATCCGTACACCTACTGTTTTGTCTCTCTCTCTCTCAATCTTTTTTCTCATTTTTTCTTCTTTTTGTTTTTCTTATTTTTCTAACTTTTTTTTTTATTATTTTTTTCTACCTTTTTTTTATTTTTCCTTACGATAATGTACTTCCTTTCTTTTATTATTATTTTTAATATTTATTATTATTTTATGGGTCTCCCTTAAATTTATGAAATGGGATGAGTAAAAATTAGGCACAAAGCTAAACACAAGTGAAGAAAGGATTCGCACCTTGATCTGTCATCGGGAAGAGACTGGGACTGGCCGTTTCGTCCTTTTTAGGACTCGTCAGCCAGCCAAACTCCTCCGATGACAGACTCAGAAGGTGCGGAAAGGCCGTTTAGCCTGCGTGAAGGCCGTATTTCTCTTAAGAGCAAAATTATATTCACTTTGTTTTTTCATTTTTACAGAAATTTCAAGGTTGGATACCTGGGAATAATAAGTTAACATAGCGCTACTCAGGAATATTATTTCTACTTTATTTAATCATGAAAATTTCTTGTTATGATAAAATAAATATTCAAAACTGGTAATTTCTTGAGTTCTTCGCCTCATTGATAATTCATTGATAAATCCAATTATTTTCTTCGAAGCAAACAGATCGGCGAGAAAGAGGAAAAAAACTTCCTTATTTTTGCTGGTTCACTTTGCAGAGAAATTAATTAAATTGATATCTAAGTATATTCTATCAATCCTTCCTCAATAACAGTAACAACAGTGCAGTAATAATGTTAAATTCAATTAGCATAAATAATTATTAAATTCTTCCCAGCACAATAATATGTCTCGAATAATAGATTAAAATTAAAAACACAGTGTAATCTGTTGTCATTTTATAACATTCAATTTTGTTTTTTTTTATAACGGTTAATAAAAGAATTGTAAGTTGTATAAAAGCCCATACGCTTTAAGTAATTTATTTTTCATTTAAGTTCAAGCGCAGATGTTTTTTCAAGGATATTTCACTTGTGTTTGTTATTTCTTTCTTCCTTGAATTTAAAAAATCTCTTAGCTCTGGAAACTCATTCCAATCAAAAGCTTTCAATATCGAAGCCCGAAATGAAATTTCCAATGCAAAGGATTCACCGACGAAGTAAAATGTAAATAGATCGTGCGGAAACGGAACAGTGAAATTTTCTATTCAGTCTTTCCCATTGATTTATTTACGAGAAGGTTCTGTGACATTATGACGGCAAATTGATGCAGTGCCTCTGATTCTTGTTTAGGGCTATCATCGAACAGATCATTAGAAGGCAATTTGTGTCAGACGAACCCATTGCCTTGACTTTCAACCAGACGACGGCGGCACAAAAATCCGTTCCTGGATAGATAAGATGGGAGAACAGATTGCATTATCTCTCATCACTGAATCGTAGAAAGTTTTCCAAAAGAGTCGGAGAAATTCTTTGTTGTATCACTTCTTATCCCTAGAAAAGTTACAAAAAAACATTAAGTGAAAATGCTAAAGATTGTTTTTATCGATTTTTTTTTAAATACCCCTTCATAATAATAATGCACGTTTAGAAAAAAATAATTGACGTATCTTCAGTTTTTGCTTTTTTTTATTTACTTTTTACCTGCGAAATATTATTCTTTTAAAAATATTCAAATTTCCCCACCTTGTATAGTGATAAGATATATACCTATAGAAAGATCTCCTTACTTAGAACATATTTTATTATTACGACTCGTCTCAATTATTTGCCCGTTCGGAGTCATATAATTCTAGATGTGACATCTTACTTCCCGGATGTATTAATTAATTATCATTTAATACATATTTTCAGTAACAGTAAATATTATTTTCATTTATTTTTTACTTTATTAATTATTATTTACTTAAAATAAATTATAATTTTAATTATCAATTACGTATAACACTTATTAACAGTGTGATTGATTCTTCAACGATCTTCCGTCTTTCCATCTCAAATATGTCAGACAAATATGAAAAACTCTTCAACACATCACACTAGTGTTTAAAAGGTTTATTAAATACTAAAAGACAAATTTTCAGGAATTGTGCACATTCCTTTTTTCAAGTCATGACGCAAAAATTAGAATAAATTAACAAACAAAAACGGGTAGAATAGCGTAACAAAATTCAAAGGCATGAAACATCAACAAATTCAATTGTTGTTACAATAATAAGTTAGCATAAATAAATGCCAATTGCATTAATAAAAATTAACAATAATTACTAATTAATCAGTCAAATATATTATTAATAATTTAAAACCTCAAAAGTTGCTATTTTTTTGGCATTAAAACTTATATAATCCTTAATAAGCATAATAATATCATGATCTACGAAGGCTCCTTCGTAACTATTTGAAGTTCTTACTTTTAGAATTTTTAATAATGCAACTTTCTAAAATTTTTCTCAATTTTAATTGAGTTTCTTTATACAGAATTTTTACATTTATGTCCACACATGACCTTTTTGTAAACAATGGTATGCTATGTCGGAAATTTCCGTGTTTTAATTTTTTAAGGCTCTTCCGTGCTCAGAAATCCGTTCCGCTAGGGTCCTTTTTGTCTCGTCAATGTAAAAATTCCCGCAAGTTTTGCAAACAATTTTTTAAACCAAACCGATTTCATTTTGATTTTCATGATGAATGATTTTCTTACAATTGACAATTGAATTTGTTGATGTTTCACGCCTTTGAATTTCGTTATGCAATTCTACCCGTTTTTGTTTGTTAATTTATTCTAATTTTTGCTTCATGACTTGAAAAAAGGAATGTGTAGAATTCTTGAAAATTTGTCTTTTAGTATTTAATAAACCTTTTAAATACTAGTATGATGTATAGAAGAGTTTTTCATTAGTGTGATTGATTGATTGATTGTGGTGAATGTGGGTGGCAGGAAAGCCAACCACCTACAACCAAGCACCCCCCGCCTGTAGATTGTTGGCTTCCCTGCACCCACATTCATCACAAATCAATGACTCAAACGTCATATTTAGACGTATATAACTCCGAACGGACTAATAATATAAGACAGGTCATAATGATACAAAATGTTCTATTTAAGGAGATCTTTCCTTACATTTATATCTTATCGCTATACAGTGGTGGGGCAGATCTTCCCATTCTCCTTTAACGTGCGCAAAGATAATATTTACAATAATAAAACAGAAACAAACACACAAAAAAAAAAAAATCACTGAGCTGGGTTTTTTTGTATTAAATACTAGAAAGCCAACTGAAGATGGTTATATATCCCGAAACTGCACTGTCTTGGATTCCCAGGATTATATACCAAAGGCAGATCAGTGAATTTTGTTTATTTTTGTACGTTTCTGTTTCCTTATTATATTTTTCTTTTTTGTTTATCCCCTTTTTGTACACTCACTCATGCTAAAACGGCAGAAGGAATTGTCATAAAATTTGGTTAAGTTCCGTTTACTAATGGAACCACTTCAAACGTTTAGTTTGGCGTCCACCCTCACTCAAAAATAACCTCTGCGTAGTAGACTGTTGTCTACTGTTGTTGCATCCTTATTAGGAAGCCTCAGCAGGATTTACCCTTGATGATAGTCTCAGACATTGCGAAACTTATGTAAACCACTTCCGCTCCCGGCAGTGGCATTAACATCAAAACAACAGAAATAATAAAAAATAAAACTGTGAACTCCATAACTTCCCTTGACGGCTCAGTCTGTGCGAAAGCATAATTTTTGTCCACTAATATAATATTTAGTTTATTAATTATATGTGACAGTTAAATGTTGTTTTCAATAAAGATGATTATTTCGATCTCAACTTCCACTCAATCGTCTTGAAAATTACTCCAGTTCTGCACCTGCCTCACTATGCAATGGATAATTGATTGTATATCTAGTATTTAGACTAATTCACAATAATCCTGCGAAATAAGCTTGAAATAAGTAATTTTATACAAACCTCTCAATATTTTTATAAAAAGTTTCCTAAAACTTCACTGTTATTTTTTACTAGGAGATATTTACTATATTAATAAACATACTAATAGTAACGTATTGTTCTACTAATAATTCGTTATCATTGCTATTCAATAACTGCTTTTTAATTAAAAGTTGTAATCTATTGTTCCTAAAATACTGAAAAAAATTAGACGGAAAAGGGTATTTACTAGTATTTCGTACATCTTAATGATTTTACGAAACATTATTCTATAAAGAAATGAAAGTAATTTTTTCATGTCTGCATATTGTATTGAGGTAAAAAACTTAGTTTGAATACACTTTTGTTTTTGAATAAACTTCTGTTGTTCAGAGCGTTTATGTAGATGACAATCTACCATTGAAAATGGCATTAGCAAGTGAAATTTAATCTATTGTTTACTGGCAAAACGGATGTTAATGGCTTAAAACGAAAAAGGAGCTTAAGATATTTGCATCCAAACTTAATTCAGCTATTACGTAATGCGGTTTACCTATTGACTTAAGATTCTTCCTGGAGATAAATCCTATGACTTATATTTGCTAGGAGTTAGGAAACTTTTTCTTGAGGCACAAGAAGACACTGGTAATAGTTTTTCCCGTCTGAGTAGACCATATTACAATAAAAGTTCATACAACCCCACATTACAAGCAAAACTCGTGATGAGCAAATCCTCCTTCAAGCTAATTTCTCAATACCATTCAAATATTTCTAAAAAATTCTTAGTAATTTGGGAACAGGGCCTAAAAATTACAGTTGTGTCATTTTTCACTTTCTTATTTTATTCTTGTCTTCTGCAACAAGGGAATATTGGTTCAGATATTAAAAGAGGCATAAATTATGAAAACAGGACAGTGAAGAAAGAAACCTTTAGGATAACGCTTTAAACCCCCACGAAAAAGTTTCGACAAAATTTCAGAAATTGTGTGGCTTGACAACATTGAGAAGACTTGAAATTGCTTAAAGCAATTGTGTAGAAACTGTTTAAATAATGTAGAATAATTCTAAGAATACAAATTTCAATGTTAAAAATATTTACAGGTTTTACAAAATCTTTATTTTACAAATATTGTAATGAATATTTTGTAGTATTCTAATTACTCCTTCTTCAGTGCATTTAGTAAAAGGTGAACGAACTTAAGGGAATCATCCCATAGCAGTTCTCTCTGAATTCCAAAAAACTAGTGTCTTTTATGAATGATGGTAAGTTTGCAACAAAGCAGAAATTACTTTTAAGAAAAAAATAAGGAGGGAAACCTAAATTTTTAACATAGTTGTTTTTATCTGGTTCGCCTGAAATGTAGCCCGGCCAATTTCGGTTTTGAAACCTCTCTCGGTTCCACTATCTTGAGATAAATGGCTTACTTCCATTCCGATCGAGTAAAGAGAGCAGAACCTTCAGATCAACAGTGTTTAATCTTTTAGCTACTTTGCCCATTAAAATTGTATGCGTACGGTACTTCCAAATGGTTTTTACCAAGAACGCCAATCGACCAAAAACCCAGACGAAGGCACAGAGACCTTAAAAGACTCAGGCAAAAAAAAAAAAAAGTTTAAAAGATCGTATCCACATAAAGTTGAATCCGGAGTAATTTCAATGTTTTATTAGGAACTGCGAACAGCTCTCAATCATGAGATTCCATAATTCAAGGTGGATGAAGTAGCTTCAGTGTGCTTGAATTTCTCTGTGGTTGCCTAGCAACCAAAAAAGCTTCTCCCACTAACTTAGATTTATCGCTCCTAGAATGTTCCATAGGTTTCTCTTCTTCTGTTTTTTTTTAAATAAAAAAAAAGAAGAAAAAAAAACTTGCTATTAATTTTAGAAGAGATGAAGGAATTTTCAAAGAGAAATATTAAGTTTAATACATTTCATAAGAAACTGCTTAGAATTTTCAAGTCGTTATGAAGTTAACTCTCTAAGTCTCAATTGTAATATAAGGACGATAACAAATCAAAAAATGCTAATAGCTGAGAATCACTAGTAAGTGTTCGTTTAAAGCTACAATCAATTTCAGAGACATGTAAGAAATGCAAGACTTGTAACAATGTTCCCCCTGTTTGTTATGAAGAAATAAATTGCTTGATATTTTTTTTTTAGCAAATTGGAAGGTAATTACTTTAAAAAATTCAAGATTCGAAAAGAACCGTTCTAGCAAAAAGTAAAAATCTCTAAATCCTACGATTTATGGTGAAGTATAAAAAGTAAAATAAAAAATCAATGGTTGAGACTAAGTGTTTACTAAGTGACATCCCAGGACAGCTGTTTCTCGCTGTTACTTCTTCAAGATCCATGTTACCCAAAGTAAATTTTAATGAAGTATTAATGAAAGATAACGGAAATTTTATTTACATTTAAAGGACTTCTTTCTCATTATGAGCATTTCTACAAACAGAACATTAAAGTAATTACTCCCATTCTATATATTAAATAACATTCTTTTAATATCCACAATATTTCGTCCTTCTATACGAAGGACTTCCTCAGGTGGTTGTAGAGGACAAGAAGACAAAAAAACTATTCTTTTTCCTCTACATAACATAAGGGTTACGAAATAAGAACTAAAAACATTTTAGTAAACATGTTAACAATTGAAAACTGTCTTGTTCACCAGCATATTAATAATGATAACATAAATCATAAAAATAATGATAAAAATATTAAACACTAACAACAACCATGCTTCATGAACAACAATAACATTACTAACATTCTCGCATTATATCCAAAAACTTACTTTATTTGTAAAATCTTTAACATAACCAAATTTTATTAAAGATGCCATTATTAAAAACATTAAAGTTATGAAAAATTTTGTTATTTAAAAAATCATTATTTCATCTAATCTCAAAACTGACTGATAAGGATATCTCCCTAATATGAGTCTACTTTAAAAAAAATGAAAAATTACAAAGATTGGTAATAAAAACCTGAAATGTAAACGAAGTGTTTTCAGATTCTAAATTTTAGCTGAAGTTAAATTACATACATCATAATCTTCTGTCATTCGAAAAAGTATCTTCTTTGAATAAAAAAGAGCAAAGTCTTGGAATATTGCGTTTTTGTTTTCTAAATTGTTTCTAAATTTTGCCGCTGATGACGTGAGGATAAATTGGTCTTATCTTCACAGTGGTATGGCTTTTTGTATTGGCTTTTTTCAAATAGTTTAGTAATGTAAATTAATTTTATTCTTATAGTCTATATTTTTTCTAAATTGCAAAAGATTGATTGAAATCTTTGCTTTGTGAAACTCGAAGAGTAGGCTTTCAGTTTTGCTTGTTCGATATATATATATATACAGTATATATATATGATTATTATGATATATAGATAGATGAAATATAGATAGATTAAAAGAAATATTTTTTTCGAATGACTGAAGATTATGATATATATATATTTTAATTAAAAAGATATTTTATTATAGTGAAGGTACTTGTAACAAAACAAAAAAAAAACATACAATAAATGAGGAAATACAGAAAAACAAACGATCTACTGAGCTACAATTTCCGTTTTTTCTCGCAATATTGCGCGCTAACACCCTCTCAGTGGCCCTCTTTGCTTAGAGTTTAGTACATCGTTCTCCATTCAATCCAATCGTTCTCACCAATAAACATCTTCACGTGGAGTTCTTTTTTCTTTCTTTCTTCCTTGAATGAAGCTTCTTTTAGCTGAAATCCCTGTTCCACAGATTAGGAGCGAGCTCCGCCTTCTTCCCGTCGTTGTTTTCAAAGTTAATGGTGTTGGGAGTGAAGAAATTAGAAGAGTTTGCAAGGGAAAATTGCATGCATTATTTACATTGGATGCCGTCATCTTCTTTTTCTTTTTTCGTTTCCTGTAGGTGGGTTATTTGTTTCTTCTGGTGAAAACCAAACCCCATTTAGTTTTGCTGGGAATCGTGTTTGTGCTGAGGATGTTTCTTTCTTAATCTGGATGTCTTTCTTTTTAGCTAAAGATTAACAATATATTACAAAACAATGCAAATGCAGCGTTGCTTTCTTTATTTTCTTTATTAGTTTCAACATTATTTTTCCAATGGAATTAAGCTCTTTGATTATACCTTCAACGAAAACTTTAGTTTGAGAATAAAACATCAATCCATTTTTTTCTCTAGAGTAGATTTGTAGAATAAACACAAATTTCTTACAATTCAAACATTTCAAGTCTTGGATGTTATAAAATACTGTAAAAAGCATGAAAACATAAAAGAGGTTTTCAGTGTAAGAGAAAATCTTGCACAAGGTAAACTTTTAAATTCATTTCAAAATTCGAAATGAGAACTTTCTAGCTTTTTAAAGGTTTTTGATTGTATAAAAGTATCTGATATTTGTACTCTTCACAACTTCCCAAAGTGAAATGTCAAGCGTTTTTGCATTATCTTAAACTAATTTATTCTGATTTACTTTATACCCTACCAGTTGTGCCCCGCGGTGTCACCCGCGTTAAATTCGGCCCTTCTCGGTAAAGTTCGGTTCTCGTCGTGCGGCCAAGCCGCCCCGCTGCCGCCTCCGCACCCGTTGGTTGACGTTTATGTTTAGGCCTACTGCTCCGCTCCTATTGGTCGTAGCGTGCTGTTATATAATCTACGACCTTCCTCAATAAATGGGCTATCTAACGCAAAAAGAATTTTTCAAATCGGACTGGTAGTTCCTGAGATTAGCGCGTTCAAACATACAAACTCTTCAGCTTTATATATTAGTATAAGATTTGAATATTTTTAATAATTTATCTAATTCATTCCGGTTTGTTTTTTTTAGAAAGAAACATTTCAATACTTAGTATCATTCAACCAAGACAATTTACAAAATAGTTCAACATCAAATTTATGTTAAATTTATGATATGTTGGTAACAAAAAGGTGAAGCTAACGAAGAATTGATTCAAAGTCTTACTTCATGTATCCTAAAACAAATTACATAATCTGAGTTTAATTTTCGCATAGCATTGAAAATTTCTTTGCTAACAGGCAACAGGAACAGCCTCTTCAAATCCATGTTGCGTCCAGCAAACAAACTTCGAACGTAAGATAACCGTAAGATACCGTAAGATTGGAACTAAATTATTAGCATATTTTAAATTTTAAAGTAGGAAATT
>JAFIDM010005346.1:39842551-39872076 GCA_023159025.1 Thereuonema tuberculata
AGTATTAAGAAAAACTATTGCAAATTGGATTTTTGATATTTAAATTTTTATAATAATTTATAACCGCTTATAAATGAGCAGTTTAATTATTATAATTCTACGTATTGTTTAATTCTGCGTATTGTACTGAACCAAATACCGAAGCTTGCTAAATATAAGAGATTTTAAATGAAAATGGCTTATAAATAAAATCTTTTGATATACTTAAGTTCCGTGGTATAATAGAATTATTGATATTGATTAAACCTTTGTCAATCACTTGGTTAACTAAACTTCCTTAGTAAGAATTTTGTTGATAGAAAAGCTTCATAGAGTCTAAGGGTGTAAAATAGTCATTTTTTATGTCTAGCATTCATAAAAATTGACAAGGCATGACATACAGCAGTTGTTTCGAGTTTGATCAAAAATAAAACGTCAATCTTGGTGCAGTGTAGGAACGACAACGTGTTTCCATGCATTGCTATTGGTGCCTCATCGCTTCCAAGCTGTTGGCAATCTGTAGAGCTTAGAGAAATCCTTACAGGATAGGAAACTTTCGGCTTAACTTTTCCCTGGCAATACAACAATATGGAAATGTGCAGCTACCGCGCTGTCCGCATGGGAAATATGAAAGGCAGACAGATGGTTTGGTCAGTAGGTCTACTAGTAGACGAGGTTCTGACCTTTAAACCTGAGGTGGAGTTCATGAAAAGATAGGTTTAGGGGAAATGTCATTTTCTCTTAAGACAAACTTTCGTGTGAGAAAGGTGCACGGAATATCATGAATTTTCATTCTATTTAATCCTTAACAGCGATTGAATCAACGATTTCTGGATTGAAAAATTCTTTCAACTGTATTAGTTTAATAAACCCGGCATTCGAAATACAAGGAATTATATTTACTAAAATTTAGTAATGTACTAGCAATGTGATGCACATATTTTTATAAAATTAGCTTTTTTTTAATGAAAAAACAGTTGTTAAATAATTATATTGGAAACATTTCATTTCTAAGAATGGCAGCTTCCTCAGTCAAAATTATGAGAGCAGATATTTTTACAATGGTTTTTAGGAGAGATTTCACAATTGCAACAAAAGTGAGGTATGTCCGTATACTTTTAGCTTGTTTAATTATTTTTTGCTTATTAATATATCTAAGAAAAGTTTGCCTCCGTTTTAGTCTGAATAACACTAAATTTGTGTCCAGTGTATAAATAAAGAGGATTTTTCTACACCTTTTTTTCCGAAATAATTTTTCATGTTATTTTCTTCTTTTGGAAAAATTTTGTATAGTCTTCACGTAATATCCCAGTGTAAATCGGAAATCAGACAATAGAGTAAACTAGATTTTTTGCTTCTTCAAATTCTTGTTGCAGTTTATTTTGATTGTTTTTTTTTATTTTTTTTTTATTTATAATGTTTTTCAGTCCCATTAGGTATGCTTAGTAACTGCATACCTGTGATATGTGACCGAGAGTTTAATATATTTGTATAAGATACTTTTGTTGTATATCAAATTAAAGGCCATTAAAAACTGAACAAAATGACACCAATTTCAGCTCTGTAGGTTGAACGGTTCTTGAGTTACTGTGTTTTGAAAATTTCAAAACACGGCCAAAATCAAGCATTTTTTAGCAAAAAATTAACAAAAAAACTCCAAGTAATACATTAAAATACATTTTGAAAGGTCGCTGAGACTTTCGAAATATAGCCAAGATGGAGTTCTTTTGTTTTCACAAGCATTTTTTAGTTTTTGAAATTCAATAACTCAAGAACTGTTAGCCCAAAAAATCTGAAAATTTGCATTTTTTATACTCTCTATAGATATTATCAGTGTGCAAAAAATCATCAATTTCTGAGAGGTCAAGGTTCAAATCATTGGTTGATTTGATATGGAATGATCCCTTTACATAATTATTTAATCTGTATCCGAAGTTATTTCTGATTTTATCAATTTTAAAAATTTTGTTCCAGTTATATCTTGTTTTTAACTCTTCATCTGGGGAATTTCTTTCTCTTTTTACCTCAAAGTAATTCTTTATTAATATTTTATATATGAATTTTTCGTTTATTTTTAATATTCCGTATTTTTTTTTTATTCTTTGTTTTTCTTTTTTTGATTTATATTTAAAATTTGAATAAACATTGTTGAATATTTTCATCGTTAATTTATTGATATTTTCCATGTGTTGTTTGTTGATGTTGATCCAGCACTCCAAGCCGTAGTTCAGCAGTGAATCTACTAATGACTTATAAATTATTAGTTTTTGTTTAAAAGGAAATATTTTTTTAATATGATAAAAAAGATATGAGTAAGAACCCAATTTTCCCATCACAAAGTCGTATTGTTTATTCCAAGAGAATTTGTTGTCGATATATATATATACCTAAGTATTTATACGTAGAAATAATTTCTATCTTTCTACAATTACAGTTTTTCATAAAAGCGTTGCTATTTTGACTATGTTAGAGCATTCTATTTCATGTAAACTTATTATTACATTGTTATTTATAATTTTATTTTTATTTTTAATTATCATAATTTTCATTTTTTCGCCATTTATTTTCATTTTGTTTAAGTATGCCCATTTGTTTATTTTGTTAAGGTCATCTTGCAATTTGTTTCATTGTAATTCATTATTTTAGTTTGCGTTTTTGTCTTTCTCTCTTGAGCCCTTTCCCGGCAGTGGCGTAGCTTGGGTTTGAGCCGCCAGGGGCGTAGGCCAAATTCGCCGCCTGTGGCAGCTATCGAACTTTTTCGAACTCGTTCGAGCTTGAAGTCCTGTTCGTCAATTTCAGTTGGTACAGACGGTGTTGCCAGTCGCTAGAGCGAGCGAGATAACTACACTCACTTAAATAAAGGGGATTCCCCGGTTCCGTCATAGATTAAATAATAAAAAGTTCCCTGCTCATTTTAATCGGTCCGAATTTTTAGTTCAGATTACAAGATATTATTATTATTTGTTGTGAAATTTTGCCGCCCCCCACCGCCCCGCCACGCTACGCCACTGTTTTCCGGACAAGTTCTGGATAAAATGACATATCTCAATTGTGCTATTAAAAAATTGTCTCCTCAAATAAATATGAGAAAAAAAAGATAATTTTTATTATTTGTCATTTTTCCTTCATGAGTTGTCTAACATTAAAGTTAGGCCACAGTAACAATTAACCTCAAAAGTATTGAAATTTAATAGATTTTAATCTTCGAAATCAAAGATATTTTAATAGAAGAAAACCCATTGTAAATGATCTATTCGTTTTCATAATAAAAGCGGTTACGGTTAGAAGGAATTCTTCGACTTTAAGCGTGGTCCTTCTGTGCAGGATATCATGTGTGTGTGTGTGGCGGCGTGGCTTGGTGCCGACAGGACTTCTTCATTCGAGATGTTAGTTTTACTCCGAATCCAATCACGTCCCAGGTTCATTCGTGTACACTGCTTCTCGCCAACTCTCAGATTACGAAGTTAGAAGAGCTTAAACGTCTGTAAGAAGTGCCGGCTCTTTTCTGCAAAGAAATACGTAAAAGATCTGATAAAGGACAAAAAGACTTGATGCCAACTGAGAGAAGGAGTAAGTCAGAACTTTCTTTTGAAGAATCCAAATAAAAATACACTTCTAAACTTAGGAGGAAACTTTAACTTAGTTACACTGAAAACTAACTACATACATCGATTTTTATTGCTTAACACTAGGGATTGGTTAACTACGAAGATTACGTTAACCAAACGAAAAATATAGAGAATCTGGATAAAATAAAAAAGAGTTATAAACTACTTCATACGAAATTCGTATATATTTAATATGAAGTACAAATCTATATATATATATGAATAAATAAAAATGTATAATAATTTGTGTAAAATTTAACGTGTGTGAAATTAATGGTATAGTTTAAAAAAAACAGGCCAGACACACAATAATTTAAAAACATAAAAACACATTAAAATCTCGAAACAGGTTTCGATCGGACCTACCGATCTTTTTCATGATTTTTTTAAAACTACACCTATAAATAATTTGTGTACGAACTTTTAATAATTACCGTTACATTAGAAGAAGTAAAGAAACTGAAGAAATATTCTTAAGAATTTAGCATAAAAGACGTTCCAGAATATACCTTATTTCTTTTATCACAGTTCTGAGAAATTAGCTGTAAACGAAAATTCCACGCCAAGTATCAGAGACATCGGTATTGTAGTTGCTGAGACTGCCTTATGAATTTGTGAGAAATTTGGTTAAAATATTTAAATGGTAAGTACACTTTCGTACTCACATTTAGAGTTCTTATTTAGTTGCTCAAACGTTCTTGACTTTCCATGTTACGAAGCACATGTTGCTCCGGTTACTTTGGAACTGACACTAGCTCCTCGTTCCCAACAATTGAATCACCTTCTGTGTGCGTGCTGTGATGCCACGCGCTTTCAATTGTTGGCTTGTGTTCTTTGCAGCTACTACCAATCCTGTGTCATTTGTCACACATGAAATCAGGGATTTAAAATAATATTTCACTTTTAAATTATTTCATCACAATGAATTTAAAAAAAAAAACCTAAATCCGTTTTAAGTAAAAAAGAAAAAGAAAATTTTTCAAAAATTAAAAAAAAAAAAAAAAAAATACACATGCTGAAGTTACATTGACTCCTCTTTACAGGTATGGTTTTTTTTTTTCTAATTTAATTTATTTATATTGGAGTTCATAGTCGTACTTGGTAAGTAATTTGGGTTACTCCTCCCTCTCAATTAATGTTAAATTTATTTGTTTATTTTAATAAACGAATAGTGATTATTATTTCATTTAACTTAATATCCTAAGAAAGTGAGGTTCGTGAAAGCAGTCAAACAATGACAATCGTGTGCGAAAATGACCAAGTTACAGATTTATATAAAAAAGTGTTTAAAATCTCATGATTTAAGGATCTCTGCAAATTTAGCATGTTTTTTTAGAGACAAGAGGGGCTTTAAAATTCCCCGCGTGGGTTTCTGTGGAGAAATTTGTGCATGAATGTAGCAAAAAATCCCTAAGAAAATAATTAGAAATAAAACAATCAATTTCTATCGATGTTTTAATATTTATGTAGTTAGTTATTAAATATATACTTTCCAACAGATGATTCTAGTTTAGCACGAAGATTTAAATTAATTTATTTTAAAGAATATTATTTATAACGCCAAGATTATTTATTATCTATAATGAAACTCATACCTATCAGTTAATGGTATCTTCCACTGTCTTCCAATAACATAACTGGTTCAAATAAAAATATATTTTTTCCTATATTTGAAACAAATTATTGATATGTATGTGATTTACTATAAAAAAATAGAAATCAAACCGTAATATTATTTTTAAAAAATTACATTATTAAAAAAATGAGAAAGACAATGCCCGCAGACATCTTTAAAATTCAAACGTTTAACGTCAGACCACGTTAAGAAGCGTCATGGTAAATAGTAAGATTTATTATTATTATTATTGTATTTTTAAGCATTTATTTAAGTCTTATATTTCTTAATGTAGCTTACGAAATACAAGAGATTACGAGGGAAGACACTGATAACGCGCGAATTTTTTTTTTTTTTTACCTTTAAACATTTAAGATATCGGGTTGGTGTATCAAGAAGGTGAAAATACATTGGATTTACATCTTCGTCAGCGTGAAAGAAGTTAAATTCAGAGTTCATTTCAGCAAAATGCAATGAAATAAAATAAATGGAAAAGAATAGCGTTATTTTAAACGTGGAATAATTACTGTAAGTTCCCTGCCAAGGAAATGAACATTTATTGTATATTACTAAAGAATGAAAATCACCCGATGTAAAAATTCAAAAAAATTCAAACAGGAAGCTTATTATTAAAAAAATTAAAATGGAAGAATCTTAATATTCCGTTTTCTTAATCTTCTCTTTCTCTTAATCTTCCCCTTTCGCCCTTTAATTAGCAATGAACGCGGTCGTATTACGAGAACCTCTAGATTGATTGAAAAATTAAAGGTAAAAATAACTGAAGCTAGATGTGACCTTTAAATATCTTCCCTGATGAAAATGTTATTGCAGAATCTAAACTGAAAGATTGCCTTATACCATCTCAGCTTTCTCAAATGTTAAAGCTTACAGTGCATTTAAATATTTCGAGGTGTATACAGATATTTAAAAACTAACTGATATATAAAATTCTAAATAAGGATTTGTTGAGCTGTTTTCCCTAACGATTTCTAATATTCTAACAACATCAATTACAAAATTATCGCACAAAGTATAATCATTATTTTTGCATAATCACTAATTTAGAATTCATTTTCAGCAGCAGTCTTGTTAAATTAACACAAACCGCAGTTATTTTATAACATTTCTATTATACTCCACAGAAATATTGAAATACTGTCTTTTTTTCCCATGTTTTTCATGTAAACATTCCACAACTTTTATAAAAAGTAATGAATTTTTTTTTTTAAGATTTTTTAACGTGCAGTTAAAATATAATAAAACGCCAACTATAAAAGCACACATACAATTTTAAAAAGCACACAATAAAACAGAAAGCGTTTATTGTGTGCTTTTTTAAAATTGTATATGTGCTTTTATAGTTGGCGTTGTATTATGAATTTTTTTATATTTAATTTAGGCCGTTCGGGCACAGCCGAGTGGTTAAAGCGTGTGTTTGAATCTCGGCCTGGACTTGGATATTTCTTTCTTTCTTCTATATGTGTAACTTTCTTTCAACGAATTGTTCTTACCTTCGTTCCATGTTCCTGGCGCAGCTTAACCTTCGTCGGTCTTGCGTCAATACAATCGCGCACTAAAATGTTTGTATGTGATCAAATAAACACATTTTAATTTGTCAAATATTGTCAAATACTGAAAACTTTTAATACAGAACATAATTAGGCCACCACACATGTATGATAGCCTACTTATGTTTAATATTATAAAATACACACGTTAAAGTTTCCTTGTCTATCTTAACTATCTACTGTATTTATTATGTTGTTAGTAATGTAAGTATTTTTCTTTTAAAATAGCTTCTTGCAGCGCAGACGACATGGAAGACAACGAAAGGTAGGTCATGTTTCTTTCTGATTATTATAAGTAACCCAAAAATACAATGCTTGGCATAAAAAAAGGCACCATTTAATATAGTGAAACCATTTTTATGAGCAAAAGATGAAGCGTAAAGATACGGAACATTATTTAAATATTAGCAACTTAAATTTAATTTATTTTTGGAGTTAATGTAAAGGTTTCTGTAGAGTGAAGCCGATAATTATGCTTAACAGAAAGTATATTTCTCAGCAAAAGCTTTTATAGAAAATATTCTAAGATATTTACCTTCATTTTAATATGCAAAGTTTCAAACGGATCATTCAGTCGACTTCTCATCACAAAATCCAGTACAAAATGGATAGATTCAATGGGACATTCTTTATTCATGATAGAGCTAACGTTCTATCACGAGTAAAGATAATATTATGTTTGTTGTTATTTGAATCACCTTCTGTATTCAGATACAAATCATTAACAGAATTTCTATTTACTCGATGCAGTTCTTTGACCATTCTAAGTCTACTATTCAAATCTTGATTATGGAAACTAAAAGAACTTTAAGTTGAAGAATGGCATCAAGGTAATGGTGAATGTTCAAAATTAACCCAAATTATCGAATCAACTAAATGTATTATGCTATTAGCTATTTACCACTTAGCTATTTTGAAGGATATTAGTTTTGTTAAACAGGGTGATTCAAAATTACCTGTACAAACTGTAAAGATAAGTCAGGAATGTAAAACCAAATAGTAGAACGTCAGTACGCAAACACCACCTGAATGTGCTAGAGGGCGCTGTTCGGCAGCATATTTGAGACGTTGATTTTGTACGAGTAGGATGTATCGCTTCACTAATACTGAGAGATCAGATAGGCACCTAGCCTAGGGGATAGCGAACGGCAACGGACGAGCCTCTGTACGACTGTATCATGAACAACTAGATCAATTCCCCAACAGAGGTGTGCCCAGACATCAAACATCAGAGATCAGAGATTGTGTGAAACTTGATCAAAGACATCATCTACGAGACCCCCCATTGTCTCCGACGCTGACCTCGTCGCAGAAGTGGCTGTGGCATCTGGATGCGTCAGCGAAAGGCCTCGCATTTCTGCACATGTTCGACAATCCATACATCGACGTTGTGAGGCGTGGAATACCGTTGGCGGAAGGTGCTTTGAGCACCTTATTGTGAACCTGTAAGTATACACACCTTACTGTCATAAGGGCTAATAAACAACATGTTGTCTACATAACTTATAAACATATGGCTAATAAACATGTTGTCTACCCTACTTGTCTTTTTGTTTCTGAATCCTAATGTACCTTCTAGCACATTCGGGTGGTGTTTGCGGACATAGATTCCACAATGAATACGGTTTTGATATGCTAAACCTACCTTTAAAGTTTGTACAGGGAATTTTGAATCACACTGTATAATAATAAGAAGAAAAAAGCGAAAAAAACTTTTCAAATTCAGTATTTTTTTACTCATTATCTACAACATTTTGTTGTGTTTTATGATGATCTACCATGAAGTCTCTTAAGACCACTGTAACGAGATTTGAAATAATTTTTGTTGCTGTTATGAGAAAAGATTTCTCTGATTTTGATTTTCTTTGGATTAGTTCAGAGACGACGTAAGGTTATTTTGATGTTGTTGTTTTGTTTTTTTTTTTTATGGGGGGGGTCCTTTTCTGTTGTCTTTTGTTGATAGCTCTGATTGGAGACTCAATTTGTCTCAAAAGTCCAAAAAAAAGCATTGTTTAATTTCTTTGTCGATTGGAGAAGTGGTTGCTGCTTCTTCTTGATAAAATGACTGTCTAATAATAGATTGTCAGTAATAACTTTGAAGATAGCGATGTATTCCCTGTAGTTTCTACTTGAGATAGCTTAGATTTTCTTTTCTTTTTCCAATATAATTTCTGGTCTCAGAACAAACAAAATGAAATCCCATCGCGTTGCAGCCACATCATTTAAGCTACCAGCGCAATTGCTGCTGACAAACCTCTAGAGAAATTTCGGAGATTTGGATCGCTTTTCCTAACGTAGAAAAGAACTTACGTAAGAGTATAAAAGTACTTCTAAATTGTATAATTATTTAAAAAATTTCGTTAATTCCCAAAATAGTTACATCGTAAAAAATTTAGAGTCTTACTTTACAGTCAGATCCACTTAATTGACCACTGTAATTCGCGCAGCTACGTACGCCTTCTATATACGACCGTTTACGACTTAATTCAGAATTCTGTAGATAGCGACTTATTCAAAAACTGAATATTGTTAAGAGATACTATCGATGATTAGTCTATTACTAAAAAGATAGAAACGTACCTTTTTTTCAATTTCATTCAAAGAAACTGCTTTTCCTCTTTATACAGGAAGTTGTCCTTTTTCAGATTTTCAGAAACGTCTTTAAAAAATGTTAATGTTTCAATATACAGAGTTGTTACAATTAATGTATATTAGAAAAGCTAGTAAATGATATCTAATGCTGTTCTTCAGATGTGACAGAGTTTGACATTCTTCACCTGACACACCTAATTATTCGAAATACCCCACAACCAGAAGTCGCAAGGGTTGAGGTCCGGTGATCGGAGTGGCCAAGACGTCTGGAAACAACATTCATCCGTTCGTCTATAAACTGCTACATTAGCAGTCTTTGGACACAATGTTAGATGTATTATTGCATGAATAAGGATTTTGAAGGTACCTGCGTTGTTGCGGTTTGGCGAAATTAACAAACATTTCCTAATACTGCTGTCCATTGATTGGAGCTGGGCGGGGTAAAGTCGATGTTATTTGTTCAAAAAAATAGGGCTTCATGATGAAAGTGGCCGTAAGTATAAACCATACTGTAAGTTTTCGAGAATGTAACCGGGACCTCTTGGATAACTCGAAGGTCTTTCTATTGCCGAAATGCGATAATTGTGATATTCACGTGCCTATTTAAGTAGAAGTGAACCTCATCACTCCAAATGAAACATTCCTTTAATTCCATGGCCAAGTGATATCCACTTTCATCACCCCAGGAACTGAAGTGCGAATATGACACGAAAATCTGCTTCAACATGCTTTAGCTGCATCTTTTAAACATGGTACCGCAACACCTGACGCATCACCAGCCTTACCACTGGTGATAAGGCATGTCCACTTCACGGGCAACAACTGACACACTTGTACTACGACATGGAGATTGACTTGATAAATCCTCGACAGCCATAACCACATCTTCAACACGAGAGGAGTCCACTCGTTTTCGACCTCGATCTAGTTAAAAGTCAAGATATCCTGTCACTTCAAATTTCGCAATTATTCTGAGAACAGAATAAACAGTCATAGGTCCACGCCTTGCGTGCTTCTGAAGCCGCAAATCTTTGACAGCCGCAGCTGCATTGTTGCTGTTCTGATAGCGTCTTTTATTGCAACGTTGTTGGCATTACTGCTTTAGTGCAAGCAAACATCTGTACGATTTCAGACTGCTTTGCTTTTATAGAAATGAGTAGTAAACATTACACAAAAATAATCTAAGTTCTTGTATTTCCGGTTTTAACGTTTGCAGCTTCCGACTGGCATTTGCAATGACCATCAACAAAGCGCAGCGACAATTGCTACTAGTGTGTGGGCTAAATTTGGAAAATCCATGCTTCACACATGGACAGCTGAATGAGGGCTGCTCACGCTTTGGCAAACCTTCTGATTTATTCGTGTATGCACCAGACGGAAAAACAAAAATTATTGTGTATCCAAAAGCACTTCAATAAACAAAATTAAAACACAAACACTTTCTTTCTTTGAGTGGCATTGCAACGCATGTCGGGTATAGCTAGTAATCAATAAAAAAAATGACGAGCGCTTCCTTTGAAGTACCTGTTGTTCAAATTTCTCTTCCTTACGAGCCTCAGAACTCGCTCCAGAACCTACTAAGGAGGGTTACTTTAAATTTAAGAACCTTGTCCAATCAGAAAAAGCATCTCAGTCTTGAAATTGCTTAATTGCTTTTGTTTTGTTTTCCTTTTTGTTTTTTTTAATCATGTTTATACATTTATTGAAGATTGTGATTTTCTAAAATTAATGTATTTACTGTCATTGACTTGTGTAAGTTTGTTTCCTGCTTTTGTTTGAATGCATAGATCTATTTCAGAAGACCAGGAATATGGCTGAGCATGATATGTTTTTTTCTTGTCATTGTTGCAGCTATTGATTATTTGTTATCCCATTATGTGTTTACTTGCTTGTAATTTCCAATCTAGATTTCAGTAGTTTTTAAAATCGAGATGTTGGGCTACTGAAGAGCCTTGATTTGACAATGTTTGATAAACAGAAGGTTAGTATCTACGATTATCTTTTCTTTTTTTTCCACTCTCTCTGTATTCATCGCGAACGGAATATTTTTATTAAAATCAATTGTTATATGAAAGAAAAGAATAAATTTAAAAAAAAACCTAAATGCACGATTTTTTTTTTTCTTAAGATCTGCTTATAGGGTATAGGGAGTGGGGGCGACATGTTGGAAAGGTATTGTTCTTGATATTTTTTTTTTTTTTTTGCAAATTTATATTTAAATATAGAACTGAAATCTCTATATAGAACTGTTTTTAAAGTGTGGGCGGAGTCTCCAAATTGAAAACTTTCGAAAAGTGGATACAGATCTCGAAAAGTTTAAGAAACACTACCGTTATTGCTTGTTTCGAATGTTTTAAAAAATTAAAGGTAATTTTACAAAAACACACGTTTCTGTATAATTAAGACACAAGTAACAACAAAACCACTTCATCCTGAGCTTAAACCTGTTTCTTCTTAATTTTACCATTTTAAACTTTTCTACAGGTTTTTTCCTTATTTTTAAATTTGGAAGCCACTTCAGATTTCTAATTTCAAACTTTGGAACTAGAACTGAGAAATCACTTGTGGATTGATGCTTACAACCATTTACTTTGAAGATTTCAGAAGAAATAGAAATTGTCATTTCGTTAAAATCTAACGAAAGAGATTAAGTGTCATTTAATCTCAGTTTTCGGGAAGTAAATAAATTTCTTATTTTGGAAAAATGAAGTCTGTAAGTAAAGGTATATGTTTGACACAAAACTGAAAGATATGTTGATCAAGAAAGATTCCGTTTCTAGATGTCGATCCAACTTCTGAGAAGAAGCAGATCCAGTGTCTTCTATTGAGTGAAGACGTCAGTACCATCTGTGCGTTTTCAAACAAGCGAATCATGTTGCAAATATCTAATTACTTACATCATCGTACTTTGGTGGATAGATTTTATCTCATTTGTAGACGTTTCAGAAACGTAATTGGCGCGGAAATAAATACGCATTAAATACAAGGATTTCGTTAATTTCAAATACTGAGTATCATGAAGTAGCTTGTATAACTTGCTTGAAAGTGCTTACATACCAGGAGATCTGTAACTAGTGTCGTGAGCAATCCATGCAAGTCACTAATTTATTCTGAAATTTTTATTAAGTTTAATTGCTGTACTGTATTACGTCGTGAATACGAAGTGAAAGTTAAGGCTGTTATTAATGAAACTTAACTATCCGTGTAATGCTAAGGATCCACAAAACCACATATGAACGATTAATATAGAACTAAAATTTGATTGAACGTATATCTTGATTACCTGTTTTACTTATATATGTTTTTTTTTTATGTATTCCTCTTATTTACTTTTAAATTTAAATTCATACCAAGTAATCCGTAAAATGGATAAAAAACATATGCAATTTAATATAAACAAATGATAACTCGTACATGTTTCGGATGTTTTTATATCCATTCTCAAAAATATGACTAACGAACATTTCAAATATAAGAAACAATAAAATATGGACATAATATACAAGGATTTTGTCAACAAAGTTATAAATACGGACACATTAAAACAATTCAAATTTAATAATTCTGTTATGTCTGGAATTTCATGTTTTCTGTTGATGAGTTGTTTGTTAAATTTCTGAACTAACAATGATTCTTTTACTCTCAACCTACAATTGTTAAAATCTTTAAGAATGGACGTGAAAATATCTGAAACATGTTATCTGTTGTTTACATTAAATTGTATATTTTTTTGGTATTATTTACAAACTTATTTACAATGAGTTTCTTTAGTTGAATTATTCTAAATTTAAGTGAATTATTTCACATCAAACGAAATGTTGTATTCTCCAAACTAGCATAAAACATGTAAATGTCTATAAACTGTGTAGTTTTTTAAAACTAAAATTTTAAACAAAATCCTTTTTTTTTTTTTTTATTTAAAACAAAATGATGTCCAGCCCAGAAAACTAAAAATTAGTCAGTGTAAACTTTTTATTTGCTACTTATCCCGAATTAACTTGACGAATCAAATGTAGACAACGTTAAATGCTAATTTTTCTTAAATAGGAGTTGAGAGTAAAAAAAAAGTATAAAAATTATACTTTTTTATAAAATTATAGTGTTATAAAGAAGATACAAAAGAAACAGTTATTTCATCGTGACAATCGTATATTCGTATAAATTTTGTTTTTCTTAACTGTCTATACCTTTATTACTTAGCGTTTATTTGGCAAAAGTTGTTTCTATATGTCAGACACTGCCTTTATGTTACAAATCAACCATGAAATCAACTGTCATATCTTATCATTTCAATCCTCAGTTCAAATATATCTTTGAAGTACATCTTCATGATTATAGATTCAGCTCTGCAGATGTTAGTGTAAGTTAGATTTGAAAGCTATGATTTGAAAACCAAAGCACATTTTCGTGGTTTACCGTTCAAAATCGATTGTGGGAAAGCTACGAAAATTGTTACTGAAATTACTGCACACCTGATGAGGTGTGAATGTTAGCTCACTGGAACAGAAACTCAGAAAGTAGATTAGCAGAATGTTAGACTCTTTCCTCAATTGCTTAATTATAACTGTGAAATAAAAACAAAGTAGAGAAAGTGAAAGATAACAACACTGTTCTTAATCGAACCCAGATCCAAACGTAGTAATCGATTTGATGAACCAACAATTCGGATTGTTCGACTAAAGGGCGTTTGACATGGATCCGAAAATCGGACAGTCGGATCCACGAATCGGACGTATTCTCTTTCACATGGCCACGAAACTCTCCGACGTCGTCTTTACGACATGTAACATTCAAACCGTTCGTATAGATGACGTTTTGTGGCCATCTGAAAGAGAATACGTCCGATTCGTGGATCCGACCGTTCGATTTTCGGATCCATGTGAAACGCCCTTTAGCGTTAATAGTCATACTGAGGGATAGTCATCTTTTTTAACAACCGAACAAATTTAGAGAAATCAGTGTAGCTTAAGGATCTGTTTCATAACTAAGCTTTATTAATAAAAAGAGCTTATTTTTATAGACCTCGTACGTGGAATATTCCTGTGTCTGTGTAACACCTCAACAGCCAAAACCTGGAGTCGGATCCTCATAAGCTATATCTCGTTGGATTCCATGGCATGGAGGTCTAGGGAAAAATGCGATTTCCGGTTCAGGTCACTTCTAGTGGCTGTAGAAGCCGGTCAGGAAAATAAAGGCAATTAGATAGAATTGAGATCTCTACACTAAATCATCTGTAGTAAGAATGACCGTCGACCTACCGTGGACAATTCTACAAACAGACTTGGGCGGCCATTTGAAACGTCGATGGTTTACCGAGGGGCTGTGATGGAACTTGTACTTGACCTTTGAATTAGAACTGCTTGAAAATGAGTTTTGCGCCATTCAATAGTAGTGCCACTCTTAACAATGCAAGCGTTTGATAGATTTTGCAATTGTACATTGGGTCCGTCAATGTACAATGTACAATTTTGGCTTGTTTACTAGAAAACTGGGAATTGAGTTGTTATCATATACAACTAATTGCTGGATTTGCAGCCTTCCCACACTTGCTCATGGTTTTCAAAACTAAACTTTTCAATGGTAGGAAAACCAAATCAGGATGTGAGTAAAAATATGGAGTCATTACATCAGTTTTAATAACTTTATATATAACTGTTCCACACCTCCTTTGTAGGTCTTTTCTCCTACAATATTTATTGTAACAAAAGATCTTCGACATCTCATAACTAAATGTAATATTTCACGTTTATTATTAAAAAGCAAATTTTCGAGGGAATTTCGTTCCCTCTTTCTCAAGCCTACTTACAACAATAAGTTTGCAAAATTTTTTGAATAATCAAATTATTATATGCTACCAGTTTTCACATTTTGTTATATATCTTATATACATTTTGTTAATAATAAATAATAATAGTACAATTTTCTATTATTAGCAATTTCCTGAAACAGAAAACAATATTCATATATCGATACTTACAACAAATAACCTTAATTTGAAAAACTTTCTATTGGTTAATTATTGCTAATTCTTCCATTACAACCTTATTATTACAATTTGCATACAGCTTCTCAATAAATTCTTTTGCTATTCTCATGAAATATTCGTTGACTTCAATTCCTTCACTCTTATTGATATTTCCTTCTTTCGCGTTACGAATGTACATGCTTTCAATTATTTTTCGTGTTTTTGTTTCTGCTTAATAACTTTGCTTGACTTTGGAAATTATTATTATTTGTTTAAAATTGGGCTTCAAGCATTCCAGTACAATTCGTAGGATTTGACAAAATTCTTACGGGCAGAACCTGACCCCAGCCGAAGTCCTTTCTCATCCGGACTTAGAACCAGTAATGGCGGAGTTTCAAAGGAATTTACGACTTTGCTAAATTAGAATCGCAGAAAAAAAATGGTTGAAAAGACTTAAAAAAAAGACATGATTGAAAATGAAAAAAAAAATAAAAAAATTATTTGGTGAAAGAAAAATTTTGGACAGCCTAAGTGAATTTAATAAGCAAGATTTATTGCATCAAACATACTTTTTCACCAGCTTTCATTTTCCCATATATGTATTATATTAGGTGGTAATAAAAAACAGAGCTCAAAGAATGTCAGCAATTTAAAATGTATTAAGTAAAAAAACAAGAATAATTTATCATTTTTATTATGTCTGCTAAAATAATGATAAAAAAGAATAAAAAAAGGAGTCTTGACCAAAGCCAACAGCATTAAGTGCGATCTTTTTTGGAGATTGATAACGGCTTTTAAATTAAAATGCCGTTTTTATTGGAAATAAAAAAGACCGAATTCAAGTTTTATCTGCTCTTGAAAGAAAAAGATTACGTAACCGAAAGCGAAGAGGAGCGGCGCCCTTTGACCCAGACAGCTGCCTCCCTTCTTGTGCGCAGAATTCTGCCTGTTTTAAAGGTGATCTGGCTTCGCTCACATTAAGATGGATAGGGCTGCCAGGCACGAGGCGTGCACACGTGGCCAGTCCCGTGATGCAATTGGTATGCGCCATCTATCGTAGCTCGAGTCCACTCGGTTCCGTTCGGGAGGGCTTATTGAACCTGCCCCATCTTGACAGCCAGATCGTTTAACACGTCCGCCCATTCTTTATCGCGAAAACTCTCAGGGATCTTTTTCAAAAACAACCCCTCCAGGCATTGGCATTTATGTAGATTACCAGCAAAGTAAGAGCGAAGGGTAGTTAAGTGATGAGAATAAATTGCAGCGCTAAAGATAGGGCTGTTGGCTGCCGATTCGATGGCATAAATCGTATCTGAGATTGATATACAGGCATTTGCTTATGAATATATTTTTATCATTCCTCAACACACTTCTACAAGACTTGCCACACCTCACATATTTAGAGATTGTGGTACTTTATTATTTAATCTTGTTTTCTTATATTTGTCTATGATTTAAATAAACAGATTGGTTTTCTGTTCACTTTCTCTCTTGGTTTCCGTAGCCGAATTGCGTCACGCTAAAGTAAGAATTTTCTTTGGCCTTCCTTAACTTGGATTATTAATTCGATACTAACCAATTGAGGACAAACCGGTGAGAAATCTTTAATAGCGTTGCTCCCAAATTTTGGGGATTTCAAGAAAGGAGAATTGTTTATTGCTGAAAGGGGACTTTTTTTTTTTTTTTTTTTTTTGATTCAAACAAAAATTAAATTCTGATCTTAAGAGTTTCGAAGAATTTTTTATTCTGTTGTTTCAGAATTAATTCTTCTTTCATTTAGTGTAAGGAATGACATCAAGCGACTATAAAATGTAACGATTACACATCTTTAGTCAATATAGATCTGATAACATTTAGAAACCATTACATTTTCATGTTCAAAAAAGTAAGTTTTTGAATTTTCGAGATTGCTTCTAGATAACAGCAAACATTTTTAGCCTTTCGTTACCACTAGTTAAGAAACCAGTAATAAACTCTAAACGAGTAATAAACCCTAATATTCAAATACTAGACGGGTACCGTCGCTTCGCTCCGGAACACTTGCGTGTATAGCATTAAAAAAAACAAAAAAAAAAACCTTTGTTTATTTAGCAAATTACTATGGAGATCGGAGAATACACGACTTCCCGGCTCGTTGTGGGCTTCTCCGCTTAACTCAGGTGTATTGCGCGTTGGCACTCACACGGGGGGGGGGTTGCCGCAAAAACACTTCATTTTTGCATGTATCTTCCAAACGCAGAAACGTTTGTTAATGACTGATAGAACTTTCAAATATCAACATTTTCTCAATGTAATGTTCTCTTCCAAATTTTATAATTTTCGTTTAAATTGAGAAAAAGTCAAAATTTGACCCTTTAAAAGACGCCATCTTGGAAACCAAAAACTTTTTTTCGAAAGATTTTTATAGCATTTTGTTTGTCTTAATAAGCTCTACATTTTATTAAAAAGCTCTATTTCTTATAGTTTGGTCACAAAACTGAAAAAACGTGAAGTCTTATGAAAATGACAGTCAAAATAACGCTTTTATATTATTTAAATATGTGCATAACTAATAGGTTCAGAATCATTTAATAAGATCTCTATCTTTAAAATGTCAGTTTTGTAAGTTTGCTACTTATTTTAACCATAGAAGAACGGATGGTCTCAACTTAAATCTGCATTTTGAGACTTTTTTTCTTCAAATGGAAGACTCATTCTGATACGTAGATGATCTGAAATTTCCGCAGACCATTCTTAGATCGCTAAGAAAGCCATTGACATACGGCTTTTTTTCTGTATCTTTGGAATTGTTGTATTCTGTAACAATGACTTTTAACTATCAGCATTCAATGCCATTGCTAGACGTAAGAATTTTTATTATGGCTGCTTTACACGCTCTCGAAGAATTGCCTAAAACGCGCTCGATAATAGGCCGTTTGCCAGTTGCAGCTTGACTGTAAAGCGATCGTTTTATACATGTGAGCGGCAAACCGCGTTTTGCTCTTGTTCAGATCACGATAACAAAACTTGTCGGCGAAGCGACAAAAAAGTTGATTTCGCAGCGTTGTTTTGCCATTAATTCTCATTTCACCGCAGGGATCAAGATTATGGAAAAAAAAATCTCAGAAGAAGAGAATGTGGTGAATAAAGCCATGATTTGAAACCATGAGCAAAGAATATTCAGATTTCAGCGTGAAGTTAACACTGTCGTAGTTTTTAAATAAATTTTCTCGCAGGCAAGAGCACTGGTGTCGACTTGCTTCTAATATTTGCCTTAGAACTTGTTTTATTTAGAGCAACTGCCAGGTTTTTCGGGAAAGTGGGAGATTTTCAGCCACTTGCCGGTTTGAGGCAAGTTTTCAAGAGCGTTTAAAGCGGCCACAAGAGACTGGAAATGGATTGTATCTAGCCTATGATAGAATTAACAGAAACCCAGTGTATACATATTAAGTTTAGGATTGTTAAGGATTCATTTTGAAAGACAGTCCTTAGTTTAACTTCTGTTAAACAGCTTTTCATGTAAGGAATGCATTTTATAATCTATATAAAAATCTCAGCTTCCTAGATATGTAGGTTTCCTGGACGGATGAAATTCATGAGAATTTTTAGTTAAAATTACATCTTTAAAACTTTTTTTGTACTACTTCTTCCTTTCTTTGTCCAAACATTAGGCCAAATCTAAAATATGTTGCAGTATCTAGATATTAGGAAATAAAATTATGGAAGAATATTAGTAAAGAATACTTATTTCCAAGAATTAATATAAATGTTTCTAAAAGTAAATTAGAAATAAAATTATAAAGTTACATTTTACATGAACAATGAAATGATAATGATGTGTGCAGTGTTGAATCGATGGCAATTCGAAACTTCCCTAATAGCTACAGAACGAAATCCAATTCACAGATCTGCAGTGATGATATGTTAATTTTTTTTCAATCAATCAAATATGTTTATCATTTGTATAGATAATATCTGGACAAACTGCAATAAAATGTTAAACTTTTAAAATGTTTACCGAAAAATTAAAAATATTTAATTTATTAATATTTTACAATTTTAGCTTTAAAAATCAATTAAGGTAATAGAATTTGAGCAAACACAGTAATTGAGGTGCATTATAATAAATGGTAAATAAAATTCCGATTTATTTATTGACAAATCGTAATTAAAAAGATTAACATAAAACTGCATTTATCAGCTTTAAGTATTGATAAAATTTATAATTACGATTTTTACAGTATCAAATAAGGCTTTTCTTTCAAGAATCAATTAAATTTAATTTACCAATAATAAAGCTTGATTATAGTGTCATAAAGTTAAGATGAAAAAATAATACTACAATTAAAAATTTTAAGAGCAATTTTTTAATTATGTTAATAATTGTCTAACTGACTTCTCTTGTAAATATAAAAGATAAATGTTTGAATCAACTATAAAAACTGATTATTTCATAAATTAATAAGTTTATTATTCTTTATTTAATATTAATTGATTGTAGTATATTGCAGAAATTTTATTTGTATTTAAAAGAAAATTAATGTTTTTCTTAAGTGATTACAAATCAATTAGAAAATTAACTTGAGCTTAAATTGATGACAAAATTATACTTTTTCTTAAATTAATGGAAAGTGTGTAAGACGTTAAATAACTCAAATCTTTACTTTATTTATCTGTGGACTACTTTTGTAAACAAATAACTTAAAATGACAAGTAGGACAAATAACAACGTTTATTTGATAATATGACAAAGAAATATTAAAAATAGTTAGATAATAAATCAATATTAAACAAAATTTATTAAATCTACATATTAAATAATAAACTAATGAAAATTATAAAAATAATAGTTTAAAACAGTTCCAATTACTTCATTAGAATAAAATGTCTTCCTGATCAAAATAATTTTAATAAAACAGACCTAATTTTCGTAAATAAGTTCGAATCTGGTGCTAAATACTAATTAAAAATTACAAAATCGTGTTTGATTATCAAACGTAAAGTTACACTGTAAGAGGAATAAAAAAAAATACAAAAAATGTAATCATTTTTTTTAATATATATATTTGTTGAAATTTGTAGAATTTTGATTGTATTTATTCAACTGCAGAACCATTATAAAGCTTCTATTTCAACATTATACTTATGTTACGTAGTGAATGTGGGTGGCAGACAAGCCAAGCACTGCGACCGGAGGTCTATTGTATTATCCCACGGAAATAAGGACAGATGGAGAGAAAGTATGGTGGGAGAAGTGCAGGGGAAATGGGAGAACCCCGAGCAAACCTGCCCAGCGCGGATCGTCCACCATCACGAAACCCACTTGAGAACCGAACCCCGGTAACTCAGCGGTGAGAGGCCGATGTCATAGCGGGCAACGCCAACCGGGCGGCCAACATTATACTTAGATAATACGTTTAATAAGTAAGTTAACATATTTCAATTGTTATCAACGGCATTATGGCAAATTGTACAAGACAACAAAAATAACTTTTCTCATTCCACTCTAAAAGATATTTCCTTATTGCTAAACTCGATTTATTACTCTCTAGAAGCCTACAACTATTCCTCTATTACTTAGATTTCTTTTGCCGAAAATACGGTGTTAGGGAAATGACATAAATCACTGGGGAAAAAAAAGCAAAAGAAAAAATTATCATAATTTAAAAATAACGAGATTCTACTCATTACAAATATTTTGGGTTAATGAAGTTTCCTGCAGTTAATGAAATAAATGTAAATTAGTTAGAAGCTCCTTCTCAGTTTCCAACTTTTAATTAACTATTTTGAACTCCACGAAGGAACTGCTAATCTGATTAGGATAACATCATTTTGCTTCTTTTGAATTTTTTTTCTTTTTATATATAACATTTTTGTCCGTTACGTTGATTTCATTAATCTTGTTATCAAGAGTTACACTGAAATAGAAGTAACAATTATAATGATACCATTGCTGTCAGGGAAATGAAGAATTACTAATGTCCATTCACTGTAAATCTGAAGACACGTGACAACTCCTTGTATGGTAAATGATTATGCATTAGTTACTCCGCATACTTCCGTTTTGAATATGGTGGCTGCTGAACACACATCGTTGTTCGTTTTGCCAACAAAACTTTGAAGGGTCAATGGAGAGGAATCATTTGGAATGTTATTTTTTATTTCAAATCGTTTATCTCTATCGTAAAATGGCTGAAACAGCAGGTATTTCATCTCAGTCAGTGTTCAATATTGTTAAGGGAACCTAAGCCTCGCTTACCACTAAGCCTACAGTTGGGCAAACCAAAGGATGACTTTGACCTTGAACGAGACCCATGATCTATTAATCATTCCAGGACTAAGAGAGAGAAGATTAAAAATGGCGACTCTCCGACAGAGAAAACCGTTGCAAGCAAAACAACGGAAGTTATTGCTAACGTTACTTCTTATTTCGAAAAGGTCTTATGACATGCTTACTTATGGCACATCAGATAAATTGTTTTCGATCCCAGTGCCGTGAGTAAAAGACGAGACGTGAGTAAAAGAATCCCATCTTCGTCTTCGTGTTGTCGATCTCAGTGATGCAATGTCGTCAGAAAATCAATTGGGAAAGGTAGGAGACTGATTTTGAACGATTGAAACGAACGAATGAATAAAAATAAATTTTTGAAATTATATTTGATGAGAAATCAGAATAGTTCAAGAAATCAAATATCGTCTTTTTTCCGTAAACTTCAAACTCCCTAAATATTCACTTTCCCGCCATAAACACAGACATATACAATCGATTCAAATTCTACTACTGCGACATCTGGTGGCCACGGTCGTTCTCTGGTTTGGCGGACTTTAGCACATTGTTTGAAACGCCGGGCAAGTAAAGAGAGCAGCCGGTATCGATAACAGAAATGGACGACTAAAACCAAACTTTTTATGAAATCGAAAATAAATACATAAAATGAATAAACACATAAATATATTCTTGATATTTTTATTACTTTTGTTGGTTTTTCAATCCTAAAGTGTAACACCAACGGCGAATATAAGGGGAGAGGGGGCCAAGGGCAGGGGGGGGGGCCCGAAATAATGAATATAAAGAAAAAAACAAGTACCGTAATCTGAATTATTTTAATGAATCATGCATTTATGCACTAATGAATTCAGAATTTAAGGCAAATTATCCTGTGAATATGAGCAGCAAAACTGATGTAAAGTATCATGGGATGTCTACTTAAAATTACTTAACCTAACCTTACATTGATTTTGCCCCGCCCCCCAAAATATATTCTATATTCGCCACTGTATAACACAATTAAAATTAATCAGAATTACGATCATTAACAGTCTAACATAGATTAATCTTGGACGTTAAATTGCTCTGCTCTATAGTTGCTCTATAGTTTTAACTTAGGAGCTGAAATAGGCTTATAAGCCTAAGAAATCAGTTACAAGCAGAAAAACAAAAAACACCTCCTTGTCTATATCGATAACAAACATTGAAGTTTTGTTAAATATAAAATAACGTTGTTTTTTTTTCATTGTAATAATGTTGGATTATTTCACATCAGCTTTAATCTAGCATAAACTCATCTTCATTGGGTGCCACACACACACACTCTCACTGTCGAATCATTTATCTAGATTCGATAAAACCCTGCTGTAAATATATCCTGGAGTTATCGGATAACTGTTATTAAGTTCTGAGTTCATGGAAGTCGATGGCAAGTTAAATCACACAGACTTTACTGGGAGCCCTGACCTTGTAATTCGATGAAATGGCAACCGACATGGAAACACTTTCATTCTGCAAGTTGTACCTGGCATATCAAGTCATTCGATCAACATGGGAACCAACTCCTCCCCAATAAATTAAGAGAAATTAATTGACTCGTTTCGATTCAACTGAATGATTGCGCCAAAGGGTAACACAGCAGAAGAAAGGTTAATGCCGATTTATAGTTTTCTATTTTAGGTGGACGTGGGATGCCAGTAAAATGAACAATCTATTTTTCGAAATAAAATCTTTGATATTCCTATAAAAGTATCGCTATCAATGTCATAATAAATTAAATTCATGGCTTCCAGTTGTCAATTATTCGTAAAAGACTATGTTCGAGTTTTAAATACTTTTTTTCCCCTAAATTGGTTACAAAATCGAAGAAGTCAATATTCAGGGTACCCTGAAATCCAATTTAAAGGGCAACTTATAGTTCGGTTCTGAAGGAGGAGTGGGACATGGTACTATATAGATCCTTTTTTTGAAGGATTTCCCCACTCCGGGATGAGATTATCTCGATATTTCGGCCAAGTGCCTCGGGCCTTCTTCGGGAGATGTATATATATCAAATACATCAAGATGGGCGCAAAATAACAACTTCGTTGTTATACCAAACTCATTTATTTCATCTGTTCTACAAAATAACGCCAAAATAACGTAATTTAATTTGAAGTATTAGTTGGTATTATATGATTAAGACTAGAAACTTCCATTGTTAGTTTCTCGGATAAGTTTCTCATGTTGTTTATTCCAAGCAATGATTAGCACACTGCTAGAGGGAGAAGGGCGGGATGGGACAGTGTTTGGGGACAATTTTGTAATTACAAAATTACAAAATTGTCCCCAAGGACTTTTTTCCCGAAGAAGGCCCGAGGCACCGGGCCGAAATATCGAGATAATCTCCTCCCGGAGTGGAGAAGTTCCACAAAAAAAAAATGATCTATAAGAGCAACTTTTTATCTTAAAACGTGTACGAATATATTGAACCAAACGGATGATTAAATCTTAGATTTAGCCATGGATTTACAGCGATCGTGAAGATTAAACCAGGAAAAAAAATCACCAAACTGAGAACTTTTTTCCCGCCGGAGTCTAGGACAATCAGCCTTAGTACTCGCGGCCGGTCAAAAAGTATTTCCGTACAGCGTGAACGATGGCAGTTTTGCAACCGGCAACGAATCAACTCATCTGCATTTGCTCGGAGACATTTACTGCCAAGTCTGTCTCTAAGAGTAGAGCGTCAACGCCAGTTCTCGACTAACCTGCTTTTAGCTAGTCTTGTACAATACTTGAATCCAAAAGACAGTCAACCAGACAGAACGCTGACAAGGCTGTGGTTTACTGGGTGAAAATGAAATTCTTCTGCCTTTAGACCCGAAGCCAGGCAAGTGCGGAAGTACTTCCTTTTCCTCCGGCGATCAACTACGTTCCAATTTATCCCAAGGGAATAGTCTGTAAACGAAGGCTGAAACTACTTTTGTAATAAATGAAATTAAATTTAACGTGCATACAAGATTATTACATAACACAAAACAGAAACGCACATAACTAAACAAAAATTCACTGAGCTAATTTTGGTTTTTGTACTAGTTTTTGTACTTTTCGATTATGTAATAATCTTATATGCACGTTAAATTTAATTTCATTTATTAACTTCTTAATGAATAAATCCTTACTAAGCTAAGCGGAATGCTAGCGTGGATTTATTGTTATATTTTTTTTTATGTTTTTTTAAATAAGATGGTCATTGTCTTGTTAGTTTGTCCGTTTTGTAAATTGTCCTTCTTCACTGAGCTAGATTTACAGGATGGGTCGGACTGATGAGTCAATTAACCTGAAACGGTACCGTCTCCGATTCCCAGTACAAAAACCAAAATTAGCTCAGTGAATTTTTTGTTTAGTTATGTGCGTTTCTGTCCTCTTAGACTTATTATTACAAAAGTACATGAGCTATTTGCGGGACATTGCTGTCACAAAAATTTAATCCATTAAGCTTTCTATTTTTATTTTCTTGAACAATCATTGCTACAGAGAATTTAAAAACAGTTATTTTTAAATCTTCAATGTCTTGGAAAATCATTTTTGAGGCAATACAATAGAAGATAGGATTCCAAAAATGTAGGTAGAGAGATGGCGTAAACAATTGAAAAACCTCTATTTACAATTTCACTTATGGCGCTGTTTTTGTTATTATTATGTAGCAAAAATAATTGGAAATTTTTTATTCTTGGGTTCATTGATGAAAATTATTATTTTTTAGTTTGGTTAGGCAGTTTAGTCATGAAGTGATTACTTGTTTTTTCTTATATATCCTAAATTTAAGTTTCAAACTAATAGCCTAAGCTTTCCGCGGGAGTTCCTTATACAGGTCAATGTTTGTGTGAAGTTCGTGTGTTCTTGTATCTTAACTTTTGAAGCAGATAGTAGATCTGCTTATAACTTGACATGCTTGTTATGAACAATGTCTATCCTGAATTTGAAATATTCGTGTACTTGGAAAATGTTTACAGGGTGTCGTTCGCAGGTAAATTGAATTTTCGATAGAAAATTGAAATTGAATGTGTGTAAATTATGAATTGAGTTCAATGGGGTAACAGCCGAAGCTGTGGAATTATGTAAAAACCGAGGTTTTACGAACCCTCTGATAAATTTTGACGCATCAACTTCTTGCATTTCAGTGTAAACTTCATTTATGTATGGAAGAAAATCTCAATGTGCGGATAATAATTGTAAAATCGCGCTCCGTCGTGCTAAAGTGGGGCGAATAATAGAGCGCCATGTTTACCAATGGGCGTGACGTCACGACTGACAGTGTTCCAACGCTGCATTGTGATTGGTTATTTCTGCTCTGCTTACAAATTTACAAATATCCGTACATTTTTTGCCTATTAATAATATGATTGACATTAAAACAAAAGATAACTATGATGATATAATACTGCGACACCAACAATTAAAGAGATAGATGCTAAAAGGAGCATAACAAAGAGCTGCACAAGACATGCTCCTAGTGCAGATCAAAACGAAGAAAGTCTTTGGATTGAAATGTGTGCTACAAAGATGTGAAGGGCAGAACTTATGCCAAGGTATAGGAATAAATATAAAGGTAACGCAATGTAAATAAATTCACTAAAATTATACATCTTTAAATCAATGTTTCCATAGTAATAACGATTATCAGGCGAGAATAATCATCTAGATTCTTGAAGAGGCTTATAAAGAATGTGCCAAAAATAAGCCAACCACTTGGAAAGCAGTGATGGAACATTGAGTGTTCGAGAGGGACAACGCAAATAAACAACGCATTGGTCAAACCCAGGTAACGTTTAAGTTTTGCGGGGGATTTGTTCCTAAATTTAAAGAAGACAGAAGACGACAATGTTTGTTGTACAGTTATGAACTCACGAACTGTTGCGGATATTTCTGTTCTGTATGTTCTAAGAATACGACAAATGATTTGACAATATCTGTGTGAAATCTGTCCATGTATATATCTGAAGTTCGGTAATATAGTTTTAAGTTATTTTAGTTAATTGAGTCGACTTCTTTAAATTTAGCTAATACATTAATTCCTTAAACTTAATATTCGATTCCAAAAGTATTTTTACAAAAATCATTAATTTTTTGTCTGAAGATTGGTTCAGTATTGAACAAAGCAAATAGCAGTAAAACATTCCACATCCTCACGCGATATCATAAGGCTGTCTTTCACTACTGCTTAGTTTGCTCAAAATTGTATCATTCAATTCTTAAAAGAATGGTTTATTTATTTTTTCAATTTTCTAAATAGTCAGGCGTTTAAAGATGATTTACGTAACTGTGCTTTATTAGTAGCTTCTGTTTATTTCCCAATAACACTATTTCGAAGTGTTGGTCAGTCTAACATCCTTTCAAATCGCTTTCCCTGTCAATTGTTGGTTTCCCTTAAAGATAGACTGTTGGAACTTTGTTCAAGAGGATAACGTTAGCGTCCTTATTTAGAGAGAAACGAGATTCGACCAAAGTCACGAATGTGAGAAGTGAATTTGAAAAAAAAAAAAAAACTAAAAGCGTGAGGAGGCGTGACGAGTGAGGAAGGAAATGAAGAGTTACAGAGGCATCATTATTGTGTAATTGAGATTTAGTGGAGCTTCAAAAATAATGGATTATGCAGATAAGGATCGATGTAAAAAAAAAATCAACCATGACTCTGTTACTTCAAAAGATTAAGAAAGTGCTGCTTTCGTTTACAGTTTTCGCATTTTAAGCTTCAGATTGTTACATTCACTTGCCTGATTTAAGTGTATACTCATAGAATCTATTTTTTTATACATATACACTGTCCGGCCACTTTAATAGGTACACTTACCTAGTAGCGTGTTGGGCCTCCTTTAGCTTCAAAACAGCCTGAATTCGTCGAGGCATGAATTCCACAAGATGCTAAAAACGTTGTGTACCATGCAGACATGAGTGTGTCATCAGTTCCTGAAGATTTGCCTGGAGCGAACAGCCCGTTCCAGCTCATCCCACAAATTTTCAATCGGGCTGAGATCCAGGTACTGAGCGGGCCAATGCAGTAAGGAAAAGTCATCGTCATGTTCCTCAAAGCATCCCATAGTGATGCGGGCTTTGTGCACCGGCGCATTATTCTGCTGGAAGTAGCCATCTGCATGAGGATAAACTATTAATATGTACGGTTGCACTTAGTCAGCTACGATGTTTAGGTATGCTCTAGCATCTTGATGTGCCTCCAGAGGTATCAATGCACCCAACGTGTGCCACGAAAACATCCCCCACATCATGACACTTTCCCCACCAGCTTGAAGAATTGTTGTGAGACAGCTTGTGTGCACAGCAGGGGCGTAACTAATAAAGTTGCCGGACAGTGTGTATAAAAGTCAAAGTTTGTATGTTTGTATGTTCTCTATACGATTTTACACTGTTGGACTGATCGGTACCAAATTTTGTGTAGATACTCTCTACTTCCCTGAAAATATAGGCTACCTTGGAACCCGGTTAACCACCCCAAGAGGATGAAATGGGGTGAAATCTTTAAAATAGCGCCACTTATGGACCTGTGGCGACAATGGGAACTACATAAATATTGTTCTTGAACAATTGCGGAGAATTTGATGTGATAGGGTTGTGGAAAAGGGGAGAAGCAGGACTCCCTCACCCACTCCCCAGGCAAGGCCGGATACTTTACGCTAGAATTGAATAAAGATGAGACAAAGGTTTTTTCCCTTATTTTTCCCTCACTGTTCTCGGCCACCTAATCAGAAAGACGAATTAATTTATGAATTTCAATGAAGAATTTTGAGAAGTTGTTATTGCAGGAGGCATTGTAGAACATGGCGGTAGGTCACTGTGGCTTTCAATCTGAGATACTCGCAATCCTGGAAGATTCAAATGAGAGACATATAAATATATATAAGTGCATAAATTTTTAGAAAGCTAAATTACAAATAAATAAAAAAACAACAATACAAACGAAGCAGAAAAGGGGAAGTATTTTCAAATTTGTGAAGCGATATATTACTAAAAAATAATTTTAAGATGAAATTAAAAGGAATTAGACAAAACTAATATTGTTACAAAGACATACAAAAAATTTACTAATTATTTTTAATGATAATTCTGTATTATTTCCTTTAATGCTGTAATCTCCTCACATTACGTTACATTAGTTGCCATGATAACATTAAAGTAGATACTGTAGGGCAGCTAACTGTTGATCGAATGAAATGATTTTTGATGAAATGGGAAAGATTACAGTTTAAGAGCCAAAGCAACAGCAGTAAGTTTAGGAACCGCTGTTACACACTGACTTATAAGAAAATTAATATTAAAAGAGCATTTTGTCTATTGGGAAGTCAAACCTTGTAAAATTGTCATGAGTCGTGATTCAGTAATCTCTTTTGAAAGCCATCTAAATAACTGTAAACTGACTTGGGTCAATCAAGTGATTAATTTTGAGCTTCAGAAGCGGGGATTTCCTTTTCTATTAATATTTTAATTGTATCAGTTGCTCTGAAAGGTTTCTGACCGATAAGCACTCGAGGCAGGCTTCGAGCGCCCGCACTGTTATGAAATTACCAATTCGGAGTTCGATATAAAGCTAATAGACATGAAACGAGTTCGGCTAATAGAAGACAAAATATTTGATAACTTCAACCCGATCGAAGGAAGTCCAGCTATAAAATTGGGCGTAATAATTTCTCAGTAATTTTTATTCCCTCCCCCCCTCCTCGAAATCGGACAACTCCTACTTGTTTTGGAGTTTGGAAGATGAAAATTATTGGTTTTTAAACAAGAAACTGCCCACTCGATATCAGAAATTTTGTCATCCATTGCTTTAGCGCATTAGTCAAGAATTCCGTTTTATTAATTTTCATGCTTCCAATTTCAAAACAAAGGCATTTGGAGGGGATTTACTCGGAGGGATTAATCGTAACATCCAATTAATGAACCAATCCAATAATTGTCT
>JAFIDM010005346.1:39879360-39893365 GCA_023159025.1 Thereuonema tuberculata
CTTTTCCACGGTCTTCCTTTTTCCCTTAGGTTTGTAATTGTAAACTAATTTAAGTATCCGGTTTCCTTTCATCCTCCTTAGATGTATTTTCCATTTTTTTGTCTTTTCTCTTGAATTCTTTCATTTAAGTTGAAGACTATTGATTTTCTTATTACGTGGTTTTTAGTCGTGCTTTATTTGGTCCATCCTTCCACTAATAGGCATCCCAACTATTGATATGACTTATATTTTAATATTTAGTCTCACTTTACTGGCTTTGTAAAAGTTAATTTAGTTTTATCTTTTTGTAACTTTTCTTTTCATTATTCTATATTTCACGTCTTTATTGAATAACCTATACAGTAATAAATGTCAGTAATAAATGTTCAGCTCAAAGCTGAAGTCATGACAAAACTATTGAAAATGCGATTCAGCAGTCTGCTTTTTAATCATTATTTCAATTCATATTAGATCATTTTCTTTAGAATTCCTTAGCTTTTGATAAGAGAGTAGAGATTTTTTAAGTAAATCTCATTAAGCGACCTTTATACAGCTCAATCTTGATAATCCGACAGATATGGGACCAACAGGTTGTCGGATTACCAAGGATTCCGGATTACCAAGGGTGCCTTTAAACAATGCTAAAAAACCCATGATCAGAAGGAAAAATAAAAAAAAATTAAATGTTGTACACATTATTTACTATATTCACCCACAGTAAATTATAAAAAAACTACGTTATGAAGATATTATGACATTGTTTTATAATATATACATATTTAAAATAATTCCTGCTTTTTGTTCACTCACTTACTGAAATTAATATTTAACCGATTTTTGATGATTCTTTTTTTATTTAAAAGATAATTTCGAGTTCTAAGTTACTACGAAGCTAAATATTTGATTTACACTTTTATTTTGGTTACGTTTCCCCGCCTAGCAACTGAAATATACCTTCGCGAGCTTATCGGACTACCGAATGTGTCGGACTGGCAAATGCCGGATTATCAAGATTGAGCTGTACTTTTGATTATTGAGAAAACGAAGATGTAGAAGATCCTCCGCTAGACTTAATATTAGATGGCTACCCGTTGCTTGATACCGGAATCCTTCCATAAGTAACTGAAAAAGACTTCTGATTTATTCAAAAAAAACAAATCGCATCAAGTAAACTAAACACTAAACTTTAATTTAAACTCTAAAAATTACATACAATACAATATCGAAATAATTGACCATGCAACCATATTTCTGTTGTCTGGCAACGTGGTTGCGAATTGTTTCGAAATTTTATTGTTGTACGGACGTACGCATTCACACAGTTTTTTTTTAAATAATTTTCGAAACTTATTCATGTTTTAAGTATTCCACATAAGCAATGTAGGTATAAAACTCTTCGGAAAGAAACTAAACATTGCCTGACACCTTAATTTTCATTAACTTCTTCCTCCCTTAGAGTTGTAAGCATTAATTATAATTCTAGTATTACCATATTCTAGCTTTTATATGGATTTAATTTTTTCAGAGTTAATAATTTCAGAAGAAGTTTTTTAAAATAAATTTTACAAACTCGTGTGTTTTCGTGTGACTCAAGAGAATTAATTAACTCATTAAATTGTTGTAAATTGAGCCTTCAGATATTCTTAGAAAACGTTAAAAATTATAATAATAGAGTTAGATACTTTAAAAGTTAGTTATTATAGTAAAACCTCTCCAATCCGGCCCTCGGTAATCCGGCCCCCACGGTAATCCTGTGTAATTTTTTTTTAATAACTAAATTTGTTTCCCTATTTTGTTTCCCTATCCGTTCATTTTGAGTGAAAAACGCACATTATGAGTTATGATTATTATGCATTTATTATGAGTGAAAAAAGAAGGAAAACTTTGTCACTATGGAACAGAAGCTCAATGCGTTAAGGAGACTGGATGCAGGGGAATCTGCAAAACAAATATCACTAGAGCTTGGTGTCGGAAAAAGCACATTTGCATTGTTTTTAATAAACATTTCAGTGCAAAATTATGAAAATGGGGTTACATTAATTAAACCTGGCAGTATATCTTCACAAAAATTGAGCTATTGAGTTATTTTAAGAACACTCTCGGTAGTTCGGTTTTTCGTAATCCGGCCTACTGGGCGCCACATTGGGTCGGATTTCAGAGGTTTTACTATACATAGTGATAATTTAATACTTCGATAATGCATTGTTTTGGTAAATACTAGCAATACGCATAACTTTTAGCGATCACGTGACTTTCGATTTCGAGATCATTTTCTGAGTCACATGACTTTCGTGTGTGTGGGGGGGGGGGGTGAGAGTGGGTAGCAGGGAAGCCGACCATTTGGTCATCTAAAATGTACGGTTTAGCAGTTGACCTTAACTCATGTGACTTCCGGTTGACCCACGTTGATGAAAAATAAAATGTAGGCATCCTAAATAGTATACCTAACATTTAACACTTTATTTACATTTCTGTCTCTTATGGTTTTGGAGGAGAGGGGGCAGAAAAAAAAACCGATGTAAATCCTTTATATGTATAGATAGATACATTGAATTGTTCCTCCATATTCTAGAAAAGTCTTTTGGTATCGAAGTTCCTCTCAGCTAAAACAAAAACAAAAAAAAAAAAAATCAGTATTTTAATGTGTGTTTCAAATCTTCTTTATTTCCACCCTTCAGAACCCTTCACTTACCACATTATAAATGAATAATACAAAGTGACAGAATCCATCAGGAACGTCAACATTTCATTATATCTCCTTCCATGAAAGACAGCTGACATTATAGAACGGATATGCCTACAAGACATTTCATGTTATTGTTAAAATGGATGTCAAATACATAGTGGAAGATTCGCTTCCAGTTTAATAGTAGTCAATCATCTTCTGGTGATGCTTCTACCTTGACTTAATGAATATTTGCTAGCAAGCATTATTTTTATTTTTATTTTTATTTTTATTTTTAATCAATATCCACAGATGCATTTCATGCAAGTCCTTAGCATCCCAGTATTTTTGAATTTTGATTTTCTAAAATTACTTGATTTTTTTTATTTTCTTTTTTCTTATTTGAATTAAAAAAAAATCTTTGATTATTACAGGGTGTTTTACTCGCTATCGTACCCTAATTTTCCCTTATATTTTTCAAACTGCCTTGATGCTAATGGTGATCACTTTCAACACTTGCTATGAAATCATCTCTGCTTCTCCTAAACCAAGGTATGTACGTGACAAACTTTTCTGCATTACTTCCATTAGCTTGAAAATTATAAGAGAACATCAGGGTTCGATAGCGAGTGAAACACCCTGTAGAACCTCTTTGAGAAGTAAGGCAGTTTAATTTTAATAGCATACATGACGAAAACATTTCCTTACGGCTATAATAAAGTAGAATAGTAAAGATATACAGGCTGTCCCAGAAGGAAAGGTCAATATTTTGGGAGATGATAGTATCGGTTACTTTAAGCAAAAAATGTCATACGAACAAGTGTCCTATTCCGAACAGTTTCCGAAATAATTGAAATTTGGCAAGTAATTGTCACTGTGCCTGCTGGCCGTTCTTTTCCTTCTCTTCCAAAGCATTTCTCTAGAGATAACCCCCTTGGATTTCTGTTTATGGGGTTGGATGAATAGTGAAGTGTACAGACGTAGAGTGAATATACGAGACGAATTGCTCACTCGCATAATTGTTACTATTGCGCTCATACAGGAACGTCACGATGAACTCAGACAAGCAACACTTCAGGTTCTTACAAGAGTTTAGAAATGCATGATGTTGGTGGTGGAATTTTTGAAACTTTTATTATAAACCGTAAGAAATGTGTAACTTGACCAGTAAATATTAGAAACAGTAAGTTGTAACTCTTTTTTTATCATTCATTTTGAAACTGTACATTCAAATAGCTATACATCGGAAGCCATTTAGAATAGGCCATTCGTTCATATGAACTTTTTTTCTTAAAATCACCTTTAGCATCACCTCCCAGAATATTGACCTTTCCTCCTGGGAAACGCTGTATATCCATCAATCAATAATAATAGGATTATGAGAAACATATGTAATAAATACACTAGGAAATTACTGAAAAATAAACTAGGTAATATAACTATAAAATAAGATAAATTGCCAAACAAAACAAAAAAATTAATCCAGAGGAAATAAACTAAGATGGCTACAAGTTTGTGATGCTTAAGTTGTTCAATGTATTGTTCAATATTTGTAATCTGTAGATTATTTCTAAAAACAAATTGTAATATGAGAAATTAAAGCAAACCTTAACCTGAGGAAGGGATGTGCTGAGCTTCCGAAACACTGTCTTTCAATTTTTCTTTCTTCTTCTAATATACAATATTTCGATCGTATGACTTTTTATATGCATCATATTCAAATTGTTATAAAAACATATACAATTTTTATAAGATAAGGGACGAAAGAGAAAAATTTATTATGGAAGCACTAATACTAAATAGTTTCGAATGTATTAACAGGGACAAAGGAATTAAATAAAATGAATATTCGATGTACTTATTTAAGCGAAGTTAAAACATTTAGATTTTATAATGTTATGTATTATTTAAACGTATTATTAAAAAAATATATTATTTGCAAACAATTTAAATGAGATATACGTAAATTCAAAAATGTATTATTTACAAATAATTTGAATGTGTTGTCTGTCATTGAAGGTATTATTTTAAAAATATTGTCGATTCAAAGTTAAAGAATTGTAGCCCAAAGTCATGCCCAAAGACCACTTCAAACCACTTCATATTTATAACTATTAATCTTTCTTCTATTATACAATATTTCGATCCATAGATACGATCGAAATATTACATAATAGAAAAAAGATTAATAGTTATAAATATGAAGTGGTTTCATTAGTTAACTGCAGAAGTATGTTATTTCTATACCTACTAATGTTTTCACGGTTTTCCAATAATACTATTATTTATTATTTTTTTAATTTGAGATCTATGTTGTAGAATTTTACACTAAAGGACTTTTCTATGGGAATGTTAAAAAATAAAAAAGGTTTCTATACAATCTTAGTGTTTTTTTTAAATTCAAGTAAAATTTCAGATTTGAATTCTGAAGTTTAAGTGAGGTCGATACATTTCTATTATACGAGATGGTAGCTGAAAACGACTGAGAAATGTTCACCTAAGGGAATACACTTTTGAATCAAATCTACATCAGAATATTAATTCGAGAATAGCTTAGATGAGTGAGCTCCCTTTCGTCGCAAAGCATTGGTGCTTTCTAATTAATATTCTGAATTAAAACGACTGTCATCAAGGTGTTTTCTTCGAAAACATGAATTTCTAATTATGTTTATAAATTTATAAGACTATCGTTCGTTCAGCAATATTGATTCGTTGTTAGGCTAGCTACAACTGAGTGGCGCTAACTACTGTGACGGACGAACCTAAGAAAATAGACTGGACTGGTTAATAAGCTACAGTAGCCTTCTTCTTTTTTTTTTTTTTTTAAAAAAAAAAAAAAGGGCAGAATGGTAGAAATTTAGCGGAGAGTTGAAAATGATATCCTTCGTCGTCGCCATGTTGCCTAATGGGTCATAACTAAAGTTCAACAGTCTATTTTTTTAATGTAGATATACTATTCTATTTTGTAAATTTGACAAGGGGACTGAAGGTCTGAGGGAAAAAGGATGGTCAGGAACTCTACCCACTGGACTACTGCTGATTTTTGAAATATTTTCTCTCCGACTGTCTCCGCTCTTTGCACTATGATGACAAACAAACATCCGTACCTTTTTTTTGCCTATTAATAGTATGATTCGCCGAATTCTTCAATTTTATTTCCGTTCTTCCTATGTTATGCAAAATCTTTTTATATTACCATAGCAGAATGTATCCTTTCCTCTTTCTTGTTGATGTAACTTTTTTTTTGTTCTATTATCTTTATTCATCAAACTGAAAAATATTTGATTGTGCTTTAAAGTGAAGCTGCAAGGCCAGAACTGAGACTGAAGTCCTTCTGTTATTTTGTAATTTACAACAGAGCCCCCTCCCCCTTCAAGTGCTTTAAGCAAAGGATTACGAACCCTTTAAATGTTTACTGAGGCCATAGGTGGCAAACCCTCGAAAAGGCAACGCTCATACTAAGTGCTGAATTATTTAAACGTAGAACTTTTTTGCTCTTTAACAGATGATGTAAATTTTCTACAGCCTTAATAATTATTGTGAATTTATAATCCACAACATAAATATTCCATAGAGGCCCTAAGCATATTTATATCTGTTTTTCTCTATTATTCTTTTTTTTCCTGTTCATTTCCATATTTTGAGCTTATGTTACCAGAGGGACTTCTTTATTTTATATTTCGTTGTTGAACAAAACAACGTTGATATCGAAATAAATAGGAAGGACGCAATACAGGTTTGAGATGGGCAAGTAAAACCCATCGTTTTGTTTTCACAATAGTTTGACGTAATTCATGCACTATTGAAAATTTACTTACGTAGCGTTTAATGTTCGCTGTCAAATATTATGAAAGTACTGCAGAGATATCGACAAGCATCAGTGACAGGTCCTACAAAGAAAATCAGTAAAAAAGTCCAATAAACATGGGTCGAAAATGTATCGTTTATGAGTTCATATCCATTCTTACAGTAGATGCATGATGTATTAATGGGCGCATAATATTTTACAGTGTGGCCCGGAAGTTCCCGTACCCCTTATTATGTAGTAATGTAAATAGTTAGTACTGAATATTATTTCAATTGTTGACATTTTAGAATGCAGGTGAATTACAAAGATGGTTAACCCCAAGCTTGAAGTGTCGTGGAACACGCATGGCTAAAGAAGGACGGGGCACCTGCTCACTTTGCTCTTGTTTCATCATGAACATTTTCCAGTATGCTGGATTGGTTGCGATACTCCAGTTTCGTCAGCGACATTGAAATGGCCACCACGAAGTCCTGACCTCTCGACGCCTGACAACTCATTGTTGGGATCATCAAGGCTCACAGTTGTGTCTGAACGTCGTTATGCTACAAATGAAGAATTGCGCAATGGAGTTGAGTTCCATCACACTGGACATAATCCAAAAATCTCAACGTGGCGGCACGTTTATATTGAACTTTTGTGTGTATAACAAGATAGCGAACTAAAAGACGCATTGGACACTTAATGTGTAAATATTTTCTTAAAATATGCTACCAATTAAGGATTACGGGAATTTCCGGTACACTGTATGTAACCGATGTATATAGTAATGATAGTGTATTGTGGTTATTGTGACACTGTATTGTGGTTAATGTTCCAAAATTTAAACAAGAAATATTTTATTGCAAATATGAATGAACAGATTTCGATATCACTGTTCTGTTCTTTCAGCTTCCACCAACAAAGGGCATCAAAGTAAATATTTTCAAATGTCAACCATCTCCCTCAGAGCAACCGTACAAATGTCGGAATAGTGAATGTCTAATCTGCTGGCAAATTCCCGTTATCTATCTTTATTGCAGCTGTGCAATCGTAGACAGTCTCAACTGATAGACAATGTTTTTCATATGGCCCCAACTGCAGGCCAAATAAACAGGGTCACCCCGACCACGGATTCCACGATAAAAATTGACCGGTGCATGAAATGTAATTGCCTTCTCGTTTCAAATTAATGTCTTCTAACATCTTCGTTAGGCGACCTTGAAGGAAATCAAGATACACTTCTCCGTTTAATAGAGAGCGATATAGAAGTAAATATGGAAGTTAACAGAGAAAAAGAATAAAAAAGAGAAGCCTGTTTATGGGACATTTATGTTTCGATTATAAATTCAGAATAATTATTATTGCTGTAGGAAATTTACATTATCTGTTAGAGCAAGAAAAGCTCTAACTACTATCCGATCACTCAAAATATGGCCCATACACTTAAAGAGAACTACTGTTGGTGTTTTCATTGGACGATTCCATGTGAGTTTCCTGTATTCGTACAAAACAATTAAGAAAATTCATAACACCCTTTCGGGAAAGAGACACTTCGTCAGTGAATAAAATTACAGATACAAAGTAATCACAGAAGTCTTAGAAGAAAATCTGGGCGCGTTTAAGTTAATAGGGATACAGGAAGTACCTTCAGAAACCTTTGTTCTCGCTATTGTCCTACTATTTATACCTGGATCAGCGGCAACCGCTTCAAGAATTCGATTTTTCCTTTTCAAATGTTGTCAACATTTTTGAGCCTTTATCTACAGCTCAAAATTTGGATCTGTGGCTCAAAATTTGCTCTTTCTCTGAGGCTTCAATGGTAACAAATGCTGTATGCGCTTACCTGGGAAATGATTCTTGTATAACCGATGCACTGTATGGCCGTTTTCATGAGCCAGTCCATACATCAAATGCATATTCAGAAAACGAATACAAACTCCCACTGCTGGCAGTTATGCAATTACGTATAAATATATACAAAATAAACGAACGAAAGCATTTTTATCGTTGGATTTTTAACAACACATTTTAAGCATATTTGCAATGAACTTTTTGAAAAGTACCATTCACCTCGAGCATGGATGCCGGCTGTGTAGTGGAGCAAATAAACAAGATAACCCTATTGTTCACCTTTCGCATCAACAAATAGTCCCTAAGTGCGGTATTGATGTTTACAAACGATTCATTTCCGACTCTATGTTTATTGGACATTTTTTTTTTTACTGATTTTTCTTTGTAGAACCTGTCACCGTCGTTGTCGTTGGCTTCTCTTGGTTTCCCAGTGTCAAAATTATCAAAAGCAGCTCAGTGATTGTTATTTGTTGTGCGTTTTTATTCCTTTATAAAAATTTTCTTTTTAAGTTACAAATATGTTTTTTTCTATTTATATATATCCAATAGCTAACTACATATATTCACGTTATTTTTAGATCTCCGATAACTCAGGAAAGGCACAACGAATATAGATAGACTAACTATGCGTTGTTTCAAGGCATTCGCCATTTAACACAAAAAGTAGTTTTCTATGTTACTTTTCTATGACATATTTTTCCTGTAATATTTTTCTACGATACATGTTTCCTATGATAGTTTCCTATGATACTTTCCTATGATACATGTTCAAGTTTCTATGAACAGATGTTGCTAACATACTTTTTTTTTAATAGTAAATATTTAATTCGATTAAAAAATTACTTAACTGAAGTAAGAATTTAATTTCTTTCTGAGGTCATGTCACGTTGAGGATTTAAGTAGGCTTTCAACTTAAACTTCGAATTCCAGTTTAATTGTTGTTGGAAAGCTTTAAGACATTAAATGGCAGACGTATCCATTAGGGTTTTTAAGATGACCAAACAGCCACAATGCCTATCGATTGAAGTGTTGAAAGAGTTAAGGTCTGTTTAAAGCATTACACGTACTACACGAGTCCTCTGTCTCTCCATTTAGGGCTAACGATGTTTGTGTAATTGATCGCAGAGGATTCCCCTTCCTCTACATCGTTAACCAATCAGCACAGGGTAATCCGATCCCTCCTGTGTTGTCAGTGTGACCGACCTTAAGAAGGACAGCTTGATAACAGTCCATGCTTTCATCCTTATCACAGTTCTTATCACTGCTCTTACTCAGTTCCCAAGCCGCAGATAAGAATTTTATTAGGGTGAAATGTTTAGGCTGTAAGGGCTCAATATATCGTGATTAGATTTCTACCTTTCCACTAAACAACTACAAGACAATGTAATTCTTCATTCTTTACAAGCCGAAAAAAAATAAAATGATATTTTGATATGATTACATGTACTACTAAAACCATGACTGACATCTATTAGTGATAAGGTTTTTACGACCTTCTCAAATAAAGGATTCATATAAGAACAGAATAAATTTACGTTCTCTGAAAATGAAGTCATCGTTCCTTAAAGCAGAAGGGATCATCTAGAAAATTAAATCATCCGATCTCAATCATTTGACCGAAATACATTTTTGTCACCATCAGCCAAAAATCAACATAAACTGTTTAAAAGTAGTTTAATGTAGTATTTTGATTTTTTTCTTTGATTATTTTTAATCAAAAACTGGATTGAACACTCCTAAAGTTTACACCGATCGTTTAGGCGATTGTGAAGTTCGAAGATAACCGATCTCTTCCCAAATAATACTGAAAATGAATAGTAATAACAAATTAAAGCGGGACGTCGTTCTTTGGTGTTCATCCCAGTTGGATTTTCAAAGACAAATTTTAATTTTTTCTTTAAACATTCAATTTTTAGCTAATATTACAAATACAAAAAATATTTTGAAGCGATTTCGAAGAAATAACCTTAATTCCTTTTTTTCTTTTTAATCCATACGATCGATAACAATGTGCGTTTTTACTATTCCTGAAGAGTATGTCCGATCTCATGGCTTTGTAAGATATCCGAACTATGGATCTTAATTATTTATTAAAAAAGCCCTATTTACTTCTTTCTATTTCTGAAATTTTTCCTGAATTTTCAAGCTTCGATTGTAGGACGTAATACGTCCCTTTTAGTACTTTTACTTGAAGATATACAACAGAGTTTATACTGAGTTTATAATGCTCAATTTTTTGTTAACTATTAAATGGTAGCTATTGCGTTTGTCCTGACGATCCTAACAACTGTGTCCGTCCGTGTCTGTCTACCCCTCACAACTCCCGAACGGAAGGTCGGATCGACAAACTGATTTCACCATCGTGTTCAGAGGCTTTTTTTTCTAATACAGTCTAATATTGAATATTATTCTTTAATTCTCATAATTAAACAGATATTGGTGTAATAGAAATGGTTCGGAGTTCTGAGGTCGGGTAAATCGAAAACGTAAGAACTATTATTCTGAAGCTGTCACTACTACAGATTTCTTAAATATTCAAATATTTTTTAAGACTCCTAAGAATTTGCTTAAAAGAAACCTATTAGAGAATATTGGAGAGGGCATTTTAATTCCTTATAAGTCATTTCGTAGTTTGAGGAGTCTAATTCTTTCCAGTATTCTTTTAGAGCTTGGAGAAAGTCTTACTCATTAATAACCTATTTATCTTCTGTCTTTTCTGAAACAGTTTTTCTTTTCTTTCTAAATTAATGATCTTTAAACTTAGTTTTCCATTATCTTAAGCAACTTCTTTTTTTTATCCTTTAAAAAATTTAACGACCTCTTTTGCGGACTGTCGTCTTTAAGTGAGGAAAATCAAAACTGTATCATAAAAGGAAAAAAAGAGAAAAAAAAAATCACCTGTAAAACGAGGGAATCACATGATGACTTTGCTGAAATGGTGGAATCTCAGAATCTTAATCCGCGGTGAGTATTCCCATTTGGACCTTAGGAATCAATAACCAACAGCACCTCAATGCTCCGAGTAATAACGTCGTCCATGACAGTTTAATCCAGTAGGCATCATTTTTAATTTATCTGCAGCGGCACCAAAAGGAAGGGGAAAGAGGAAGGCCTGTTCCTTAAGTAATAAAATTTTCAGTTAGTGTCTTGTACATTTCCGATTCTTAACTCTTTCAAGACGTTTATTAAATTCAATTAAAATTCTATCAATAATTAAAACCTTTCTTCTGTCATCAACATTTAAAAATTGTCTCTTACTTTGACGCCTCTCTTAAACTTTCAACCAAGAACGACACAAAATAAGCTTTAAGTGAAAATTTCGTCTGAAATTCAGTAGAAACTAGCTGTTTTGTTTTATATGTACATTTATATTTCTTTTCTGTACAAAAGATATACTTTAGCTCTCAAGAAAATTAAAGTTATTGCAAATCTTAATAAAGTTCTCTTTCATAAAAGAAAGATTAGCAGAGTAATTAGAGCTTTTGGGAATATAAAAAGCAAAATTTCTGATTGGGCGGATCATTATGAAGAAATGAGACATAACCCCGATCCTATTGTAAATATTTAAGTTGAAATTTTTGAAGAGAAGGAAAGACTGATGATTGAATCATATTTTATTAATACTGTAGTAAAAATTGCTTTAATAGAGATAAATTCCTTAAGATTAGTAATGTTTTTTTTAATTATATAAAAGATTTTTATGAAAAAATTAGTTAGATTAAATAAATTATTCAATTTTTCAAAAGAGATTATTATTGTTGTTTATGAAGCATAGTTATTATTAATGTTTAATTATCATTATTTATGTGTGGTATTATCGTTATTGTTAATGTTTTATTATTTATCATTATTTATATGTTGTATTATCATTATTAATAACTATACTACAGTTTGATATACTATCTATTGTTAATGTTTTACTTCCTTCAGTTGTATGTAATAAGTAAGAGGCAAAAATAATAGTTTTTGTCCTCCTATTCACCTGAGGAAGATTCTCGTACAGAGAAACGAAACATTGTGAACATTAAAGATAGTTTTTTCCCTCTCAATTAAAGATAGTTGTTTTAAGAGAATTACGGAGTAAATCATTTACTGCAAATCTTTTTATTGAACTTAATTTAAGGTTTTGTAAATGTATAGAAATATGTCCTGAGCTTTTGAGAAATCGAATTAGATAGTCGTAAATTCGCTGTCACATTTTTAGTAACAATGTCTAGTAACAATTGTCACAATTGTTACTAGATGTAACAATTTTTAGTTACATCTAGTAACGAAATTTATTAAATCCCATTTTGAATTTTAGTAATTGTAATGTAATACTAGATGGCTGCCCGTCGCTTCATTCCACAAGCCTCGCATATGTCACAGGAAACAACATTTTAATTATTCAAAAAAGAAAAAAATATATATTAAATAAATTAAAGTTTAAATTCTAAAGAACACATGCAATACAATATTGAAATTCATTTGTAGTGTTCCGGAAATTTGCGCAATTGCGTTGACCGTGCTACAATTACTCCTGTTGCCTGACAACGCGCGTGAAATATTCCATTGTTTTGGACAGAGTTGACCATACAACAATACTTCTGTTGCCTGGCAACGCGCGTGCCAACTTCAATTGTTGCGGACGTACGAGCACATGCTGGGTTTTTTTTTTTATAATAATGTAGCTGTTTGTATAAAATAAGGTTATAGATTAACGAATAAAATTTCATTTTCTCTGTTTTCGTTGCATAAGCAAAAAACTTGTTTTCTTTAATTATCTTTTGAGAAGAACATATATTTCACAAATACATCATATTTCAGCATGGACCCCCGGACATAAATGCAAGAAGGACATCCCCCCCCCCCGTTTTGGAAATTTTAAAAAATTAATATATTCATGTTTTTCTCTTAAGAACACTAACAGTTATTTCTAAAATGATATATTCTCTAGAAAATATTTAGAAATATTTAGAAAACAAGTATTTTTATTTGCATGCTGGAAACCCTTTAACGGGAATTAATTCTAAAAAATTGATCAAATTTCGGCAGACATTGGCTACAGCAATTGAGCTGTCAAATAAACATGGAACTATTTTTCAATAAAATTAAATTCAATATAGACCGGTAAATGCGGAATTACCAAAACTAAAGCTAACTACGCAGTGAATTAAAATTGGTTAAAGAGGACTTGCTAACCTAACAAGTAAACCATTACAAACGTGACTTAATAGAATTTTCTTGAAAGAAAATCACGTAAGATTTAGCGCACAAATCAGCCTTTCTTACAAAGCTGTGCCTTGTGTTTTGTGAGTCTCTGGTTTTCCGAATTCAGTCGTTTAGAATTAAGCCAGTCCTGTACTTAGGTACCAGGAATAATAATATGGGGGCAAAAACTACTTTCTATGCTATTTTAAAGACAGTTCTCTTGCCAACCGAATAAAACAAACATAAAAAAAATTGAAATTGAATTCAAGATTAATTCCCAATTAGAAACAAGATCTAAACGGTAATTATCATTGTATTTTAATGTATCATCTATCTACGGAATGAGATAAAAGGGCCTGTATAAGATTGAGTATATTTAATATTGGGAATTTCACTGAGAAATGTCTCGAATGATCTCGAATTCAACAACGAAACAAGGTTTCCTAAATGTGCAAGCTCTCTTCTGTGTGAGAGCACTTCAGAAGATTTTGACAAAAAATGGAAAAAAAATATCTACTAAAGATTAAGGAATA
>JAFIDM010005346.1:39893465-39919077 GCA_023159025.1 Thereuonema tuberculata
AAATAGCTCAGTGAATTTGTGTTTTGTTTAGTTATGTGCGTTCTTTGTTTTATTTTACTGTAAAAAAATTTATACTTTCAAAAGATTAGAAATGTGTTTTTTGAAAATTAAAATTCCTATGAACTCTATAAATTTAAATGTAATTTTTTTTCGTAATAACACATTCTGCAAAAAATAAACTTACCAAGTGACTTAATATTACTATCGTATCTTTTCTCTTTAAACTTTAAAATTTAATTCATTTTTAATTGAACCTTTCGAAATCAATTTTTAATTAATTAATATAAGAAACAAAAAAAGTGCATTTGTTGTAGTCAGAATGAATTATTCGTCGCTCCAACCCACCGTGATTCATTGCGGTAGATGCACGTGAGTCAATCCGAAGTGAGTACAAGTCATGCTTCCTGGGCAAATCGGAGGGGTCGGTTGTGTTTGAGAAAGCGACCAAGCAATAACATTTTGACAGGCCAATTGACATCTAATGCGCATGCACGTGCTGCCTCCTTCTCCCTTCTGATGGCAGGAACAATGGACTAGATGACAGAAATTACAAAGCGCAGTTTAATTTACTTCATAATTAAATCCGACCCCTTTTTAGCTGCAAGGTCAAACACAAAACACGAAAATTGAGTCAAAATCAATATCCATCATGAAAATCGGCAATTTGTAAAAATAAAAATCTCCATTAGCGGCGGATATTGAATTAAAAAGAAGAAAATTATTAAGTGGACCTGAATAGACTGACTCATTTTTTTTCTTTTCTTGCAATTTTTATTTTGAATATCTTTCCTTGAAAAATATGTTTTGATTAGTTTTAATTTCTTATGTTTTCAAGAAAACTCATTAAATAAAACCACTACAGCGTATTTAGTTTCCTATTGATTGACCTAACTCTATCTCTAATTTAATAGTTTTTTTATTTATAAATATTTAAGAATTCTCCATAATAGGACCTAGTGGTTTACAATGCCTACTCTCCACTGAGGATCGGCAATACACCGTGAAATAGCTGTTTGGAGATGTCACTTTTGCACTGATAAACACTAGGTCCACCTTTTAATCATTTAAGACATATCTATAGCAAGTATAGGTATGGCGTCGCTTTAAGGTCCTGATTATGTTCCGTCCAATTGGGCAAAGTGCGAACTTCATTTATAAACAACACTATATACTGTATTGTACCTACACCGTACTGCTTGCATAGTCAAATACTGTACTGTATATAGTAACAATAAAAAATAAATTAATAAATCCATAACTTCGATATTTTTGTAGGTTTCAAGTACATATAGATACGGTATTATAAGTTCGTTGCGTACTACGTCATATACTTCCGGCAAAGCAATCGTTCGTGTACATCAGCTTCACGTGATCAGTAAACTACGCCCGCCATGGCCACTTAAGCCCGTAATTTTTGTCAGTTAGTCGATCAGAATCATATTCGACTCTACGGGACCTCTGACATATATGCGAATAGACGTTGTCCTGAAGGACATTAAGCGGCGTATAACTGTATTACAAAGTAGCTTTATAACACACTAGCTCTATCCGGTATGCGTTGCAATGCCACTCAAAGAAAGAAAGTGTTTGTGTTTTAATTCTATTTATTGAAGTGCCTTTGGATATTCAATATTTTTTGTTTTTCCGTCTGGTGCATACACGAATAAATCAGGTTTTCCGACGCGTGAGCAGGCCACATACAGCTGTCCAAGTGTTGTCCCTGTGCTTTGTTGATGGTCATTGCAAATGCGAGTCGCACCGGAAACTGCAAACGTTGAAACCGGAAATACACTCATTTGTTGAAACGACTCGCACACCAGATATTGTAAAATATTTCTACTAATTCAGAAATCTTCGCGGTCGTGCGCACAACAACTCATCAAAGTTTCATCGCAATCTGATGAATGGTACAGGAACGCATATGGGACAAACAAACAAAGAAACATTCATGTTTATACATTAAGATTCTCTTCAGTTGTTCTGTGTATTATCATGGCTTAGTAATAACATAATATTAAAGAATATATTCACAAATTCTGCTATGTTGACATTTTTTACTTTCTTTTATATTTATAATTTTGGGGGAGAAAAAAATTATTTCAACTTTTTCTACAGAAAGAAATAGGATATTTACGGCGACGTCGCACCAACGCTCTGTCAAATCAGTTGTCAACTGATGAGTCGTTAATCTTAATCAGTCTTCAAATAAAAATTTGTATACACTGAACACAATCTGACAAACTTCACTGACGAGTCGTTGATAGAGTATCGTGTTTCTAAAAGTACCTATGATTGGTTGATAATATTTAACATAATTTCCGGATGACTTTTCGTATGCACAAGTACCTTTCAAAATGTCATCTTCCAAGAACAAAACACTTGGGCAGATTTTTTTTCTTGTTGACAAGAATTGTCAAGGCAAGAACCTTCTTCAAAGGAATTAACATTATTTTCAGAACTTTTAATAGAAGAAAATACGTCTAATTAATCGTCAAAAATGACAGGAGTCAGTATCAATTGGTGCCAATGTCAGCAATTTTGAAAAAGGTGAACGGCAGGGTGGCTGATGAAAGTTGACGAGTGATTTGACGGACCAAATTCAGGTTGCTAAAATTTGACGACTGACGATCGATTAACGACTAAACTCCAAGCGAATATTGGTGCACAGAAAATGACGGTTGCGGGGAGATTTGACAACTCTCAAAGTTAAGGAAATCTTGGTGCACACCACCCTTGAAAATATTAACAGCAGAATATTTATTAATTCTATTTTAGAACTAAATTATTAAGTATTATATTCTTTCTTTATGTATAGCTTACACAACCGTAGTTTCAACATTTTATTCTTATTTAAAAGGGAACCAAAAAGAAAGCATAAATCAATACTAAATAATTAATATGCTTCAGGTTGAATTTGGATAAGTATAGGGACCGTATTATTTGCCTATAGCTCCGTAAGTAACAAACATGTAGATAAAGTGTTCGAAACATACACACAAACCTACATGTATGTCTATATTTATTTTCCTTCTTTCCCTCTTTATTCTACTTGAATTTTGACCTCTGTTTACTTATTTATTTATTCATTCATTTATTTACTTTCCTTTACTTTGTTGTCCTTTACTTCATTTCTTTGTTTTCTTTCTGTTTTTGATTTCCCTTGTTTCATAACGTATCTTGACCAGTTCAGTTGTGCAAATATACATTGAGAATTTGTAACTTTAATACTTTGTTTTTACATCTATATAAAGTAAGAAAGACGAATAGATTTAAATAACCTCTCCTTTGAAAATGGCCCGATGCTATAAATGAGATGAAATATCATCGAAAGATAGATGAGTTTTCTTTTTCCTTTCCGTATCATTGTTTTTCTTCCCTTCTGAAATTACTTCTGAAATACTTTCCCATATGAAAGATAGTGTTTAGAGAAAACAACAGCTCTGCCATGAAGTAGATTACCAATTGATGTCATTATATAGAAAAGTAGTACGTTGTAGAGATTGTGGGAGACTTGGATTAAAAAAAAGTATAACATAAATGGAAAATTCAGTGAAGCATATTTGCTCTGTCACCCCTTGAGTCTTCATCGATCTCTGTTCGAAATACGATCCCTGTAGGTCAAACAGGGAATAGATAGGAAACAAAAACAATCATAATAGGATAACAAGAAAAGATTATGGCCATACTCTTGAAGGAATATCTCGCTATATTAGATATATAAGACATTAGACTTCAGTATTGATTCAAGATCAGTCTAGCAACTCTTTGCTTTGTTATAACAATGAGATTTTTTTAAAGTTAGACTGTCGAAAACAACAAACAAAAAAAATTCCTTTTTATTCTTGAACGAGATCTGCAGACCAGAAGAAAGCTGCTTATTTTTAAAGGCAAATAACGTTGATATTTCGTGGAAACTTTCAGACATATGCGGTGAACCACAATTAAAAGTCGTGTATTTTAGGAAATCTTGCTTTAAGCCAAATACTTGTCTCGTCGTCTGGTGTGAAATTGAACATTAGTTGTAAGGAAGATCTCTTTAAAGACGAAAGAGACAAGATTTCTTTAAGATATAACAGTGGCTTTGATATTATTTATTTCCTGTAGTAATAACATATCCTTTATACAGTATTAACACGGTAACCTTATTGTTTCAAGTTTATTATTATTTTTCGCTTTCGCTTTGTCACTAAATAGGGTCTGTCCATAAACTACGGACGCATGTCGGGGGGATGGGGACTGTGCTTAGTGTGGGGGGGGGGGTTAGAGAATATGTGACGTCACATTCCATTTCACTAAAGCTCATTTCTTGAAATCAAATATCTACTAAGAAATTCATTAAAACATTACCGCAATTATCTGAACTTTAAAGTTCAGACGTAAATATGCTTGAATATGAGGAGTTTATATCAAAATGCGAAGTTAAAAAATAAGGTTTCGTTATCAATTCTACGACTGATCAATTCTACGACTTGAACTGATTCATAGGTGTTAAAACTAGTTTAGTTTTTAACATAAAGCAGGGGCAGGCGTACGATATTACGACGCAATAGTAGAGAGGGGTTCACAAGATTGTGACAAAGTGTGACAAGAGGTCAAAAATGACAAAAATTAGCGTGACGCAGTTTATGGGCAGTCCCATATAATAGCTCTTATATTAATAAATTCTTCAAAAATTGTTTGGTTGCTGCCGATTGCATTAACGGCGGACCTTAAGTAATTAATTTTCTTAGACTAATTAAGTATTACTTTTATTTAAGATGATCAGCAGCGATGTAGGTTTTACTAGAATCGGAACTCGGAAATTTTTCTTGAGGTTCGTATCCGCTATTTTGTCTGCTTTTCATCTCCGGAACCCAAGTCTAATGAATTTTCATGAAATTATTTATTTAAATCTTTGTGAAAATTCATTGACAAGATTTAAACTCAGTCGATTACTTCAACCTTACTGGGAACTTTTTTAATGTTAATTAATAATTTTTAATGGCGAAATTTCATAACATCATTGATTGGTTATTATTATTGTGAAATTCCTAATTATTTTAATTAGAGCGGAACTCATTATTAAAGAGAAAACATCATTATTGTAAAGTAATGGTTTTAGAGCTTTATAGTGTATGTTTTGTTCATATTCATCTCTATTTCTTACAGCATTGAAGCTCGTTGACGCTTTTATGAAGTTATAAAATTAAAAATGTTGGTCGAAAAATAATCTCTTATTCTGTTGTTTAACCAGAAAAATTATGTATCTTCAAAAAATTTAGACACATCAAAAAAAATTGAGTGAATCCTTTCCCGTCTTCATTTAGAAACTTCCGAAAATTAGTTTAAGAATTCATGATAGAATGTGTAGAATTAGATGAAATAAAGACTAAAGTTGCCATGTTAAAAACGGAGAGGGGGAGTAATTTAAACTTTGATTATAATCAATCAGTTGTTTTTACATGTACTTTTAGCATTGTCTCCCATTAAAAAATACTGGGCATGTTTCATTTTCATGCATCACCTATTCACCTCTAAAGCATTGATAAGCATTCACCTGAAACCTAAACCTAATTCACCTAAACAAGCATTGACTTGTTTAAATTATCGAGTTTGGTGCCCAGGCCAAAGTACAATCATTCGACGCAGAATCTGCAAGATGAAATCGTGAATCTTGGGCATTATTCCAACTTTTATAAAGTTAAAGTTAAAGATACCCACTCTAGGCCGTGACAGGCCTTTGGAGTTGCTGGAGGTAAGGCTCCCAGCAACGGGACGAAGTTGGGACCGTGGGGTCAGCCCGACGCCCGCCCGCCTTTAACTCCCGGGAAAGAAACCCGGTACCCATTCTATAGAGGACTGGGTAGACCTTAGGACACATTTGGAGGAGAAAGGAGCGTGGAAAAATTCCGTCGTCCTCCGAGGTCGGGAATCGAACCCGCTACCTCCAACCCGCAGGTAGCGCTCTTACCCACTCGGCTACCGGGCCCACTCAACTTTTATATTTTCGTAAATATTTCATGCATTAATTTAAAAGTGCCTTTATAATTTGAATAATTTTGTTAAACGGCAGAAATGTGTCGCCAATTTTTAGGCGCTTTATTTTATTGCGCATAAAAAAATAAATCATAGAGGCCAGCGGAGACTGGCACATGAATTTTCTATATATTATTTTTAATGTGTATTTTTTATTTTTAGTTTTTAATTATTGGAGATTCCACATTTATGCCGTTTAACATTACAATCACCTCCGTATTGAGACCTTGTGTTTTACTGGTGACTATTCGCAGCTGATGAACGAGAAATAGCTATCCTAAGATAAAAATACTGGGTCTCAACCTTTTAATGTGTTAATAATTTTGTTGTTTGAAACAAACCACGACAATTCAAGTATACATCATCTTTGAAAAGTTCCATCCGGTTTTTTTGGACATATTGATGTATTTCCTGCGGGAAACAACGACCCTGTAGTAATCCATTTCATGAATTCGGCATTCTAGCACTGAATAAGATTGAATACAGTATCCACAGAAATGAGTAAAACATGAAGATATAGAATGCAGAAGAAAAGTACACCCATACACAGAATCAGGGGCGTATATAAGGGGGAGGGCCGAGGGCCCCCCCCCCCCAAATAATGAAGATACGTCCTCCCAATGTTTTTTTTGGGTTGAACAGATAGGTTTCCATCGTTTTTTTTAGTTGAAGAGAGATCTTTAATGGTTTTTTTTTTTTTTGGTTGAATAGATTTTTTGCCCCCGCCCCCCGAAATAATGAAGGTATGTCCTCCCAACATCTTTTTTTTTGGTTGAACAGATAGGTTTCCATGGGGTGTCTACTTAAAATAATTTAACTTAACCTTACATTAATCTTGGGCCCCCCCCCCCACCGAAAATATATTCTATATTCGCCACTGCACAGAATGATGTATGAACTTAAGAATTAATTCAGTACGAGACACAGAAAGAAGATGATTTAGAACTATTTTTAGTTAAATAGTTAAAAAACAATCTTTGCTGTTGAAATAATTTTGATTATTGGTTAAGAGTTTCGTTGATAGTAACTGAATTGGCTGTTGGTTCCAAAGTGTCTTAAGAATATTTCAATAACCAAATTTATATTCTTTTAAAAAGTTTCGTACAATTACATTTATGCTTACGTTCAGTAAAGATGCACTAACACAAATAATGATTAAATATCATGTACGCTACGATTACATGATGTATTTTTTACCACAAAGATGCATTATAAGTATCATGAATACAAATATCTATATATAAATTAAATATTTGATTTTTCATTGATATTTTTTGCTATTTGTCTTCTTGTTTCATTTAAAAAAAATGACGCTCTTAAGGAACTTCAGATCAGTACTGCCAATGTCTTTTAATTCTTAAAGTATTTGCTCTACATCTACTGTAGTTTTAGATATCATCTTCATTGTTCCTTCCAAGACTATTAATTCCTTCATCTTAATAACTTTAAAATATATTCAATTTGGATTCAGGCTATTTTAAGACGTATTTAAAAGATATTTGACTTCAATTGGATTCAGTTTGAAAATTTGTAAATTCAGATGTTTCTTCTTAAATTAATATATTAAGATCTTTGTGTTTTGGAATCAAGACTGTTGGATGAATAGTAGCTTCGAATAGACCAGGGCAGTTAATGCTGGGACGCGATAATCAAGTGGTAAAACGCTTGACTGCGGGCTTGAGGAGCCGGCTTCAGTCCTGGCCAGGGATAGGGGATTTTTCGACACTGTATTCTATTCCAGGTGGGTCCTAAGGCCCTGGTTTCTTGAGTACCTTGTTTCTTTCTCGAGGGTTAGATGCCGACAGGCGTTGGGTTGACCACCTGATCTTAATTTCGTTCCGATAACGCCGTGAGCCTTATCTTCCGCTACCCGAAGGGCCACGTAGGTCTGCAGTGGGATAGTTTCACTTTAAGTGCATTTAAAGGATATGTTTTCACCTACTTGAAAAGATTTTCTCATACTTCAAAGATTCAGATTGTAACGTCATTTTTGTATCATTTCCACCTCAATGTTTCCCTCTTGGCATGATTCTTTGTTACGTTTCTCCCAAGCAAACTTTATGATAAGAATATACAGAATAAGTTATAATTTTTATGCTTGTGCTATTTCGTATCAGTTACCATCTACAAATCAAAAACAACGAAATGATTTTTTTTTCTTAAATTTTCTGATTTTCTTCATAGTACGGAAGAAAATTGAAAACATCTGCGCATCCTTATCTTTGTGCTAGTATTCAACCAGCCGGTAACTACTCTATTTAATGAAAAATTAGACCAGTTAAAATCTCATTTATTGTGAAGTTATCTAATACAAGACAGCCTTTCCTATTAAATTAACTTGCAGTCAGTAACAGCTATATTAAAACATCTAAAATAAACATATTATGAGTTTCATTCGAATTAAATAGGCTTCAGTTAAATAAAATAAAAGACTAATAGTAATCAACAATCAAGTCCTCTTTACATATATTTAATTCAGTACCACTATAAATATGTATTACGTTAATGGGTTTCTAAATTGATTGCATTAATGATCTAAATTAATTATATATGAAAATGGTTATTTAGAAAGCTTGTTTATGTCCGTTTATTTTAAGAGAAACATCAGTCATAGGAAAATACGCAGGTCAAAATAATCATTAAACATAGAAAAAAAAATATAGAATTATTTTAGATTTTCTAAAATGGCACCGAACTTAAAAATTGATAAATGCCATCTAAAAGTTGAACAAAAACAAACTGCAAAAATATGATTTACAATTTATATCCTGTTAAAACATTTGAATGTGTCAACTAAAATAATGGTGTCAGCAATACCATAAAGTTAACTTGAACTAGGAAACATAACAGTTTTCTAAGAGTACTCGATACCATAGCTACTCCTACACGTTTCATTTTTAGCCAGTTCCTCTGAGACAGTGACCGCAGATTATAACACAGATTTTTCTGCACCTCAATTAATCGTAAGGGCAGGTATGACTCATGTCTGTCGGACTTTCAGTTTGGATGTATAGCGAATGACGGATGGACGGACAAATGATTAGAATGAAGGTATGACCTCCCTCTCCTGTATAATTTTCTTGTACGGTTCGCTAAAAAGCAGAAAACCCGTCTTATTTTCCTTATCGAGTTATTCTGTCATCAAAATTAATATTGTGATAAAGAAAACTGCCAGATATAAATATAGTAATCATTTTTATAATATTACATTATTTTCTTAAGTTTAATTTATCTACAGTTTATACAGACATATAACTGTTGATTTCCCCTATGATAATATGCATTAATGGAGAATGTTACAATTTTTCTTTTTTAGTTTAACTTTCATATTAATTTTCTTACTTTACAAAATTAAGGATTACATTTTATATTTCTTATATCTTATTTTTTTTATTTTTCTTTCCTAGTCATAGATCTGAAATTGCAAGTTTCACTATTTTAAATATAATTGCTAGTGAAGTGATAGACCATTCTATAGTTTCACACAAGTAAACAAAAAAATAGCTATTGCTTAGATAAATAAAAATATTAAGTACGAAATAATTGAAACAACAACATTCCATAATGGGCATTCGATTCCAGTAATACGTTCCTGAAATACATGACAGTCATAGTAGCGACTAAAATATGGAAACCATATTAAAAAAGTAAAAAAAAAAACAACAACCTTAAAATTTTTCAACGAGCTGCGTTTAATTTTGATGTATGTTATTAAATACCTTAATACTAACCCATGTTCTGTTGCCGCATTCGAAACAAATAACAACCCCTGTGAATTATTAAATGAATTTAAACACAAAAGATCTTTGACGAAATACAATAGTCTTTTAACTTAATCATTTACGTCTTTCTCGAAATTTCTATTGAACTTTTAATGTAGTTTTCATGATGGGATCATTATCAGCTTTATGTTGAGTCAGACTCCAATCGAAAATGACCAAACGGTGGTTGTAAATTTTAGAAAGTTTATGAAGTAGATAGTTTGAAGCTAGTTTGTTGTTAGTTTGCAGTTATCGATAACATGACTCATTTTTGTGAAGGTTTCTGTTGGTAATGAGAGATCTCAGTTACCACTTAGCCTAATCATGCAACCAGATTGCTCTCGATAGATATTTAATTGCTTTGTTTGCAGACTATTAGTTCCAGGACAGAATGCTTATCTGCTCTGGAAAATCAATTTTAAAGAGGACTGCAGGAGTGGACTTTGAAAACGCGGTGAAATAGGCTCAATTGTTGATATTTTTTTTATTGATTTGCCAATAGGTTCGTTTTTGTGTAATGGCACAATAAAGACAAAGCGTGATACGAAGTAAATGAGAAAATGGCATTTAATATCAGTGTGTAAAAGCAGATTTTAATCTTTTTAAAATTAGAATTCAATGATAATCCTAACAGAAGAAGAAAAATATATTTGTGCTGTATTGTTAATATTGTTGAATTAACAATATCGTTATCGTACGTACATTTTTTTGCTGCGTGGTTATTATTTAATACTAATTTTAGAAAGATTAAAATCTTGTTAATATTAATAATTTTTTTTCTAGTAACATTGCAAAATAAAATATTAGGAACCACCAAATATTGTCTGACAAGAATTGACAAAACATGGCAAATTGTTATTTGTACATAACCCTACGTCAATTTCGTGAAAGCTGAATAGATTCTTTCATTACATATTACAATGAAGTAGTTCCGGAAAATGAAAAATCGTTCATGCACAATGAATTTTTCGCTTTTATTATTTAGTGATCCGGTTTATACAAAAGTCCAGCAAAATGAATCAAGACAGAGAGTTTGTTTCAAGTAATCTCAAGATTGAAAACAATTCCAACCCTACTTTGAATCAAGAATTTAAGTTCTGACGATCGTAGTAATTCATAATATTATTCTTATTCCTTTTTTCTTCCCAGTCCGTGTTAGACCTCGTGGCCTGTTACTTCCGGCGTTTGTACCGTCTTTCCGCAGATCTATTCCCGATCAGTTGGTAATCAAGGATCTGCTTGGTGGTTCTGTTATTGCAAGCATGTGTTTCTGAATCGTTGGATCTGATCTGAAATTGATATCTGTATCGTTTGATGTGATATAAAATCGATTTAATCTTTAATTCTTCGATAATCTCTCTGTTATAATCATGGTCCAGTAATGTATATCTCGCTGTTCTTTGTAAGAATTTCATTTCTGTCTCTGTAATTCTTTTTTCCAAGAGTCCAGGCTTCACTATGTACATCATGAGTCTTGCGAGGGTCTTATACACTGTCCGGCCACTTTATTAGGTACACCTATATAGTAGCGTGTTGGGCCTCCTTTAGCCCTCAAAACAGTCAGAATTCGTCGAGGCATGGATTCCACAAGATGCTGAAAACGTTGTTGAGATATTGTGTACCATGCAGATATGAATGTGTCACGCAGTTCCTGAAAATTTGATGGAGATGTTGGCCTGGAGCGAATAGCCTGTTCCAGCTCATCCCATCAAATTTTCAATCTGGGAACTGAGCGGGCCACTGCAGCAAAAAAAAGTCATCATCATGTTCCTCAAACCATCTTGATGCGGGCTTTGTACACCGGCGCATTATCTTGCTGGAAATAGCCATCTGCATGAGGATAAACTGTTAATATCTGCGGTTCCACTTGGTCAGCTACAACGTTTAGTTACTTTCTAGCATCCTGACGTATCAATGGACCCAATGTGTGCCAGGAAAACATCCCCCACACTATGACACTGCCCCCGCCCCCACCCGCCTTGAAGAATTATTGTGAGACACGACGTGTCCAGATATTCATGCCTATAGCAGCGGTGTACCTATGACTAACATACATCATTAAGGATTACAACCAAACTTTTACAAAGATGATATAAAAGTTTGGTTTATAATTCTTAATGATCCGTTTGCACTTATATTAATTCTGATCTCTTAAATAGCAAGGGATTTAAAATCCAGAAGATAAATTAAGGAGATATTCAGGGTGATCCAAATATTCGAAGACCCCCCATTCTGTTTTAGTAGTTTCCCAATGCAAGATTTATTTGTCAATGCTCACCATTCTTTCATGTAACTACTATTATATTTAGTATTCTTGAGTTAATTCCTAACATATGAATGAGTAGAAATAGGCTACTCAACAACTTCCATTTCCGGAAGCGTTTTTTTTATTATTATTATTATTTTTCGTTTTTTGGGAAAGTGAGAGATGTTTCTCACTTCCTATAGAGGTATGATTAAGACTTTGGAATTATAAGTCGAAATATAACCAAAAGGTGTTTATGGAGTTTTTCTAATAAGTTACAAGATGTTTTAAGTTTGGTATCTGTAGAAGATGTTACTGATATAAGTTAAAAAATTAAAAGGCTTATTAACGGTGAACTCGTTTAAATTTGTAACTTAAGATGGAAATGATCTTCACTACATGCGATTGTTTTGTTGCTCAGCTACCAAAATAAAGTTACAATTGAAATTTTAGATTATAGAATTAAAATGATTAAAAAATTCAGCCTAAACTCAAATTTTAATTTATTTTTTTTTAAAAAAACACATTTATAATTTAAAAATATACATTAAATTTTACTGAAGCTTTCGGATTGCTTATGCAGTACCCATTGTCAACAAATAAATTTCTCAACTTATAAAATCCTTTCATTTTTGTTACGAATATGTGATTCATTTGTTCAATTTCTCACTAACTGTTGTTGATTTGTTTTTCTGAAAAAGACTTTTTCCAGATTTTTTTTTCTTTGAAAATCTTACAAGTTGGCTAATTCTGAGCACAAAGGAAAAAAATCTTTCCGTCATTTTATTTCCTAGGTATCCTCGTAATTGATTTCTTTATCTGGTATCTACAAAGAAAAGATAATATTTCTAAGTGATGAGATTAGATTGAAACCACGGCACCTGCCTTCCCTGATTCGGATGAGAAAATCATTAATGAATCTGACAGCGCAGTCGATCATTAGATTTATTTACTCCAGCAGAATTATAGTCAATGTGAAGGGTGGCAGGTTGACGAGGAACGTTGATGCTGTTACCCCTTACGACGCAACTCAATCTCCAGTAATTGCTCGAGATTTGAAACATGAGTGCTTCCAAGAAGGTTTGTTATTTTTTTTTTCACTTGAAACCATTGCAAACGAGGACAAAACAGAGGAAGCGATCAGAATGACTCGTGGCGCGGTGTCTGCCATCATAAACACTTCCCTGGAGGGCGTTTTGATTGAAGGGTCCTCCAAATATTTCAGATGGGAAAAGCGAAAGAATGCCGTTGTTATCAGGATTCTGCAAAGAAACAGACCCTGAATTAGACGCAGCCGACTTGGCCCTAATTGCCAGCTAATTACTGTTTCCCTCTCTAAGGGATTCAGATGGAAACTTCTGCATACTTACAAAAACAAAAACAAATAAACACAGAAAAAGGAGAAGCAAAAGCGCTTCAAAAACAAACTAGAAACAAACTATAGAGATTATATCAACAATTACAATGTATTGTTGTTCCATTTTGTGCAAAATACTAGTAACATAATTCTTATAGTACTTTAATAATGATGTGACTAAATCCACTGACTTATTTAATGTTTTGCTTGATTTAAAAAAAAAATGTGAACTTTAAGCATCAATAATAATATCACAATATCCCAACAGTTCAAAAAGGATTATGGCTTTTCATTTTCATTTTAAAAACCAAGACACAATTGTAACAAAATCCGGAGAACACAAAAGAAGTTAGTAATTTCTATCAAGAATGTGTTTCAGTTGTATACTTCTAGGTCCTGGAGATGACGACCACGGATCTGCAATTCCTCTCTTATGGGTGATTCTAATACCGCCTTAATATGTGTATCTCATTCCTGTGCAAGATCAATCGCCTTCTAGGACATCTTCCACGATTCTTCTTCAAGCAATACTCTTGTTTTCGCGTATTAAGTTGCCAATATATCTTGTTTTCATATGATATGTGGATGTAAATTCTCTCTTTATAAACTTTTCAAGGACCCCTTGATTGCTGAATTTTGTGTCAGGAAACCTTTAATACTCTCATAGTATCCACATCTCAAATGCTTTCAATTTATTTTCTCTGTCTTTATTTATTTATTACCATAAAGAGATGGAGTTTCTGTTCCATTGTAGCCACGGACCAGATATAGCGTTTTGCCTAACTCTAGTCTCGTATCTTGACTGATTTCATTTGATGTGAATAGGGTTTCTGGTTTAAAAACTGCACTTTGTTACTGCATCTGCCGTCACCAAGTTAACTCGGCGAAAATGTGATAAGAAATTTCGGACTGAATTATTCTGAACATGATTGAAGACAAGAAAATCCAAATTCCACACAATGAGTTTCTTAATTAATGGGAAATTAAGGCAGCTTTTTCATTCTTACTAGAACTCATCAACCAGATTTTCTCAGTTAATCACTAGCGAACTTCAAGAAACAAACAACTTATAAGAAAAATTTATTGCAAATTTGAAGATTATCTACAAACTTGACATAAAAAGAATCTTAAAGCAATTTATAAACAACAAAGTAGCTACGTAAGTAGAAAAGATATAGGTGTTATCCTTAATCCTGTTTCACTTATATTTAAATCGTTTTATTTATGTGTAAATGGTTGAAAGAAAACAAATAGTAATCTTCCCAAAAGCATTTCTTAAGGAATAGCTGCATGTATTAAAATTAAATGTTTTAATCCTCAATTTTTTTTGATCGTTTTACGTATTCTTTTTATTTATTTCGCTATCTAATTATTCTCATTAAAAACAAAATGCCCAAAGGGATCTTTCTCATTATATCCATTATCTATAAGCTTGAAAGAACTCTTTGAATTATCCTTGGCCACCTATTGTCCTTCATAACTGTTTCCTACGTGTGAAGGTACCTTTGATATTCAAAGGAACATTACTTCCTGAACTACTGTAGGATATTCAGTGGTAATTAATGATATAATATTGATATTTTTCTATAAAATGTCTTCGAAAAGAATTATCTGTAAATGACAGATAAGGAAGTAACAGAACAGATTTCGTAGCTCGAGCCATCATCGACGTGAATCTTGGACAACCGTTTCGTCCTCTTTAGGACTCATCAGCCAGATAAATCCTCGATGACAGGTTCAGAGGGTGCGAAAGATTAAGGATCCACTCCCGCTCCCGCAAGTGGGATCCCCTACCAAAAAATAAAATAACAACAACAACAACTTTACGCATGCCTGAAAATTAAGGCTCCCCTGATTATTGTGTATTTTTAGTTATTGTTTCTTTGGGGATCCACTAACGGGAGCATGAGTGGATCCTTAATCTTGCGCACCTTCTGAGCCTATAATCGAGGGTTTATCTGGCTGAAACGGCCGTCCCAGAGTCCCGTCGGTGATGGCTCAGGGTGCGAAATTTTTTATTTTGTTTCTACACGCCTTCCTTATTTGTCATTTTCATGTTATTTTAGGCACGTTAAATCTTTTACGTAAGAGTTATTTCTTCACCTTAATTTTGCTATGTACTTGATTTAGCATTAACATTTTTAAAAGGCCAAGAGCGCACTTAACGGAAACAGATGTGTCTTCAAAATAAAGTGGTTTTTGTTTAAAAGCCGGTAGAGAAAAGGAAAAAAAAAAAAACACTGAAAGAGTAACTGCATTCATCCATGAATGAATCACAGCCCTTCGTTTATTCAGTTAATTACTTTTGAAAATTAGGTTTTAATTTTGCCACAAATGTAACTCCGCCCTGTCACCGAAACATCTGCCTGGATTTTGTCACGCGTGCACCAACATAATCACGCATGAAAGATGCCAGTCTTTTTCAGGGTCTGAAGCTGCTTGTGAAGCGCACTTTGAGCAGTTGTTCTAATCAAGAGGATAAAACTGTGAAGGTAAAAGAACCTTTAATAAAGAGAGTCAGTCTTTCCCAATAGAAACACAATCTATGGAATCTATTTACACTTATTAAACTTCTTTAATTCCACAAAATCTTCGTTACTTACACAATATTTCGGAGGCCTAAATGGCCTTCCTTTTTCAAGCTTTAAATCATAAATGAGAAAAGAAAACCCTTATTCCTTCTTCTTAAATAACTACAAAACTAAAAATAAATAAATAACAATCAAGAATTTGGAATTCTAAATATAACAAAATAAAACGTGATATTCTCCGTAATGCGCGAAACAATATTACAAATAATGTCTATTTAAACTTGTTCAGTTTTGTCAGCGATGGTTCCCATATCTGTGAATTTTAATAATTTTTAATTAGGATAAAAAAATCTTTTTAAATATTTATATATTCCCTGAAAAATCCCATTGTTACAATTATTATTTATTTTAATAAATATATATATAAACCACATAATTATAATTTAGAAAACACAGGAAATACAAGTTCTTCACTAAATATCGGAACTATAATAAAAATATATTTGACACAACCACAAGATTTATGATTGAAGCTTGTATTATAAATAGTTTTCATTGTTTCAATAAGCAAAAAGGAGTGGAAATAAATCCATTTTTATTAGAAAAATTCAAAAACCATTACAAAATTCATGAAAGTTTTCAATGATTGTAAACATTATAAACATATCCTATCCTTGTTTGTTTAAATTATTCTACATTTGTAAAAATCGTGAAGCTTTTCAAATGATTGTAAACATTGCCTATCTTTGTCTGTTTAAATTATTCTTTGTTTCTTTCTATCTTGCTTTCTAATTAAGCCTGAAGAAGCAGAAAAAGCAACTTTCTGCAAAATGTAGCGATGTTTAGTGAAGAACTTGTGTTTTCTATATTAGGCTATTATTTATTTTATTTAAGTGTTATCATTCTGAGATATAATAATTAAAAATAAATTCAGAAAAAACGTCTAACCGCAGAGAAGATGGGATTCCTAAGACAAAAGATTGAAGCTTTTAGATTGTGCTTCGTGCTTTTTTTTTTGTCATTTTCGAATTAGAAATAAGGATATTTTTATAAAGCATTCCGTGTATGCCTCGTTTTGAGGCGTAGTTATTGTTTGAATAAAATATTGAATCTAGTCATTCTCTGCAACTATAAGACAAATGCATTATAAAATTATCAACAAAAGATATAACACAATCAATCTATTCTTTCTTAATATGCTTTGTGTAGTAGAACATAAAACTCCAAACCTTTGAAGAATTTTCTTTGTTGTTAGCTTCGCAAAAACAGTCTTTTGTTTCGTAGCCTTTTTCATTCCTTTGAGTGCTTACTTTTGATTCTTTGAAGCTCATGTTTCCTCGTAACAAGTTGTTTTTTAAATTTTAAAGAGAAATTTTAAAGGCAGAAATTGGCCATAATCGCAGCAGTATTTGCTATCTCTCGTATTGCAGATCGTATAGAAGACATGGATAACAGGATGTCGTAGAACCGATAGAAAACTTACATTTAGCTGTGATAATGTGATTGAATATTACTTTTTAATGAGTTGCTAATATTGGCTCAGTATTTGGAATGGCTGCTATACAAATTTGGCCACTGGAAAGAGTATCCTTTCTAGTTGGAGATGAAAGAGCAAAGTTAAGTCTTTTTGAAAACATTTTGCTGAAAGATCACGGTCTAGTTTTAGCTTTACAGCAAAAAAAAAAAGTCGTACATCCTTTGTTGTATGTTTAAAGCACTGGCCACAAGGATTTAAAAAATCGATAAAACTTGCTGGAGACTAAGGTAAAGTTATTGTACTACGTCTTCAAAGGCTCACTTCAAAGCAACAATACTTGTGGCATTTATAAAGAAGTTGGGCAGTACTTATTTGCCAAAAGCTTAACGCTTCGGCCTCAAGAAAACTTGTACAAATACTAACAAGAACAAAACCTTCATAATATGTTTTCAGTGGCTTATTTCCTTCCTTTCATCGACTTTGGCCAACTATGGACCACGGGCTAACCCTACCTGACAACGTCAGGGTGAGGCTAGGAAATTCCAGAAGGGGGACGAGATTCACATCCCGTCCAGAAATAACCCTGATTTAGTAAATCCCAGGGGAGAAACGGATAAAACACAGAAGAAAAAAGATGAAACATCCATGCTCTCGACCGGATTTGAACCCGGGTACCGGCATACAGGCCGCACGGCACAGTGGCATATTTATTATAATAAAATATTATTTTCGGCGTTATTTATTTCTGTTAATCCAGATTTCCAAAAAGGGAATAGTAATATTCTTCTTCCTCTAGGATTGGTGTGCTATATTAATAATAGGTCTGAGTTTTATTAAATGCAATTTATCGTGGAATATGCTGGAAACATAGGCGTGATTTTGATCAAAATCCATCAAAAAAAAAGGGGGGGGGATGATGAGAGTTTACAAACAAAACGAAGAACTTCCCAACCAAAAAAAACCAAGCACAAAATCCTAGATTATTTCTATTTTCATATGTAGTGGAGTGATGGGGGGGGGGGGTACAATCCCTACAATCCCTTCTAGGTACGCCAATGGCTTTAAATGTTCAATTTTAAAAAAATTTGATTTTTGCACATTTTAATAAGCATTTTTCGTCAGATTATATCATTAAAAACTCAATATAAAACAACCATATTTCTTAAGTTCTGTTTTCAGATCAAAAAGAAATAAAAAACCTGAAATCAAATTTTACGCAATAAATAACAAACTTTTTATAATATAATTTTTATATGTAAGGTCGTTTAAAAAAAAAAACTAATTTTGAACAGCTTTCTTTTGAAAAGTTTTCGAAGTGCAGCCTCTTGTTAGTTCTTCATAAGATAGAAAGGTCGTTCTCTTTCTTAAAAAAAACAAAAAAAAAAGTGGTAATTAATTAATCGTAGAGTTTAGGCTTAGTAAATATCCCTACATTAATTAGGCTTTTTATCCTGTGTTCTTTCATCTTGGCTGAAACGAAATTCAAGGTTTCAACGGAAATTGTCCATTCGTTACGATAATGAGAGTAATTAGTACATTGCCTGGACTGAACGCGTGGCTGCTTCAGAAAGGACTCTGGTATTGTTGAAGGAGCAGTCTTCGGAGATTGCGTTAGAGTCTAAATGCCCTGTTTGGAAATAGGATTTAACCTTGGAAACTAGAAAAGAATAAGGGGTTCAACTGACAATTGAAAGCGGACTTCAACCATAAGTGCAACGTAAATATAGTGGATAACACTGCAGTAAGTGTTGATAAGGAGGAATTCCAGCCCAAGCAATTGAGTTGAAATCTTCGTGAATGGTTTTCGTATTTTTTGACGAGGAATATTCTCATACAATTCATGGAATCTCACAGAACTAGCAAGAATTCACTACCTTGAGTAATGCTCCCCCCAAAAAATAGTTCCAATTCAAGATATATAGTGACTGACGATATATAATTTTATCTGCGTTTGCATGACCTTCTAGTTAAATCTTTGTAGTTAAATAAAAAAAATGTGCCAGAATCTTTTGGTTTTTTTCTGTTTCTTTTTTTTTTTAATCGTCAGTTGTCTTTTGTTATTTAAGTATATGAGAATTACAGTTTGTCCACCAAGACTTGAGACTTAGCCACGCCTATGTCACGTGGTAGGCGACGAGTCGAAGAAGTCATTTGAGGGGTCAGTGTGATAGTTTTCCATTTTCAGGGGAAATGCACAGATTTTGTTTCTTGGTTATAACAGAGGAATTGATTATATAAAATACCACATTCCATATCTTTAATAGTAAATATTTTAAAAAATTTTCCTAATCTTGTTTTTTTTTTTTTTTCCCAAATTTTTCTTTTACAACCCTCACCCCCTATTGTGAAATGTTTTCTTCGTTTGAAGAGGCGTGGCTAAGTCTCAAGTCTTGGTGGACAAACTATATAAATAGAGAAAAAATCACAACTGGACAATAAATATGCCTTCTCACACTGAGCCAACATCAACGGGAATCCTGCACAGCTGTTTTATCTTTATTAGAATCATCAGCAGAATGTACCCGTGATGTTTAACTCAGTTTGCGCGAAAGCTCTAAGGTAAAAGCATTCTCGATCCGGGGATTGGGCCGCCGAGATGAAAAACAATCAATTACAAAATAATCCTGTGAAGTCCACAGTATTAATCCCTTGTCCTTTCACTGAAAGGCACTAAGGAATTTAATTGTAAATAAGAAACATCAGAAGTTCAAGGAAAAGCAAAATTTAACGTCCATATGCTTTTCCCTTAGCTTTCGCGCAAATTTAGCCAAACATCAAGGGTAAATTGTGCTGATGATTCCTAATAAGGATGAAACAGCTGTTCAGGATTCCCGTTGATGCTGGCTGAGTGTGCGAAGGCATATTTACAGTCCAGTTGTGATTTTTTCTCTATTTATGAATTATTATGGACGTTAAATTTTGCTTTTCATTGAACTTATATGAGAATTACATGATGAAATTGCTATTGTAATTATTAAGCACCACCTGAGTGGTCACAACCAAAAAATTAAGATAAGTCTCTTCACTCCGTTGTCAATAACCAATGACAATTTTGAACTAAGTTCGAAGGGACAACGTTAGAATAAAAATTTCAGTGTATGGCCCCGAAACATTTCGATGTAATGTGCTTTAAAGGCATTAAACTATTCACGAATTTCGAATTCAAAATAATTACTTCGTAATTAGTTAATAATTAAAATTATTTGATTAATAGTTTAAAAACCTTTTGGCTGTATTCTGTCCTAAAGAGACACGATCGGAAGAGAGAAATTGACACAAATAAGATTAAATTGAATTAAAATGAATGCAGTTTAAATTATTTTGCTTTATTTTCTACCTTTACAGTTTTGGGATCAACTCACCATAATAAAGTTATCTCTGTCTTCCTGCTATATCGTATCTTGGATACTGTCCAATCAGATATAGTTTAATATTATCATTTGATAGCAATCAATTGTATATAGGTAATTACCAATATTGTTGCTATAAATAAACGATTCAATTTACTAAATTAATAGTTCGATTAAATTGAGTGATTGATTTTATTTTTAATACTTTTAAATAATGATGCCTTTATGCCGTTAACGCCCCCATCTGATTTTATTTAATGACTTCATTAAATATTAACTTCAGCTTTCTTTTAGATATTTGCTAATTTATTTTGGACTAAATAAATTTTTAAAAAAAATAGAGCCTTTATATTTTAATGATTTACGTGCGAATTACAACGTGTTACCTATTTAATATAATATTTACGATACGATATCGACTAAATAGAATGCAGTACTTGTAGCCACCTCGAGTGATGAATAAATATTAGTCAGAAATCTCGGTTGTTAAGGTCAGATAATGGTTCAGTTCTCGAACCTTTGTTATCTTTTTTCCTTCTGTGATTGTCTCTTCATCGAACAGATTGTTGACTCTCTCCTCGTGGCAAAATTTCTTCGGCGATATAACTATGAAGCCATCTCTGTTGGGGTTTAATGTAATAAATAAATAAAATGCCATGCAATGTATTTTCATTGAAATTCCTACATTGAACTTGATAGGATATAAAGAGCGATCAATAAACTATATCTCGTCAATTTATTTGAATGACGCAGAAAGATCACAGTTGACGCATGAAAGGCAATACTTCATCAATAAATAAATTCATGTGAAATATATAACTAAAATTCTGGACTTCTTTCTGTAAATCATAAAAAAATGTTTTTTACCAATTATTCTTATTTTTCTTTTTTTTAGTTTATTTTTTCTTTTCGTTGTAACTAAAGAATAATGGACATATTTGTAGATTATCAGATCCCAGGAAATCAATACGTAGAGCCCTTCATTCGAAACTAAATGATTTCAAACTACATTCGGCGACACATTAACTTTGAAGCATTGCCAGAGATAGGAGTGTGTGCGACGGTTTGTCAATACGCATCAGAAAAGAATCCCTAACAAAAATCTTAATTTAAATAAATACTAAGATATTAATAATAACTTTATTTAGTGAATTTTAATATAAAAGTGGTATAATTATAACATTATATTATATGTGAATTAATATCAGATAGAAATTTACATAATGCTCAGATACGATGTGCAGTTTAACGGATTCAATAATGGCGTCCCCGCCAAAATTGTTTCGTCGTCCTGGTCAAGGAAAAGCTTTGAACAGTCAAGCGAAGCAAATCTTATTGAATGTTTATTGCAAACTGCGTACTGATAATCCTTCGCATTTCATTCGTGCTATCGTGGAGCTAACAAGCAGTTTTACTGGAGTAAGTTCCTCCAAAATTTTCGGGATCAGAAAGAAAGCGAAATGCGTTGGTCAGCCATTGTCGGCTGTCAAGTCAAGTTCCCCGGAGTAGAATGCGAAAATATTATAGAGTATTTAGCATGGAAATTAACAAATAGTATAGACTAAATATTTAAAAAATAAACCACTTGCTCCCTTGCAATTAACGGATTAAATCTAAGCTGTTAGCTTCCCCCATATGAAGTTTAAATCAGCCCACCGCGTAGGAATACTTTTTTCCCTTCCGTGATGCGGCGCTAACACTTGTAATGCTTGGAAGTTAGTGTGTCGCCGAGTGTACTGCCAATCATGCGTATCTAGAATAACGTTCAGCATTACTGAAATTATGTTCGTAGTCTAATTTCACGACATTCTTAATAGGTTAGATTTGCTTGGTTTCCATCTCTTTCCAGAAATTTCTGTTAAAAAATAAAAAAAGCTTTAGTTCCAATTAACGTTCCAATTTCAGATTTAATGATAACTTCCGGAATTTTGAAAAAACAAAAACAAAACAATGTATAGTTGTCAGACAATTTCTGAATACCTCCATTGAAATTCAGCTAGTTGTACTGAAAGACATGCAATTAATTGTTAAGCATTTCTAAGTAGTTTTTATTTATTTATCTAATACCGACTGGAGATTTGTGTTTCAAGTCATAAGGGTCCAATTTCTGTAAAAATCAAAGGGAGAGTACATTCGTAATGTTTACTTACAATTACTCAGAATAAATAACTTTTGAGTAATAGCCATTATTGCCTTTTACTATATTTTGGCAAGTTTTTTACCTGTAGCCCCTTCACCGTTGTTTGAATATGTACCTAAGGAATCATCCTTGTGACAATATACACTTACCTTCAAAACTTCCGTTTGCTAAGATATATAACTTGTCAGTTATTTGATCACAGACGGACGTATATGATTGTTTCGACTTCAAATTCCATTTCAAAACTTTATTGTTCAGGCTTTTTTTTTTTGTTTTGTTTATTTGTTTTCACCATCTGTATATTAGGGCAGCTTTTACATTCTCGAAAACTTGCCTGAAACCGGCAAGTGACTCGGAAATCTCCCACTTGCTCTAAATACAACAAACTCTAAATTCAGGCAAATATTAGAAGCAAGTCGACACCAGCGCCCTTGGCGGCGAGAAAAAAAAAATATTTAAAAACTTCGACAGTGTTAACGTTGCGCTAAAATCTGGATATTCTTTGTTCGTGATTTCAATCCCCAGTTTCGTTCACCATTCTTCCTCCGGAATCTTTTTTTTTTCCTTTTTCTTTAACTCTGCTGTGAAATGAGTTGAGAATTATTAGTAAAACTAAGCTGCAAAATTAACTTGTTTGTCGCGTTGGCTACCGGCAGTTTTAATCGCGATCTCAACGAGAGCAAAACGAGACTTGCCACATAAAGTTCTCTTCCCGTATAAAGCGATATGACAAACGGCCAGCGGCAACTGACAAGTGGCTAGTCTTTGAACGCGTTTGAGGCAAGTTTCGAGAGCGTGTAAAGCAGCGATTAAGATATGTTACAAATTTTAGACCTAAACTGCAGTATCCTGTGGAAGCTACCAACTTTGGGCGTGTGTATTAAAAAAAAAAAAAAAAGAAAAACTACAATTTGGTTATTACCGCTGTTATTGTATGTGAATAACAATAATTCAAGATAAACTATATTATTAAAAAAAAACTTTTTGTTTGCTTTCGTCCGCAACAATGGAGGCGTTGCCATGTATCAGGAGTATTGTTTCATGATGAAGTCAACAGGGATATTTTTTTTGGAATGTAAAATCAAAAATCTGTAGTATAAAAGAGAAATTTGTGGATGTGTGTGTTTATTCAAAATGTTTAGCAATACTTCCCAACACGCTAAACTTGAAATTTGACACGTGATGTAGATTCCATAGTGCAGACAATGTAAAAAGGTAAAAATAAACATATTTATTTGGGGGGAAGGGGTGACGACCATGCAATGTGTGGCTGCAACCCGCAGTACAATGCTTTCCCTTTCAAAATGATCTTACAATTTCAATTTCTTTCTCATACGCATCATTGTAACTTATCCGAAGAAGAAGATTTCGATAGCATTGTATACAGAGAAATCGTATTCAATTGTAAATATTGTGATATTAAACTACATTTTTTAGTTGTAAATTTTACTTCTTAGTTTACTTGATGTAATTTATTTTCTTAAATAAATAAAATGTTTATTTCCATTCAGTAACTGTAATCCGAAACGAAGCAACGGGTAGCCGTCTAGTATTAGAAAGTTTTTCGTTGACCAAAAAAAAAAAACCCAAAAAATTATCATTATTTATTTCAATTTTCTTCTTTTTTTTTATTTAATTAAAATTAACTGCATTTTTAACTATTGATAATAAAATATTGAAACAAAGGCGTTGTCTCTTCCTTTAACTAAGTAATGTAATAATGCTGGAACCTACTGGAATAATGAATTTTGTTCCATTCTGCTTGTTTCCACTGTAATCGATTTCAATTCCCCATTCATGAAATTCAAGTTATTGCTTCTCTGACAACCTCTCTCTCAACCTAAAGCAATGAATTTTAACACTGAGTTGAATTATGTTCTTTCACAAATCATAAAACGCAGACTTTCTTTTTTTCAGCTTTTTCTTGTGACCATAAAATCGACAGTTATAGACGTTAGACATTTACTGTTGTATATTTTACAATTCATTGCTTTCGAATGTCAATTATAGATTGAGTTTTAGAAGGAAAGGATTACTTAGATTTACAAGTTTGGATTTCCTAGAAAAAAACATAAATCAAAAAAAGATAAAAAAAAAAAAAAATGAATAGCATAGCATTTTAGTTAGATATTTGAGAAATTAGAGTTCGAAGAATATAATTCATTTTTTGATTTTTCTTTGGTTTGAATTATTTGCTACAAATGGATGTATGTTGATCAGTATTGTTATTATTATTATTAGCCAGGATTGTTATTGGGTTGGCCAAAAAGTTCGTTTGGCTTTTTATGTAAAAATAAACGACACATTTTTCATTTTCACCTATACTTTTATTGAACAATGCTCTTTACGGTTTGTTCCACTATATTCTGCCATTTTTCAGTCAACTTCATAATTCCATCTTCCCAATACTTTTTTATCTTTTTGAGCAAAGAAATGTTCCAGGTGCCTTTGGTGTCTTCCAGGGAATTGATTTTTTTTCATTAAGAGCATTTTGTAAAAAACCAAAATCCATGGAAATCCGAAGGTGCAAAGTCTGGTGAATATGGAGGATGAATCAGAACTTCCCAGCCAAGCTGTAACAGTTTGTGCCTGGTTATCAAATAAACATACGGTCTTGTGAGCTTATTGTCTTCCATCTTCAATATTAAATTTGGCGACACAAAATTCACCAATTTTGATCAGTTTTTGTTTTAAATGATCGCTGATACGACAGCTGCCACAATTCAATCTAACAAA
>JAFIDM010005346.1:39930704-39986118 GCA_023159025.1 Thereuonema tuberculata
AAAAGTTTTTCCACAAAGGAGGAATTTTAATGGATTTATTTATATATATCTAGACAGATAAGTATGTAACAATACAAGAAATACATTTGAATGTTTAATCAGTGGTTATAAACCAGATCCTTTAGTTACAATATTATTTAATATTTATCAAATCATACAGGCTTGCGTTATAAATAGTTTCAATTGTATTTGTTTCCAAAAAACATTACACAACAAAGAAAAGATTATATAAGTTGAGTCATACCTCTTCCTTATAATGTTTCTTCTTATCATATTATAAGATCTTCAACCCCAAATATATATATACATATATATATATATATATATATATATTCTTCTTCTTCTCTCCTTTGTCAAGTTTTAAATAATATAAACAACTTAGAGATGTTAATTACCATGCCATGTTACACATCCTGAACATTGTTACAAAATAACCATCAAAATAATACTCCTTTCATATGAAAACGAACCTTACCTTTCCATTATAACATAATTTCAACAATTTTATACATTCTTTGAAAAACCAATTCTTCAAATTTTACAATTTCGTGTTTGTTTTTTTTTAATACTAGATAATATTATATCTCTCACCAATTTTACTGACTCTTTATTTATTTCTAAAATCTGTAAATTTTTATATTATTTAAAACTTGACAAAGGAAAGAAGAAATTTCCGAAAATTATTTAATAAATAAATATATATATATATATTGGATGTTTTGGATCTTATGATAAAGAAAAGATTAGTTAATTGATAATCAGCGATTAAAAAGTTAAAGCAATCCCATAAACAGGCCGTGCAGGTCCACGAGAGCGCGGGAGGTAAGGCTCCCAGCGTTTCGTGACCAACGGGACTAGATTGAAGTCGGGAGGTCAGCCCGACGCCCGCCCGCCTTTAACTTCCGGGAAAGAAACCCGGTACCCTTTCTACAGAGGGCTGGGTAGACCCTAGGACCCGTTTGGAGGATAATCAGCAATGGATATATTTAAATTTGTTGCTTTCACAACAATATGTTGAATTTGTTTTATACAACAGTAGTTTGTATAAAATTGCATTTGTGTAGTTTGAATTTTGTAAGTTAATTCTTATTTAAATGATAAGTAAGTTAGGGTGAATGAGTTTCTCTATCTTCAGTTATTTACCTGAAGAAGTTCAGCGTTCTGCTGAAAGAAATATTGCTATTAAAGATGTTAATCGTGATATTGAAGGAGTATTAATTTATAAATGCTAATAGTATAATATTGTTTCAAATATGAATCAAAGAATGTTCTTGAAGTATTTTGTGTTGCTATTTAACCAATTCTTGCTGTACTTATTGTATTTCACATTTATTAATAAAAAAATTCTCTAGTGACTTGCAGATTTTAATTGTTTTTTTCGTTTTCTTATCGTTAATTAAGTTGTCTTTACATTTTAACCTTCAATTCTAACTGCAGTTGACTTTGAATCCTTATCGTCTTTGGCTGTATATAACCTTATCGCAGACCTTGAAGTATACCTTGCAGCAAAGCGAAAGATGTAGGTTTGCGGAGAGACACAGAGGCGCATTTTGTTAATCAAAGAATAACATTCGGGTGAGTGGCACGCCTCGTAACACCCTGTTTCCCTTAGCAATATTGAAGATGGAAATTTATTATCAGGGCCACTCATGTTCTGTTACATTTCAATGAGTTCGTTCCCTGCAATCATGGCTACATTTTAAAAATTACTTTAGCCTCTAATTACTCCTCGCCAACATTTGTGTTTTATTATTACAGTTATCACGTGTTGATAAACAAAAGTATAAATAAGTAATATGGAAAATTAGTGTTGTAAAATGTATATAACAAAACAGCATTGTACCTTTTGTATTTTTCAAAGAACTTATCTCGTGGGTGTAGTGGTTTTTAGATCAATAGAGCTTTCGCGAATGCTGAATAGAATGTCTGTGAAAGAGTGGTTACATCATGGTTAATTCATGGTACCTGGCGAAATACGATTCACTTACCTTTTAATTAAATTTGCTGCAAGAAGTAAACATTTTCTTTTTATTAGATTTTTTTAGTCTAATTCAACATCAACATTATCATTGCTACTATTTCGATAAATGTTCCACTAATGGAACTGAATTAATACTTGGACGATATTTTGCTATAAATGGATTATTAATTATTAATTTGTTGTGCATTTGAATTAAATGAAGATTCATTAATTAGTAATTTATTTTATTTATTAACGTTGCATTTAATAATGGATAAATTGTTTTAAAAATTTTGTCAAAGCTTCGAGGATTAATTCCGTAAATTACTGAATTTCATCGATATTATAAAAATAATGTACTGTTGGTTTTGTAGCGATTCTGTGTATAATATTGTAAAAGTTCTTAACTTCCTTCTATCCGTCCATCCGTCTGTCTGTCACCACTTGTACAGCTCAAAATACAAGTCGTGACAATATATCCTTTATCCTTATTTCTTTTTTTATTATTATTCCTATGATTATTTTTCAATTTTTTTAATAACAGAGAACAATAGCAGTGATGTATGTTTCAGTTTTATATACAGGATGTTCCATAATCCCAATCTAGGTACATCTTAATCTTTTTTCTTCTTTTTCAGATACAATAAAATTCAGTGGTCATACAATAGAAGAGTTTCAAAACATTCAATGAGCGTTTTTGATTTAGTTATTTTGCACTACATACAGTTACTGTCGAGACGTCATTTTTCATTGCTTAGCAATATGTAGCATATAAATCTATATGCATATAAATTTTAAATAAGCTAAATAGAATTTATCAGTAAAAACAACAACAAAAAGAAAAAAAAAACAAACAAACAACAACTTGATGATAATGACGCCTTTTCAAAGAACAGACAGGCCTTTTTTCCTAATCAACTCTTATTTAGAGAATTGAGCCCAGTATTGACTAACAGATGTCAGAATTATGTTTCGACAGTATTATGTGATAATATGTGGTGATGGTTAGGACGATGAATGATTAAGAATGATTGTAAACAAATTGCTCTATTTTTTTATTCATTTTTAGCAGTACCCGGTATGCGTTGCAGTGCCGCTCAAAGAAAGAAAATGTTTTTGTTTTAATTCTGTTTATTTTGAAGTGCTTTTAGATACACAATAATTTTTGTTTTTCCGTCTGGTGCATACACGAATAAATCAGAAGGTTTTCCGACTCGTGAGCAGGCAACATACAGCTGTCCATGTGTGAAGCATGGATTTTCCAAATTTAGTCCACACACTTGTAGCGATTGTCCCTGTGCTTTGTTGATGGTCATTCCAAATGCGAGTCGCACCGGAAACTGGAAATGTTGAAACCGGTAATACATCTATTTGTTGAAATGCCTCGCGCAGATATTATACAAATATTATACCAAATATTATGCAGATATTATACCAGATATTATAAAATGGTTCTACTAATTCAGAAACCTTCGAGGGCGTGCGCACAACAACTCACCAAAGTTTTATCGCAATCTGATGAATGGTATAGGAACGCATAGGCGACAAACAAACAAAGAAACATTAATTTGTATACATTAAGATCGTTGTCTTTTTCATAGTATTTATTTATTACTAACAACATTCTATTTCTATTTATTACCCATAATGATAAATTTTATGCAAAAGTTACTGAAATGCTAAACACGAAACTTTCTTAATTTGATTTTCATTTTTCCTGAACTTCAAATTATGACTATTGTGTTACGTTTTTTTGCCGCAAATTTTTTCTGTTAATGGTCTTTGAAGTTTTGTGGTTTGCTTGGTTTTTCTGCCATTCACCTCATTAGTTTACTAATGGTGTGTTGCTGTTGTTTTCTGAGACGCAGAGCAATTCCGTTCGAGTTAACAAAAGAACGAGAAAGATAAGATATACCAGGTACAGGATTTCTTCTTCCGCTCAGGTCTTTGTGTCTCGGTTTGCATCAATGCAAGTACACGCCAACGGACAGAAAAGAGAGAAATCATAAAAATGAGACCCTTATTAAATCGCACATGGGGCAAATTAACGCAGAAAATAAACACCCTAAGGCACCGTAGATTACTAGCGAAATCGCTGCCAAGATAATAGCTGCCTCTACATTAAGAAAGCGTATTGTTTTCAATCCAACAAACACATTCGTCTGAGACATTTTATAGACATAACAAAACCCCCGACGGTCCTTGGAATTATCTTGTAAGATTTTAAGTAGATTCTTGTGAAATAATTTGTCCTTAATATTAACCAATGAAGACCATTAACCATATTCTTGTAATATGGCTTTTTTGTTTTAATGTCTCCTATGTTACTTGAAAACTATGTTCCTATGAAAATAAAGTCCTATAGACTGTTGAAATTTTAATGTTGAATGTACGAGACAGCCTATAAAATATAAAGACAGAGCAAACGAGATAAAATTGAAGTTAGATTTAAATGTAAGTTGAATCCTCTAGAAAAAAGTTACTTGTACGGGTGTTTATTGAAAATTAACAGGAAAACATTATTGGAGAACAATTAATCAGTACAGTATCTTTTGTATCTGTTGTATATACGTACTGTGATACTTTGATAGTTTGTGGACAGTAGCAATTGCCTTTTCACTTATACATTCACACGATTTTGAGTTGTTATAGACGGACTGACCAGACGAATGAGCACTGTTAGTTCTTACATTAATCACTGTAATAGCTTAAAATTCAATTCTAAATTAAGTTAATTGTATTTTTTTCTTCAAATTCTTCTTCATAGAATTAGAAGGATTCATTTCATAATTTTAATTATAATATTTTTAGTTTTTTTATTATTTTTTTGTAATGCTTGAATTAGGCACTTCTCATCAAATGTATATTTGTTATTTTAGTATTTGAAATAAAAAAAAAAAATATAGATTATCTTGATCTTAGAATATACCGTTGATTCCACAAATTTCCTCAATTCCATAACGAAACATTTGATTTTTCCTTTCATCGATTGGATACATTTCTTATACGGTCTGTTTGAACTTATTTAGGAATTCATGTACTTAAATATCAAGGAATTAAGCACATATTTAATACTAACCTTGGAGAGTTTTTAAAGAATAGGCCTACAATATTTTTAATACAAGAATTTCAATTAAACAATTTTTCCAATTAAACTTTTACAAAATCAAGTCACTTTCCAGTAAATTATAAACTACATCATAAATATATAATTTAAAGCATGTATTTATAAACGAAATCGTAGTTAACGTTTTCTTCATATATTGGGTTTTGAAACTAATGTAGTATGTGCGTGGAGTGCGAATTGTTCTGAAACTGATTCGCAGGATGTTTGACTGCTCTCAAAGAAGGGTTCAAATCTTTTCATTTACAAACTTTTTCTTTTACATCCTGAGACTACAAAATTTTCCATTTCTCCTCCTCCCCCCCTTTTTTTTCTTATAATATTAAAGATATTAATTGTAGGCAAGGGTTAATCATATTATATTATATAAAATCTTTTATTTCTCTGTCTGTCTGTCCGGCGCAGTTGTTGTGATTTGTGAAAATAGAAATCATTTCTACAAGGTTCGCTACGGGAATCGAACCTGCAACCTCCTGATCCGAAGTTAGACGTCTTATCCATTAGGCCACTGAGACTACATTCTAATCCCTATAAAAAATACAAATATGTCATAGACGCACTCGTGAGCAGTCGTGGGTTGGGAGAATCCACTTTCCCCGGTTGCTAGTTGAATAGAAGAATTAATATCTGAAAGGCACTATATTTATAGAATTAAGTTGAATGTTTGGAAGGTTAAAGGAACTAGCAATAAAGTGCATATGTCCGAATACTTTTTAATTTAAAATTATAATTTCTAAAACAATTTTATGATATCTTGGAAGTTATTTAATTTTAATTTTAATTTCAAGCTATTGACTGAATTAGTTACAGTGAAACAACAGCTGGAAACCACAAGACTGGAATTTCCTATTATACAAACCTCTGTGCTGTGGTAAGGCGCAAAATTAATTAGTATCTGTTTTGGTTAAGTTTATTCGTTAGCCATATTAAAAAGTGATAGCTTTATATTAAAGAGCAAAGTTACATTTTATGGATTTTTAATTATATTTAATATTAACAGTTAAATATTGACAGAAAGCAAATCTCTTACATATTTAAAACCTTCATCTTTCAAAATATTTAATGAAAGACTAAAGGTTGAAATAGAATGAAAGTGAGGTAAATACTAAAAAAATAACTTTACCAAGTGAAAAGAAAAAAAATGTAAAAGATTAGCAAATTCAGAATCATTGTTGTTGTTTTTTTACAAAACATTAATTTAGGGATATTATTAGATTAAATTTTACGTTCTGCATAAAATAATGTTCAGTTAAGTTAACAGTATGCTATGTTGTATTTTATCTTTTTATATCTAGCAAATTAATATTGAGATTGGAGAATATACGACTTCCCCTCCCTTTGTGGCCTTCTCCATACCCCTAGCCCTTGAAGCCTTTCCTAGTTGGTGAAACATCATGTGATCATTACCAATTAATGCTGTGTTCTAAATGATAGTTACAAATTAATGTTAAATTCGTATAAACTTTTGAAACTCAGAGAAGCCAATGGCACGTAATCTGCCACGCTGGGGAAAGCATCGCAGACCGATTAACTCAGGTGCATTGCGGTTTTACCTAACTCGTTTCCAGGAGCCGCCACACACTTCATGGTCATTTACCGTCACCACCACCACCAAAAAAAAAAATACAAACATTTATTTTTATACTTTTTACATTGTCTACACTATGGAACCTACCCATATGCCAAATTTCAAGTTTGTAGCATGTTGGGAAGTATGCTAAACATTTCGGACAGACACACAATCCCTTTTGTATTATATATAATTCAAATGAATAGAGTAGAACACCTCTCGTTCGCCCTCGGCTGGTCCGCCACTCCGGTTGATCCGACAGTGCTCGAGCCGGCCGAACTGGTCCCCGACTCGTCGGTGACTCACCACTCGTCGCGCCATTGTGTTGTTTACTTGCATTTACAGTGACGGTAGATGGCAAAAACGCTCTTAAGAATCGCAAAACATTGAAAAAGCCTAAACTTGTACTTCTTGACAACGCAGTAAATCTGTATATTTTACTGTAAAAACAGTGAAATGTAAACTTTCTTTTCAGAAGTAATAAAATTTCCTAAAAAAAATGATTTTGCAAAATGAACCGCCAATTTTTTTCATTAAATATCATCTATTACAAAAAAATAAATGATTTAAAATTACATTGTTTTTAATTACATTATTAAAGAAGATATGTTTTATTTCTTTGTAAGAAAACAGTTCTGATCCTTTCAGTACGATATGTATTAATAATATCTGACTTATTTTTCCTGTTTGTAATTCTCAGACATTTCTTCATCAAGAAATTACCACCAATCAATCGATTTTTAGCATATTTTAAAAATATACACAAAAGCATTTTTCTATCGCTACAATCAATATTTAATAGTGGACACAAGCGATTTTGTAATTCTAACTGTAACTATGTAACTTTTATTAATAACATTATTCAGTACAGTATATCAATATTGAAAAGGGATCAAAAGTTGTTATATCTTGACAACAGTACTGTAATTACGCTCTAACTACGGTAATAGTCTTAGCGCCCACTGTAGGTTCACTGTAATTTTGTAATGTACAGTACATGCCTAATATAGTATATTCCGGATTATCCGAAATTCCGGATTATCCGAAATTCCGTTTATCCAAATCGGACGCGGTCCCATCAAATTCGGATAAACGAGTTTTTAGTGAAATGCAAACTATTCCGATATTCTTAGATTGGAAGACAGAATGGAAGATCTTTGGAAATACTGAGTTAAGAATATAAGTATCTGAACACCCATAGAAGTACATCAAAAATAGTCATCGTTAAATACATTATAAAATTATCAAAATATTGCAGTACGATTTTTAACGTGATCGTTTTAGTGTATTTTTCCTTTTCCTTTGGAAAATACACTATTGTGTTCTTCCCTACATGAACAAAGGATAAATCTATATTTCCACTTTTTGACGATTTTTTTCCTATCTTCAAACCCTTATACTCACGTCGTTGCCACAAATCTTTTGCCACAAATTTTTTTTAGATCTTTTAGGGCATTTGTTTAACTACAAATAAGTAACAAAAAAGGTCGAAATCTGTTCACGATTTATAGGGGACAGGGCTTAGACATCGAGCATGATCTCAAAGTTGCAAACGCAGTTTTAAACATTTTTCACCTTTGGGAAATAAACTTACCGCGGTAAATGCGCGGCAGAGATATTTAAGCTTGAAAATATTCCTCAAAGAAAAAAAAAATACGCAAACATTATTGGAAATTCAATAGAATTGTATCCTCGTTATGAAAATTGATTTGGACCTGAACTTCTTTTTTTTCTGTTTTCAGAGATAGTGAATCTTGATAAGAAACGCATTGAAATACTACGTTCGTTCGTTCGTCTGTCTGTCTGTGATCATCTAGTAACTATTTCTAAACCACAGCTGCAATAAAGCCACCATTATTACTAGATATTCGATTACCAAAAAGATCGCTAGTGACTGGTAAATATGTGGCTTATTGGTAAAAAGTAAGGTTTCTAGCAAACGTAAATGCTAGAAAATACTGCGTGAAAGCACAATAAACCAACACGATAACGCAAAATTACTTGCTTAGAAAGCTATTTTAATGATAGATTAAAGTATTGTCCATCATCTCTGTGATTATCGTAGAATATATGTGTGGATCCTGGGATCATTAATAGAGTAGCCCTGTTTATGCGATAAATAATCCGAACTGTATAGAAAAAACCTGAAAAGTAGTCATTTTCTTCATTTGCTTTTCTACATTATCATGGGACTATTGTTAGACCATCAATTGTACCTTCTTTCTTTTTTTTTAAGAGTCAGTTCCAACGATTTTAAATTTATTCTCGTAGCAACAAGCAATTTATAAGCATTTTATTGTATATCGCTCCAAGAACTGAATTACTTTTTTTAAGCAGTAATTAATAGTTTTGAGAGATACCATATCAAAAGCCATATCTTAAGGATTTTAAACAGTTGTAGTATATATGTATAATTCATATCTTGTCGTTGGTTTTCGTTGAAGGTCGTTCCAGATATAGCCCTTAACTCTAGTCGGAGGAGTTAATATGAACTACAGTCAAACCTCGCTATAGTGAACACGGCTTATAATGAACTCCCGGATATAATGAACGAAATGTTTGGTCCCTTGGCATGCAATGCACGTATAACAGAACAGATATAGTGAACTCCTAATTATAGTGAACCGAAATTTCGGTCCCTTGAAGTTCACTATAGCGGGGCTTGACTGTAATTAAGAGAAACTGAGTTTTCATTCCATTTTCTGTACGAAAATAAATGGAAGATAGGCGGCAGAAAGTCAAATAGTCCTATTGAAGAAAAACAAGGAAGATGTTGGCTTGTTTTATTCGTGTTTATTCTTCTGATCGAATTTAAACTTTCTACATTTTTCATATTTCAATATCACAGAATGGAATACTTATTGTCCTTGTTACTTATTTTCACTCGTTTTTTGTTTTATCTCGAATATTCCACTTTGGCGTACATTTCTTACAAAGTAAACCCCGCCAATAAATTGGGGTCGAGGCTGAACTAACCACTGTGTCTTCTATACTCTCACGTATTCCAGAGATCAGCAGCAACTATTCCCGCTTCTTCTTTATTCGCCCTTACATTCTGATGATATGAATGATTTTGATTCGTTTTTTCAGAAGCTTGCTTGGGGGTATCTTTCTTCTGTGTTCGTCTCTTAATCCGATGTTAAATGTCTCGTACAGTGTATCAAGATAATAATTATTCAGTGAAATAGTCTGCAATTATTACCGTTTGATTATCTAAGACGAAATTTCAAAAACCCAGATGAAAATGAAAAGAAAAAAAAAGCAACGTCAAGCCGAAGTTACAGTGTAGATCTTTAAAACAAATGTACGAAGAATATAAGGTAAGGGAACCAGTTGTGGATCAGGAACCAATTGCGGATCAAGTCGTTTACCGTCTTAATTATCACACTTATCAACAGATGGCTCAGATATATGGAATCCCGATCCCTTCATGAGCTTCGTTTTGGTATTACAGTTTGTTTGGAGTTTCAAGTGGAGCCATCCTGTGAATTTGTTAAATAATTTGTCAGAATTTCAAAAGAAAATTAAGGTGAGTTAGCCTGAAAGTTATTTGTAGTTATTCTAGAATGGATATACGTTAGAATTAATGGATGTATGATAGTACAGGGTTTAATATAACCGGGGAAAAATAAAACATAGTGTTTTCTGCCTCTGGCCATGTTTGCGGGAAATTCTGCAGCCTTTTGTTCTGGCGGAAATTCAGCGGTTCGTGGGGTCCAATTGTGGATCAAACGTCACAATACAAATGAATACTGTGAAAATGCAGTACATATTTTTTTATCGAACTGAGGTAATACAATGTCAATTATAAGAGCTTAATAAAGGAGTAAATGCAAAAATGAAAATTATTTAGCTATTTCTCGTGGTGAAAACCAAGTTTATGCTAAGGCCGATCCACAACTGGTGCTTTTACCTTACATGAACATAATAGAATCTACAACATTTTAAAGTGAAAAATAATTAATTTTATCTTTGTCACGTAAAATGTCGCTAAATAAAGTTAAGTTCAGATGAAGACACATTTTGAAGCATCGGGTTGGAGAAACAATCAAATATAAAACAGTAAAATTACCGAAGAAATATTTTTAATCTTTCGTTGTTTTTTTTTGTAACTAATGTTCTTTTTTAATATTTTTGTTAATGTTTAATTCTCATGTTTTATATTAACATTTAATGTACAGATTAATAGTCTTTATTTAGTATTTTGAAAGTTCTTAAAAAATGGAGAGGTGCTTAGTTTTAATTCGAAATTTTTTTTTTTAACTAATTATTTGTAAGTTTTAAGTCATTAGCTTTATTTTTCCGTAGTATTTTCGTTTTTTGATTAGTGACAATATTTTGGCACAATAATCCTTCGGCCTTTCCACAAATATGCAAAAAAAAAAAAAAAGCAGTCGTGTTAAAAAGTTTTTTAAAATGATTTCTCTTGATTTTTTTTTTAACTTTTAATTTAACTTTTTTGAATAGAAAACAAAATTCAAAATTGATCTCTGAATAGTTAATATTTCTGAAATTTAGGAAACGCCGACACACTAGTTTAAAAAGGTTAATAAGGTTTATATATACTCAAAATACATTTACAATACGACCGGTTTCGCCTGTGTGACCAGGCTTTTACAAGTGAAGTAGTGTATAGGCGTTTCCTAGATTTCAACTATCACTGCATACATTAAACTTATATCAGTTAATATTTCTTTCTTTAAATTTGAACGAACTTTACGAAATCATTAGTAGAATTTCAAATTTTTTGCTAGAATCCTTGTTATGTGATATGATCCTCTTTATGTAGGATAAATTTAACATCTTAATGATCCATAAGTTCTAGAGACAGATGTCTTCAATCCTCTACATGTCTCGTCTGAGCCACCAAATAATATGATTGTTGAACCTCTTCGGAATTCAACTAAATAATGTTTTAAGAAATATTCTATTTGATGAACTTGTCTCGCGCTATATTTTATTTCGTAGTCAGTTGTTGAAACCAAAGATTCATATGTGTGTGTATGTATGAAAAGTAAATATGGCTTAATCCTTGAAATTCTTAAAACATAAAATCAGCATCTCTTGTGCTGTAGAATTTGCAGAAAATTAATAACCACGTGAATCTAGGAATCTACGAATCTAGAAGAAGAAGAAGAAGAAGAATCTACGAATGAAAGTGTCCAAAGCAGTGGAAGGGTAGATTTAACTTTCTTTGACAGAGAAACGATGACTTTCTATTCACAGGCAACAATTCATGTAGGCCCTTATGTGATTGTGTATAGACACGTGACTTACCCTCTGGTCTAGATTCGGATTGGCATGATCTAATCCACTTACCTTTAATGTAGAAACTTTCTGGTTAATCTGTTTTCAGTGGACCTATATTGAAGTTTAAGAATGGAAAATACCTTCCAGGAGTATGATCTCAATAACTGCAGCATTCATATAGCTATTTTTTAAAAACCTTTTCTGCATGCTGAACTTTTGAATATTGTTAGTGATCATTGGATAAAGTAGTTTACAAATACCAGATGCCCTTTCCCTTTTTATTAACTTTTTATGATCTTATAATATATATAAAATGAATGTTTCTTTGTTTGTTTGTCCTGTATGCGTTCCTATACCATTCATCAGATTGCGATGAAACTTTGGATGAGTTGTTGAAGCCCGCGAAGGTTTCTGAATTAGTAGAACATTTTACAATATCTGGTGCGCGAGTTGTTGCAACAAATGAGAGTATTTCCGGTTTTAGCGTTTACATTTTCCGGTAGACTCGCATTTGCAATGACCATCAACAAAGCATAGGGATAATCGCTATAAGTGTAGCGATTAGAAAATCCATGCTTCACACATGGACAGCTGTATGTGACCTGCTCACGCGTTGGAAAACCTTCTGATTTATTCGTGTATGCACCAGATGGAAAAACAAAAAATAATGTGTATCCAAAATCACTTCAATAAACAGAATTAAAACACAAACACTTTCTTTCTTTGAGTGGCATTGCAATGCAAGCCGGATACAGCTAGTTTATAAATAAATATAATACAATCACTCAATAGATTAATAAGTCTTATGTAACATATTTACGTAATCTATTCCTAGAATGTCAGTACATTATCTACCTGCGATAAGAAGCAAGAGAGGAATGAGAATAAATAACCAAAGGTTTTCAAAAAGCGAAACAAAAACAACAAAAAGTCAAAGATTCAAAATATAAAAGAATCGTCTTCACAGCCAATTAATTTAAATTGTTGAAAGACACGTATTTTTATTCTTTTCATTTTCTTTTCTCTAAGCCTGCATTAAAACAGCGATGATTTAACTGAATGTTTCATTACGTATTAAAATTAATTCCTGGCCTTCGAATGCTTTTGTAATTTCGGTCTCTGGTTACTCAGTAAATGATTAATCATAGTTAAGCTGAAGCGATTTTAAAGATGTAAGGGTTTAAATTATTTTGCTCAAGAGAATTGCCATTTGCAAACAGCGCACAAAATGAAGATGAAGCAATTACTCGTTTTCCAAAATTAGAGATTGTTTAAAGGTGCACTGGAATGAAAGACTGCTTCAGCATCCAAATGCAGTGTGTTTTGAATTTTACAAAAAGAAATATATCCAACGAATATATCTGGCTTTTCTTTTGGAAATACATTTTAAGGATATATAAAGAAATTGTCTTTTTGTTATTTAAAGACTAATTATATACGAAGTTTTAAATTATTTAAATTACGAACTAAAGAATATTCTAAATAAGAAGTTTAACGTGCTGCGAAAAATGCTTAAAAAATTCAAAACAAGAACAAATTCAGCACCTGAATAAAATTGCCTTTCTGTTTCAATTATGGGAAGGAATTCGGGACGGCCGTTTCGTCCTTCAACGGACTCATCAAGCTTTAGCTCAGCTTTAAATTAATCTCTTGATGCTAAGCTAAACGCTAGCGGGGATTAATTATTGATTTTTATTATTGATTTTGCTTTGATGTTTTTGTAATTCAGTCATTGATTTGTATGTTTGTCCGTTTTGTATATTGTCCCATTTCACTGAACTTGGTATGCTGGGCGGATTGGACTGATGAGAGGCCAATTAGCCTTGAAACAGTACTGTCTCCGATTTCCAGCACAAATATCAAAAAATAGCTCAGAGAATTTGTGTTTTGTTTATTTATGTGCGTTCTTTGTTTTATTTCATATTATCTACTCAGATGTAACAATTATTTAAATTTTCCAAATTTGGAATCAGATATTTCAAATCATTTTTTTCCCATAAAAACTTTATACAATTAAGTCAATTATGAACAGAGGTTTGTCTTTCTTTACCACATGTACATAAAGATAAGCAGTAGAATGAAAACGATGTTAATAATCCGAAAAACCTCCAGGCTCAGTAAAAAAATGTGTATTTACAAAATCCATCTATTGTAAAATCACTAAAAATAATTTTGTTATATCAGCATTATTAGCTTCCATATAAATACTAACTGTAATCCCTTTTAGTAATATATTTTTTCTTTTTTTTTTCTTAACAAACACAATGGCTTTTTTATTCTTAACAAATGCAGTACCAGTATTTGATATAAAAATATATCCGATATTTTATAGTTTGGCTGCAGATGTAGCAAACTATACATCTGGACTTATCTATCATTTCATTACATACAATCATACTGTGTACTCTAACACAATGAAGTCCCTACGCACATTAACATTTAAATTAAAATTTTAACAAAATTAACATTTACACCGCGTGATCATCTGCGACGTAAAAATAAAATGTCATTATGTTTGAAAGAAATTAAACAAAAATTAAATATTTATAGAAAGGTTTTGTAATACCTAATTAAAAATAGCCACAATTGGAGAAGTATGGAAAAAAATATCGAAATCATTGTACAGGAGACAAAAATTGACGCTTGAAATTTCTAAACCAGATATTGCAATTACTAATCAGAAGAATGTAGTGTTTGTTTATCTATGATTGAGACCAAGTGTCTACCAGAACGGACGTTTCACGCATTATTGGCGATCATCAGCTGGGAATAGTCACCAGTAAACAACGAGGTCTCAGTACAGAGGTCATTAGGATTAATTTTGTAAAAGAACGTGGCACTTCCAAAATTACAAAAAACGGAAAATGTGCTGGCACTCTGCCGGTCTCAAATGAATCTCCTATAAGCATAAGAAAACCAACACAGTACGCCTAAAATGTATTTAAACAACAATGGCTGAGGCCGAGTGTTTACAACTAGGTGGCATCCCTGAAGGCCGTTTCCCGTTTTATTTTGATCATCAGCTAGGAGTAGTAAATAACCAGTAAATAACGATTATGGATTTCTTCCAATTTTCCTTTATCTTCGTCAAACATAAGTTTATAAATCTAAATTAAATATTTTTAGGCATATCTAAATCTTCACCTACACAAACTCCACGTCGTGAGATATGATAACTAAAAAGTGATGGGTTGCTTATCAGGCTGATTTACAGTGGGACTGTAGTATGTCCCACGATTTACGGTAGCTGTGAAAGTCTGATGAGAACCATGAAACTTTAGGCTAACAGGAGCTGGTGAAGTCAAGCATGGCCGATGATTTGCGTGGTGGGTTTGTAAATGATCCAGAGTACTTTAAAAGATTGATATTGGAGTGGTTTTGCATAGAAGACGGACTGGCATGAAAGGACATAGGAAGATAGGAATATGGAACGTAATTTCTCAAACAGGAAAAGAATTGGAGATCGTAGATGATTTAGATTAAGTTAGAAAAATGAGTTTAGGTCGATGTGGTTACTGAAAGTGGATTGGAGATCCCGACGCTGTAAGACAGAAGAAAAAGAAGATGAAGAGAATAATCTTTACATTTTTACGTAATTGAGTTAATGTAATCTTGCAACAAAATAATATAAGATTTCTTTTTTTTTTTCGCGATTCAAACAAAAATTTGATCTTGAAACCGAAATCGATAACGACAATGTAAAAAATATGCCAAATAAGACTAGAGATTTGAGATCTTGGGGCGATCTGCTTTTTGTTAGTTTTTCTTCTAAGATTTTCTTTGCCAAAAATTATAAGTTTCCCTTCCAAAGCTGCAATATCGATGTCCTTAGTTCTTCTTCAATTAAGAATAAAATTGATTCCACAATTACAACGATTGTTATCTCTTTATCTGTAATGTATTGAAGAGACGGTCAGTTTTGAAGCAGTTTCATAATATTTACTTCAAAATGTTGAATATTTAATTTACATCCCAGCGTAGCATTATAGTTAATAACTTTCATACAATTAATAAACTCGTATGTTTGTTTAACATCAAATTGCAAATGGTGAAATCCTTTCAAAATATTAAATGTACTAAACGCAAATGAGCAGTCGTCGATTTTTGAAGTAAATATGACGAATTATACTGAATTATTAAGTATTTGCGTAGAAATAGCCTTTATAGCTATTCAATAAATATATAAATTTAAAAGTTGTTATAAAATTCTAAGGATGTTTGTTGAATTAGGTAAGCATTGTAATTTGAAAACAGAAGAATATAAAAATTCAGTTTTACAAATTAACACAGATAAATAAATCAATGTTTGGCAAATTGTGTTATATATTAGAAAGTTAAATAAAGATAACATCGTTTTGGGTTTCATTAAAACAAAATGGAATAATGCCTATATAAATAAATAAAAATAATTCTAAACTTTTCAAAGAAGAAAATAAATAGAAAAGGAGTTATATATAAAATAAAATGAATTAGGATAGCGGAATATTGGATACTGAAAATCTGATGTTTTGCTTCGTCACTAACTTTGTGAAGAAAGGGAATAAGTTCAGATAATCTTCAGTGAGACAGAAACGACTGAGGCAATGCTAAGAATGTTAAATCCAGACAACCATAAGTTACTTATCTACTATCCAAAGAGGTTTCAATGCCTTATTGCTGTTTTTAAAATTAGAATTTCTAGGAAATGCAACTTAAAACTAGTTCTTCCATATATCAAGATGAAATTTCTTGGAAAGGTTTCCATTTCTAGAAGTCTCGACAACTTTTGCTCCGATTTTTTAGTTTTAATTTCTGAAATAGCTCAGAAGTAAGGCTTAAACTTCGCTATTCAGTATTATTTTTAAGATTCCTTTTGCTAGGCTATTATTTTTGGCTGTTCAGTGGATTTTCCTGCAATCCTTTGCTGCAGTGACGTCACGAATAAAACTGTCGTGTCTTGTCACTGTTGACGAGTTTCCAACAACGACGTCGTCGAAAACTTCAGTGTTAACCTCTATTACTTCTTCTTTGTGTAATAAATTATGTTACAGAAATTTACTTTGCTATTTTTCATTTCATTACTAAATAAGCTGTGTTGTGAGGCTACATTTCCATAAATTCTTAATTGTTATAGTGTTCCTGGAAACAGCACCCTGTTTGTATGTATGTATGTATGTATGTATGTATGTATGTATGTATGTATATTTGTAGGGATATGTTTTGAAACGCACTTCCTGTTCAGGCAGGATTCCCTAAGGATTTATTAGAGTTTCTCTCTTAATCCAAACAAGTTTTAAGAAATTTTTCATTTTATTCAGGTCCAATTCTCCCTTGAATCCTAATATGTGATCTATTAATTCGTCCTCTTTCCAGTTATTTGGGTTTATGTTAGATTAGATTAGATTAATTGAAAGTGGGTGGCATAACTGCCGAGCTCGTTGACCTGAAAGATCTTTTGTACTATCCCACGGAAAGAAGTACAGACAGAGAAAGACTGAGAAAGGATGGTGTGAGAAATGCAGGGGAAACGGGAGAACCCCGGGAAAACCTGTCCAGCGCGGATCGCCACCATTAACGAAACCCACATGAGAACCGAACCCGGGACTCAGAGGTGAGAGGCCAGTGTTGGGTTTATGTTAATATTTTTTTAAGAGTCCGGTTCTCGCTTTTCCGAAACATGGACATCTTAAGATGAAATGTTTTAGAGTTTTCTGTTCTTTTATTTAGCGCCAGTGATCCCGTTCTGCACTGGTAAGTAAAAAACTTCCATTTGAATTATCGTAAATATAGGGGAGCCCTTTTATTTTTAAACCCTAATGGTAAAGATTTGTGTTTATCAACGAATATTTCTAATTCTGTATTTTTTACACATTTATTAGTAAGATGGTATCATTTTTTTTCTGATTCTATGTTTATTTTAATTTCTTCTTTTTTTTATATTCTGCTAAATATTCCAATTTATCTACCCATTTGCTTTTTTCTGCTGTATTTTCAAACACCTTTCTAGATCATCTATTTTTATTCATGAAAGTCAACCTCCCCATATATTTTAATTTGCGTGAAGCTTCTCTGCTAAAGGATAATGACCACCCTATTTCACTTTGAACTGCTATAGTAGGTGCCAAAATGTTTCCCCCTATAAGTTTTCTTCCAAATGTGCTTTGAATATTTGTCAATTTCCGAAGTTCGGTTTCTGTATTAATCATAGTTTTGTTATCATAGAACGGGCACAGCCAATGATTTCTATAATTTTTTTTTTCAAATGCCAGGGCTCGTAGATTAATTGTCTTTCTTTAGGCCAACAACAAGGGGAGAGATATGATGCCTTTAACTGACTAAGCGTTGCCCAGGGTACGCCATAGGAGGCAGCATCAAGTGGCACCCGCAGGAACGGACAGAAGGAGAAACAGAAGAAGAAAGAAACATCCATACCACGAACGGGATTCGAACCCGGGTAGCGGCACACTGGCCGCACGGCAGACCGCCGTCTAGACCGCTCGACCATGCCGGCACGGCATAATATTCTATCTAGTTCTACTTTATAGTCGAAAATGCGCGCATGCACAGTTACTCGTGCTTTCTAGAGAAAACCGGATATTAAAAGAGAGAGCGTAGCAAGCAGAGTCAGTATGAGAATGAGCAGAGTGTTGGAGGAACAGGCGACAGAGCTGTGCTGTTGTGGTGATGTTTTGTGGTTCCTCTTGCCAAAATTAAAACTTATTGGCCAAAATTGACAAGCAAAAACAAAAGTTTCGAAGTGTTAATCAGCTTTCTTTCAATATTAGTTTCCAGGAATGCCAGGTGGAAGGTTATACTTCAGTTTCTTTTGTAATATGTGCATATTGTTTTGATCATTTTATTGTACAATCTCATTATCATTTCTTTCAATACATAAATTCCTCATTCAATTATAATTCACTGAAATTTTTTGATTTCTCATTTGTTTGCGCTCTGCAACATATCAACTTTTTCTCGTTAGGCACGCATATATTTTTTTTGTAATAGAAAACCAACAAAAATTTTTGTGATTGAGCCGAAACGTAAGCACGAGTAACTGCGCAGGCGTGCATTTTCGAATATAAAGTAGACATGGTGCTGTTTTAGGAATCTGTAATAGAAAAACAACAACTTTTTTTGACGAAACGTAAAACAAGAATAACTGCGCATGCGCGCATTTACGAGTGAAAAGCCAGTAGGGTTGTGTTTCAGACATTGGTCTAAACTCATTTTGAAAATTTGAAACAAATCGGTGAGATAGTTGTCAGGTACTTACCTTGTAAAGTTTATGATAATATTTGTATATTTCCATCTGTCAAGATTTTTACCAATTTCGGTGCTATTGTATCACTAAAATTTTATATGACTAATTGGAAATTCTGATAACAAGAATGATCAATGACATTTCTTTTTAAATAATTGTTTCTAGTTTATTTTTTTATTATTACTAATAATTTTATTAATATTTTTTTTTCTTAGTTTGAATTCTTGCAAGTTTTAAGTAATTATATAAATTAAAAACGAGTTGAAATTTATATTTAAGGCTTTTGGAAGACGTGGTTTATTTGTCGTGATTTTACAGTTATTTAAACTGTCTTTATCTGTTCCCCAGGGCAAAATTACTTTGATATATGTTACATCAACCGATTCCCAGCCACATATAACAAGCGGGAAACCATTAAACTTGTTTGGTCGTAATTAGAAAGTTGTGCTATATAATTATAAGCTTTCTTCAGTAACTAATTTAACAATGTAATTACCGTAGGTGGATTTTCCATTAGTGGATTTACTTGGGATGCTTTCGTTAAGAACTGGGGTCTGGTCGTGACACAACGAAAATAAGAGCTCTTTACGAAAATTCACTTATGAACTTCTCAATTAAAGCCCACGGAAATACGATTTGTTCAATCAGTTGAAAGTGAGGAAACACAGAGAGAGAGAGAGTTAATTCTTGGACGGAAATTTTCTAATACTTTTCTAATTTTACCAAATAAATTTTGCTTCGACTCAGATCTTAGTAATTGTGTTGTTAGTTCCTATAACATAATTAGCTTGGAGTTAATTAGCACTGATATAGAAGTCACTTACTTTAATGTAATCGAAGACCTGAATTGGAATGTTGATTATGTAAAATAACTTAATTATTGATCTAAGATTAAAAGATTCCCAGGCCTATTAGCTTCTAGCTCGTGATTGGAAAGATAAATTCGGAGATCACGTGACACCCCTAGCTTTGCGTTGAGTCTATATTAATTGCACTTCGAGTTCTGAAAATAGAACAAAGATGGTTCTTAGTTGAGGGTATATGGTTTTTGATTTAACACATCTAAAAGAATGAGCGTGGATCTTTCTCGATTCTTTTTACCTTAAAGGCCGCTTTATAAGCTCTAGAGAGCTGGCCTGAAACAGGCAAATGGCTCGAAAAATCTCCCACTTGCTCGAAAAATATGTCACTTGCTCTAAATTTAGGCAAATATTAAAAGCAAGTTGACACCAGCGCCCTTGGCGGCGAGAAAAAAATTATTTAAAAACAACGACAGTGTTAACTTCACCCTGAAATCTGGATATTCTTTGTACGTGGTTTCAGTCCACAGCTTCTTCATTCACCACATTCTCTTCCTCCGGGATCTTTTTTTTCCTTTTTCTTGAACTCTGCTGTGAAATGAGTTGAGAATTATTAGCAAAACTAGGCTTCAAAATCAACTTGTTTGTCGTTTCGACGACCGACAGTTTTAATCGCGATCTAAACGAGAGCAAAACGCGATTTGCCGCTCGCACCAGTAAAGCGTTGGCATTTTCCCCAAAGTGCAACTGGCAAGCGGCAAGTTTTCGAGAACGTGTAAAACAATCACAACAGTCGAGATTTGTTAGCGTAGGGAACTGAATGAGCCTCGACAGTTGCCAGCTTCAAATCAGTTCTGAATTGAGTCTGAATGTAAATGTGTGACATTAGTTTGGTTATAATACAAGAATCGACACCGAAATTTGCCATTTTCAATTCTGACAGTTTTAATACATTATAGCTATAGTTTTGTGATTATATTCATCCTTATTTAAATTCTGAACTTTCTCAAGGAATATATTTATGTAGATGAAGTTTTATATACTTTTGATTAAATTTTATGTACTTTTGATTAAGTTTTATTAAGAACGTCGCAACGAACCTTGTTATTAAATTAGAAAATCCTTTATTATAAGATTTGTAACTTAATTTTAGCTTCATACAATGAAAATCCTTTTGAAAAGTTAGTAACTTAGTACAAGATTCATTTTACTTTAATTACAATGCTTTCATTTTGTTTTGCAGCTAACTTTGAAATTAAGTTTAATATTTTAATTACTTCAAAGACAATCCTCTAAATGTCACCATACAATGATGTCTATTGTTTCAGTGATTTCCAAATTTTATTTCGTGAATTATCAGATGTTTCCAAGATCGACCTCATTGCAGCCAATATATTTCAGTGCTAGAAAAACTTAACTCTTTTGTCATAAACAGTAGTTTAAGGAATAAGTGCATGGAGCTACTGTCACAAATATTGTCCCTCAGGTCAGATTACACTAAAAAATTTATATAATAATATTTCATTGAGAAACTGTCATAAATTTCTTCATTTTTCCACAATTCTTCATGTGATTATACTAGTTTTACAACTAGAAACTAATATGGTCAAGGCCTACAATGTTCTTCCAATTTGCACTGACTAAATGTAGGCTTAAGTGAATATTAAACGAATTTTAACAACACTTATCTTCAAATCTGCATAAAGATGATAGTTTTAATTTTTTGGAATATTTTGACGCATTGAATAAATGTTTTGAGAAAAAATGTTGCTTATTTACGAAAGACAGTTTCTTGAATTGCGCGGTTAATAAGTAAAGGTCCTTTGTTCAGTGACAGAATGACGCACGTATTATATAAAGATTGTGACACAAAAAAATGGAACAGGTCGTCCTTCTTACCACAGATTTTGAATTAGAAACCAAGCGATTTGGAGAGTAAACTATCCAACCAAAAAAAAAAAATCACTTACGAAAATGGTCTAAAATTATTAATACATACTTATCTGTCTAGATATATATAAATCCATCAACAAATAATCCTTTGTGAAAAAATAATCCTTAATAAAGATAAGTCTCTCAAGGTATTATACTATTCGTTAGGAATTTTCAAGAAATTTACAAATAAAAGGAAAAGAAAAAAATTTTAAATAGAGGTTGTGACAAAATAAAATTTTATTTAATTTTTCCTCAATAGTAGTTTATGACAGATTATATTTTAATCATTGTTTATTAGAATTTGAAGAATTTGTGATGTATCATTGTTTATTAGAATTTGATGAAATTGTAATTATTTAGTCTTTCCTCAATAATTATGATTTGTAATATCTCATACTATTATCATACATTAACGTTGTTTATAAGAATTTGATGGAATTCATTGTTTTTTTAAATTTTGTAATAAGAGGAAGGTTTATTTTTCCTCTTTTACCTGTAACCTGAAGAAGAATGATTGAGAAAATCATTCGAAATATCGTCATGGATTAAATTTTTTCACAAAGGATTGTTTGTTGATGGATTTATATAATGGTCTAAAATGTTCATGCTTTCACCCTACCGTTCTTGTCATAGGCTACTATGAAGTTATTCCTCTTCAATCTGAGCGATTTGTCAAAAGCTGATCTTAATTCCACGGGAACAGCTATCAACAATAACAACAACAGGACAAAAAACAAAATGTCTTCGATGAATTTAGCTAATGGAGATGTTGAAAATAAAACTTCAAGGGAAAAAGTAATATAGAAATCTCTTGAAATACTTTTTTTAAGTTAGAATAATAAAGAAGTAAGGTTATCCATCATCTTTTGTTAATGCTTGAGCAATAACTGAAAGCGTCAGCTTTTTATTATAATTGTTATTGATAACCAAGTTGATTTAGGATTTCAGTTTTATGTCTAGCTTATCGAAGCAATTTTTAATGTATTTGTTAGAATTCAATGTATTTTAAGATAACTACTGGTGTTATATCTTCTACGTGACCAATACTTATTGCTTTGTCAGAACCTGAACAAGATAACTATGAAACGAAAACATTGATAGTGATATTAATTTCTACTTACTTAAAAAAAATGTACTAGATCCGAAAGATTTTTTAATCCTCCTCCCAGACTTTCAACTTGTCTACGTCTTTGTCTATCAGATTTCATTGTGTATTTCTTGTTTTGAAAGATTTATTTTTTTTGTATGTCGGTCCACAATATCTTTTAATAAGCCCCGACTTGAATTTTTTTCAGTATTATATTGACAATCAGTCATGCACTTGTTGTTGACCTGATGTATAACCTGTGGAAGTAAACATTTCCTCATAAAAAAAAAAAAAATGAGTTCCCGGTCTTTCAATCCGATCAATACAGTACTACAGTTTCGGTGTATTATGTAATAAATGTCGACAGGGAATGATTTTTTTTTTTATATGGAATCACGAGCATCGGAAGTTCGTGTCAGGTTTCCATTTTCCTCTCAAACCTCTTAGCAAAGAATCAGATGTCTCCTCAAAAGCACCGAACACTGATTATCATGGTTCAGAAGATCAGGAAATATTAGTGGTCGAGTCTAAATAAAAATTATTTTGTAATTCAGTGGTCTTTTTATTGATTGATGAATTGGTTTAGAACTACAATGAATTCAAAGTAAATTCTGTCCTTTCTATTAATTGTTGGATGTTGGTCTCCTCTATTGGCGTCAATAATGTTATGACTTCCGGCCACTGTTTGATGATGGGCCGCACAGCAGGACTCGTATTGAACTGTGTGAGTCATCACCAAAAACCTCTAACAGTTCCCTGAAAATTAAGGATAAAGGACTCTCTAAAGAATCATCATCTAAGCGTGTAGCAATTTCACGCACAAGGGCAGGGCCTCAAGTACGAAATTCAGTAGCTTCACGTTATGGGTGTGTCAGGAAATTAGTGCTGGTAGCAAACAAGGAAGAAATTGATTATTAAAAAGTTAAATTCGAAACTATAATAATAAAAAACTTCTTTTTAGCTTCAAGCTAGCTTCCTTTGCGAATTTATGGAATTACAAATGTCTTAATGGTATAGGCCTCTTTAATGACATCCTTGGCCTAGTATTACAAATAAGGCTGTAAGTTTAGGGCTGTAGTTAATAGATTTTTTTTCCCTTAGAGTTTAAGCATTTCTGATTTTCAGCTTTTTTAATTGCAAAAATGGAACTGCAGTTGATTTTTTTTTTTCAGTTTTAAGTACGACGCAACATTACATGACAAGGTAGGGATAGCGATTAGTAAACCAATCACAATGCTTCGCAACGGCTTCTGATATTTATAAGAAAATATAATAATGTATCTCAAAGTTAAACTATAACACTGAAAATTTCATTGCTCCTCAAAATTTCATTCCTCCGTATCTACCTTTAAACTGCGATAATGTTCCCTAGTTATTCCAGAACTTGTTCATTTTGTTATTTTGTTTAATTTATGGAGAATTATTGCTTTAATTTCCTTATTATTATAAATGTGATTGCTGCGAATGCAAAAGGCGCAATTGTTGCGATTATTGTGATTGTTTTGATTGTTGCTAATGATACCTGTCCACAGATGGACAGACAAAGCGGGAGTATAAGGCTTCTGATACGTGCTGAAAATATTTGACAGATGACTTTTTACGATTAATCCATTACAAATATCTACGACATTAATTACAATCAAAGCTGAATTAAACAAACTGTATCTCTTTCTGTGTGTGGCTGGATGAGTTCTCTAAGAACCCATTTTTCCCCGCAAATGTTCAAGGGTTTCCATGGTTATTTCTATTCCTAAAATTTAATACAACAAATTTTAGGCCTATTCTCTTTCCTTCATTTTTAAAACTTGCTGTTTTAAAGAAAACTGAGCAATAATTACAGGAATAAGACACTTTTATGAAAAGAAGCTGGTGACTAAGTGTTTTCTGTTGAATGTTTTTGCATCTACGAAAAAAACGAATGAATTTTTTTCATTCTTTTGTTCACAGATATTGGTAATATCAGTAGACGATTCAGGTCATCGACTTTCTCCCACACAAACATCATGGTCAGTGCCTGCTATAATTTCCCATTTCCCCACTTTTTTTTTTTTGCTCTTGTTTGCGCTTCAGCTCACGCCCAGAGTGTAGATTGATCAAACGCCTATCTTAGACCTGAGATTCGCAGAGATCCTTTTGTTTTTTTCGGGGAGAAATGGGTCACTGGTGTTAATCTTTCAGCTACCGTGGTTTTCATCAAGACGTCCCTGACTAATGAATTATTTTGTTGATTCTGATAAGTCTTTCTCTTACGACTGATTACGTGCAATTATGACCACAAAATGAGAAGTTGCTGCTCCCCTGTCCCAGCCAAGCAGTCTGTTCCGCCTGAGTTACCAAACCAAGACCCGAACCATCAGATTGGAGGACAGAAAATCAGAGCATTCTACACTTTCTTTTCTCGTCAAATTGGAATCAGAAGTGCACCGTCATCTCAGTGTCATTTTTTTTTCAAAGTACAATAGAATCATGTCCTATCTCCAGCATCGTAAATCATTCCTTTTCATTAATACTTTACATCACAAGCTAGCACTTTCTTGCTGTCAATGGAAAGATGTGTTAACAAATGCATTTTTAATAGCACGGAACAATATCTATCTTCGTATAGTAGTCTTAAAGAATTCATTGTAAGCTTACAGTAACTACACTTTAATTAGGCTTAGTATTAAATGATCGTAGTTTTCTACTTCGATTTATTATGAAAGATATTAATCGAACCAACAAAATACTAGAATCGAACTTATGAAAACTTCATTTTTTTTTAAGTTCGATTCTAGTATTTTTGTTATTTGGATACAGTTATTTGGGTTTTTTAAAAATGAAAATTGCTTTTTTTTTTGTAAAAAATCCAAATAACTGTATTTAGATTTGATAGCGTTGAGAATTTCTTTCTCTTTTTTTTTCGTCAATAGAGATGCGAAGTAAAAGTTTGTCATTATTTCAACACCTACAATTTCATCAGATGTAAGTGCAAACTGAGAATTAAAACTTTTAATTTATATAACACTAGCGAGTGTTCTTCGTACGGTTTACAAAAAGAGTTATTCTGATGTGGATGAGGAAGAGATTGAAATTGTGAGATCGCTTTAAACTTTCGCGGTTGGTGCAAAAATCACGATAAAACAAAGTAATCTTGTATTTGAATTTTGTAACTCAAAATCCCTAACTTCCCATTCCTTTCTTCCCTTCTCCACACCCTTATCACGTCAAACCCTTCCCAGTTCGTAAAAAAACAAAAATAATTTGATCATTATAAAAATATATCTAACGGAAAAATCTGTAGCTATCCCGAAAACCACGTAGAACTATTCATCAACAATGTTTGCCCATCCCTGAACGCCCTCCCATTTACACTGCATACTTCTAGTTTTTGCCACCAGGTTAATATGTGGTGCTATTATGCACAACAATATTTTAGTTCCAATTGTCGCCACCAGGTTAATATGTGGCGCTATTATGCACAGCAACATTTTAGTTCCAATCATTGAACAACAACATTTTTGTAGTCCAATTGTCACCTCCAGGTGCAACATGTTTCAGAAACCCGCCACACGCTTCATGGTCATTTATCCTCCCCCTCCCCAAAATAAAAAAAAAAGATTGTGTTTACACTTTTTACATTGTCTACAGTATAGAACCTATCCACATGCGAAATTTAAGTTTGTAGCATATTGGAAAGTATGCTAAATATTTCGAAAAGACATAGACACACACACACACACACATATATCCACAAATTTCCTTTTTATATGATAGCGTATTTTTGCTATAAAATATTTTTTTTGCTTCGAATCTGGATTGAAAAACAAAAACAAAAAAAAAAAAAGAATCCAGGCCTTTTTTTTAAAAATGAATCTTTTGTGTGTTTTACTTCATGTTGATCTCATTCCTTTTTTCTCTTCACTTTTTCATTCACTTTTTCTCTTATTTAAATGCTTTTTCTATAGTTTCGAATTCTTGTTCATTTTCTTTCAGATGGGCTTATTCAATGCAATAGCTAATGCATTCATGAATGTCTTATAACGAAAATAATAGCATTTACCTTTGCGTCTCTGGCTACTAAATTTTGACGATTAAAAATCTATAATTTAGCAGTCAACATTAAGAGCCTACAAGGGAAAGTATCATAGAGATAAACAATGGCGTAGCTAAATCTTTTTCCAGAATGATTGATTGTCTCGAATGAAATTCGCCCTTTACATAAGTGCTCTTTCGAGAATCTTCTAGATTCAGTATCTTTCCTAGAATAATTGGTTGTAAAACAATTCTAGCTGAAATAAAAATTTAAAATACTTTTCATCTTTATTATAAATAAAGAAGCATGAATGTAGATAGATTAAATTAAAAATAAAGTTAATAATGTTTATATATCTGCAGTATTCCTGCTTCATTCTTTTGTAAACACTGAAAATCATTGCGTTGAAATGTTGATCGTTCCATTGTTTGTTTAAAGAAATGTACTTATTTTCAATCGTTCAAAATGTACATATTCAAGGAATACGATACAACATTCTCGTTTTTATTTAAAATTAATTAAAACTTCACTAAAGTAGTATGGTTCGATGTATATTTGCTCGTTAATCTTCATCATTCTTTAAAAAAAAAAAAACGTACACTAATGAATCTCTTGAGTTAAGCTGATGAGAACGATGAAATTTAACTGCATATAATTATTTCCAAATTTATTTCTTTCAATTTGAAGTTAACTAAAATAATGTATAAGAAAAACTACAACTAAAATTATACGTTCATCGGAATCGCAATGGCGCCTCAAAGCAAATAACAACAATAAAAAAACTCACTATAATGTTGAAACCGGAAACACATTATCATTGACTAATTTCTCCAGTATCAATGCCATAAGCTCCGCAGGAAATATCAATCTCAATTATCAAAAATAGGTAATATCAAAAATCTCGCATACATCTTCTTGAAATCGACGAGCAACGTTAAGAATAATTTCTCTAGCTTCACTGTTGAGAACTTTTCCTCGTCGAAATGTTGAATGTGAAGCAGCGACCGCCATTTTCTCTGCTATTTGAATGTTAGCGACCGACCAGGAAAGGAAAAATCTGTAATCTGCGTTGCATTCTGGGAGTTTCACCACTCGCCGCGAAGACTTCAATAAAATATTAGTGAGGAAATTCTTGTGCCAGCAGTCCGCCGGCCTCAATGATTTCTTAATCCACAGAAATTTAATCTGCGCATTTAAATTATTTAATAAACAACAATGTGAGGCGCCACTGCGATTCCCATGATTATTCACAATAGCCTCAGTATCGAGACCTCGTTGTTTACTGGTGACTGCTCCTAACTGATGATCGCCAATGAACGTGAAACAGCTGTTCTAGGTTGTCACTTATTGAACACTTGGTCTCACTCATTGTTGTTTGTTAATAATTCAATGCACAGATTGAATTTTCTATGCTTTAACTAAATTCATTGAGGCCGGCAGACTGCTGGCACATGAATTTCCTCACTCATATTATATTAGTGCGTTTTCTATTGGTTATTATTATTATTTTTTCTTTTTTTTTGCTTTTGAGGCGCCACTGTGATTATTCACAATAGCCTTAGTACCGAGACCGCTCGTAGCTAGTGACTGCTCGTAGCTGATGATCGCCAAAGAGCGTGAAACAGCTATTCTAGAATGTCACTTAGTATCACGTGATCTCACCCATTGTTGTTTAAAATTATATGTTGTTTACAATGCAAAAATCCCATTTCAGCAGCAAGTAATATTATTACAAATTTATATTATTATTGAAGAATATATTGAAATAGAATTTTCTCATTTGTCACTGTTGAAGCACAATAACAAATGTAGTAATTAGCAATTGAATTTAAAGCTTTTCGTCTGAAAACAACAACTGGGTCACCAGTGCTTAAACCAAAATGAGTCTTCCACTAAATTGATAATAGAAGAGTCCTCATTTTCAGGTTTGTAATACTTTTATTTTTTTGGATTGGTTAATTGATGTAAAACCTGTTTCCTTTTTCGATTTGGCCGATCGACGTAGATTAGTCCAATTTGGTTTATGTATTGGTGACTCACTTGTTTTGAGACGTTGACAAAGGACTCCATAAAGGAGTCCGAAACAAGTCCGGTCCGGTTTTAAAGACAATTTTTAATCGTTTTGTGTGTGTGTTTTTCCCGATTTTCCCGATTTTATTACTTACTTCACACCTTAAATTATTCATTTTTCACTATTGACTTTAATAATAACAAAGAAAATCCTATTTAGTTGAATTTTCAACCAAATACACTCATGATTTACTTATTGCATCTCATCATTTACAAACTTCACAAATATAAATACCAATAATATTTAGTGTTCTTTCCTTCCTTTTTCGAATTTGGCCAATTAGGGACCACGGAACTGTAGGTTTGAATTGAAATACTTACCTGAATTATTTTCAGACAATTATCAAACAGAATGCAATTCAAAGATTTAGTCAATATTTTAACGTGAGTAATCTAAGTTGGAAGATTAAAACAAAAGAACAACGGAACAATAAAAGACGTGATACGCTCGATGCGATGCAGTATCGATTGTTAAAACAATGAACTCGTGTGACGAGAGAGTTCGGTTGTAGGATGTGAATGTGAATCGAGGAAAAATAAAAAAATGGCGGTAGATGATAACGAACATATATTAATGTTATCTCGTTATATGATGCAAGGGAATAAGAAAGTTGAATATTCCTTGATCCTGAAGTGAGCGGCAGTGAAACAAAATAGGTACATGCTGGAATGCAGATGGGAAGTTCTTTCGAATTAAGAAGTATTAAGAAGTTACCAGATTCGAATCTTTATCTTCAACGGAGTTCGAAAGTCAGCGAATAGGAAGAAAACGTCAAGGCTATTCAATACCGGACGAGTAGACGGAAGATATTAGAACTTCAAGATATTGTAACCTTTGATTTGTTCACACGGACGGGGCCAATTTCACAAAAGAATACCGTTATTTACTCAAGAAGGTCACATCACAAGACACAAAGTAAAGACACAAGTAAAGATTACAAAGTAAAGATTTAGGGCGATAATACAAGTACACATAAATTGACAGAAAGAGACTTTTACACGTCAATTTAAGAAGAGTATTGTACCAGTCTTTAACGTGAGATACTTCGTATCAAAAGGCGAGAATTCGTACAGGTGATTAAGACAAACATATTTATGTAACTTGAACTATTGAAAGAATATATACATAGATTTGTTTTTAAATGCATTGCCTTTGTTTTTATTTACAACAGCTTAGCTACACATAAGTATAATCTTGGTCCATTATATTATTCGTAAGTTCTCTGCCGGAGTTAAGGTTTAATTAATAACAGCTCCATTAGGAAGCACTAAGTAATCGCTTTTCCTACAGGAACTAGCTCAACCTGACAACGCCAGCGCGAAGCTAGTGAAAGTCAAGAAGGGGGACGAGATTCACATCCCGTCCAGGATAACCCTGAGATAGTAAGTCCCAGGGAGAAACGGACGAAACACAGAAGAAGAAAGAAACGGCCATGCCAACACCGGGATTCGAACCCAGGTTCCGATACACCGGCCACACGGCAGACCGGCTCGGCCATGCCGGAACGGCTTAGTGTTGTTTATTATTGAAATTATTCACCTACACACGTCTGAGTGTTACTAAAACTCATTTATTACTAGGAATTTGTCTACGCTTAGATTATTTGTCTAGATCAACATCATTAGTGAATTAAAATTAAATAAGAAATGAGTAAAAATTTTAATTGTTATTATCCTAAATTTGGATTGCAGACAGAAAAGAACGCTTTTAAACCTGATATCCTTTTTATCTTTTTTTTTTTTTTGCATGTTGATCAATTGTATTATCCTAATCCAAGTGCGCATTTACTTGAATTCGTTTAATTTTAAGAAATGAATTTCAAAACACGGAAATAATGTTCAAAATAACTTAATTTTTTCATATAGTCAACCTTCAGATTTTGATTTGATAAGATAGTAAAACAATAGTTTAATAATTAATAGTTAGATGATTTCTCTTAATAGGCTTCTTACCGTGCTACCATCTATGAACGTCGGAATATATTAATCTTTTTCATATATGATAATACTGTATAACCGTTATTTCATTCTATATCACAACAACTTTCATACCAAGCAAAATATAACTTACAACTTATTTCAAACTAAGCTCATACCTTAAATAATGCAGAACTTTCGAGATACATAACTTTTGAAATGCGTAGTAATGTCAAAAGGTAGTATTTTCTTTCATAAAAGAGGCATCATCTACGGGTACGTCAGAATTTACTAACAACGAGTAGTAAAACTCGTGACTCTTGAGAGGCTTCCAGCCTAACTACCATAACTTTGAATTTTGCGAAAGCTCAATTAATTTCGTTCCCAAGCCGTTCTTCTTAATCTGGAATACTTTATATCCAGATACAGGAGAAAGCGAAATAAGATACATCCCATCTTCAATGAAACTTGAGTTGTTCCGGCTTCTTCACCCTTTCTGAATCATAAACAACAGTAGCGTTTTAACCCCGGGTTGACACCACTTAAGAGTGTTTGTTTAAATTTAGAGGAACTTACCTCTCAAGAGCCCAGCACTGGGCATCATCTGCAAAGGCCATTTCGATATTTACAAGCCACAATGTTTCTGTTATTAGATTTAAAAATATAACTTGCTGCTTAAGAATATGGATTCTGATAACTTTATTTAAAGTCATTAACGGCATATCTTTGATCTTGCATTTCCATCTGTGTTTTTTCAGTAACTGTTTTGTATATCTGTATTTCCCGAAATTCCTATAAATTTTAAAGTTATTAATTTGAAAAGTGTTCATTGTTATTGAAATTGAAATAATTTTGTTATTCATTCAATCGATACTAATCACCATTACCTTATTTACTTTTGAATGGCAGAAATAATTACAATACAGTGGAACCCCGCCATTCGTCCGCCTCGCTATTCGTATAACTCGTTATTCGTCCAACTTTTTCAAATAAAATTGAACTCGCCATTCGTACGCTTGCTCGCGATTCGGACAGCGTGACCTTGGCCGCCCCACGCGGTCGCTTCAGTTCAATCTCGTGCTAGCTTCCGTACGCTACGCATCATCCAGCAAGCTTCATGAAACTTTGTGATATTTTATTGTTATTTTTATTAAAAATAGTGCAGCCATGGGTCTAAAAAAGATTACTGATTCAACTAAGCCTAAAAGGAAAGCAGTGAGAATGACAATTGAATTGAAAAAAGAACTCGTTGCGAAGTTTGAAAGTGGAACTCGTGTCTCTGACCTGGCAACTCAGTATGGCATGGCGAAATCAACCATATCGTCTGTACTGAAAAAGAAAGATATAATAAGAGAGGCCTATATATTTATTGTTTTCATAGTTTTTATGTATTTTAGGCTTAACATATTATTACAAGGTTTATATAAGCAATCATCTGTGGGTCTGGAACGGATTAATCCAATTTACATTATATCTTATGTGAAAAAATGATTCGCCATTTGTACAAATCGCCATTCGAACAGCCTCCTGGAACGGATTGTGTACGAATAGCGGGGTTCCACTGTACATGAAAAGCGGAAAAACGTTGAAAATAAACAATCACGTCTTGAATCGTTATCGACGGGAATCTGGGACTGCTGTTTCGTTCTTATGAGGACTCATTAGTCAGATTTACCCTCCATGATCAAGCTCAAAACGCGTGAAAGCCTATGGATCCTTCTCCCGCTCTCGGAAGTGAGGCCCCGCAAAAAAAAAAACAACGGTAGAAAAATCGCTATGACCAGTACAGCATAATTACCTTAGCCCTTAAACCTTCTTACATATTAATTTTTCGCCTATGCCTTTGGTTTAATCTTTCATTAAATGCCTTTTGTGCTTAGCGGGCCAAGGTAATTGCGCTGTACTGGTCACAGCTATTGTTCTATTGTTGTTTGCTTTTGCGGGGTCCCACTTCCGAGAGACAGAGAAGGATCCGTAGGCTTTCAGGCGTTCTGAGCTTGATCATCGAGGATAAATCTGGCTGATGAGTCCTGATAAGGACGAAACGGATGTCCCAGATTCCCGCCGATGATGGCTCAAGGCGTGAAAACGAACGATTGTGCATTTTAATCGTTTTTCCGTTTTTCTTGTTACATTTAATGCACGTTAAACCTTCTTACAAATATAATAGATGTAAAATCTCAACATGAAATCTTTGAGAATAAATGTTGGCAAGCCTTATTGTTAGACTCGACACACATATGTTAAAGTGCCCCATTATAGGCCTATGCGTATGTAGGAGGATAAAATATCCACTATTGTATTAAATGGGTTGGAAGATAAAGGTAATGGAATGAAAAATATACCATTCAAATCAACATTATATTGTCCTCAAAATGAAAGATGACCGGCGGAAGTTTGAACTGCGCAGCCCTTCCGGTAGCTGATCAATTATGTTTTCCTGTCACAATGGACGATGGCGTCTGTTTTCACTGAGAAAGACATGTTGATAACGCCAACTTAAAACTTCTCTCGACTATTTAGCGTTATTTCAATACCAGTTGCTAACAATAAGTATTTATATAAATAAATAAATATATATTATTTGTAAATACAATGCTCTTTTGCAAAGTAACAAGCGATTACCGTCAAGGCGACGTCCAGTGATAAACTCATACGGAAGTGCCTGACCAGAGTAATCGATGATACATGCGCAGATCTCACAAAAACGGGCGGCCATCATTCACTGGGAGCACAATAGTATGAAAGCTTTATTTTTAATTATTACAATATTGAGCAAAACAAATAATAGTGAAACATTTCTCATCCCCCATGCAATAATAGTACGTATCCGAACATAAAGGTCTATTTGAAAATAAACTGTGAATTGGTTTTGAATCCGTCGAGTCGTTAATAGTTCAGAACACAAAAGAAAAGGTATTTAATAGAATATTACAAACGTTCATATACAGTTTAGGACGAAAACATTGACCCAGCCTTGCATTTGTGAAGGAGCGGTTTGAGCTTATATTTCAGAAACAAGCCACAAGTGACAGTGTGATGCTTGGCGTCATCCAAAAATTCCGACGGACAGGAAAGGGTGCACGGACGGCCACGAACCAACAAACGAGGATCGCGGCAGTCTCTTGGAACAGATGCTTTCCTGTCATATAGCTGTGGCCAACATTTAGTACGTATTGTACACAACTTGGATGGATAATGCTAAGTTAGGCATTCATGAAGTATGTAAGTGATATTTAATTATTTTTACTGCTCCCATTCCTGCCCAGCGCTTAGCGTGCCAAGATAATTGCGCTGTACTGACCACATCTATTTTCTATTGTTTGCTTTTGCTGGGTCCCACTTCCGAGAGAGGGAGAACGATCCATAGGCTTTCATGCGTTCTGAGCTTGATCATCGAGGGTAGATCTGTCTGATGAGTCCTAATGTCTAATCTGATGGATGTTGACGATCTCGTTTGCATGAGAATTACGGAAAACACGAGATCTGGCCATTAGCCTCTTCAGCAGGTCTCAAGGAATTTAGTATTCTGACTGTCTGTCACTAGGAAAATGTTACCTAGTGAATTTATTGTTTGTTTTTTGACTGTTTTCAATTTATGAAAACTATATTAAAATGTAATAAAAGTCTCATGCACTTCCCCATATTATAATTCATTTAAATATTTTGATATTTTGTGAGAAGACATGGATAGAGGCTGTTCTTGCGTAAATTACGTGAAATCACGAAAATACGAGATCGTCAACATCCATCTGTTAGACATTAATAAGGACTAAACAGCTGTCCCGGGTTCCCGGCGATGATGGCTCAAGACGTGAAAACGTCTTTCACTACTTTTTGATTTGCCCCATATTGTACTTTTCAAGTCAAAACTTTTAATTTATTCTTAATATTCTGTAGTTTTCACTTTGTTTGGTTGTTTTTCTCTTTTTATTCCATTATTTTATCCTCTAGTATTTACTGTCGAAGCAGTATAAATTGATCATCACTAATCAGGCACCAATGAGACCTGGAATGTTCTGGAAAACTAATGGTTTGCTTAAAAATTTCTAAACAAATATTTGTAATTGGTCGGAGAATGTCCATACTCTATCTATAGTGTTACACAATAAAGAAAATTAAAGGGAAGAAATGAAAATTGAAGTGTTAAAGGTTACAACATCATGTTTTTTTATCCTCTACAAAGACCAGGGAGATCGTAGCTACGATGCAAACTGGATGAAATTGAGGTCAAAGGGCCAGTCCAACGCAAATTAATGAACTAAATAATACAGTAATTAAAGCAGTTGGTTACAACAAAACAAAAAAATCTTTAGTTTTATTGACAACCTAAAGAATTTAAACTTCACAATACGAAAAGATATGAACTAAATTATAATATTCAGAATTTCTGCTATTCGTGACTCCTGCAATGCTTTTAAATATTAAAATACTTCTGTCTCAGCTGATTGTTAAGCCTACGAAAAGAACTGTAGTTTGTTCCTTGAGTGCTTTTCTTCTAGAGCTGTAGTAAGTCCTTGCTTAAGTACTCACTACACCAACTCGTCTTCCTTCGTGATTCTTTGCTTACATTAAGTATGTTTTAATAATGCTAATTAAATATTTGAAAAACGAAAAAGTTTAAACGGGGTAATCTCTTTTAATCCGATAATCTATGACACTATTCAAATAACCATAGATACTTAACTACTCCTGGGATCCGATTATATAGGAATATACTCTTTACTTATAAAATTAGTACAGATAAAAAAATCTAATTAAATTAAGCTTTGCCCACTTTTACTGCTAAGATTTGGTTCCTTTTCTTTGGGAATGCTCGACAAATATGTCGGTATTTAATTGGGTTTTCGTTTGTGCATTGAAGGTTCACCTGTGTTTGCTAAGGTAATACAATTACATGACTCTTAATCCATTCAGTATTCTTAAGTTTGTCTTTAACGAATTACAGATAATTTCTTTAAGTGTGCTCCGATGTACTACTTTAATTAAATTAGTAGATTAAATAATTAAAAGCGTTAACATTTTCAAATGAAAAGCAATTAGTTTCATTTGTGGACCCCCTTTTTTCTCTTTTTGTTAGTTTCTCAAGAATCTTAGAGAGTCTCGTGAACCTTAAATTTTATTGAAAATAATTATTAAAGAAGCAGGAATGTTTGCTTGGAATTGATTCTGTCGTAACTGATAAAGATCCCAGAGAAATGTTTTCGTCAACCGGCATTACGTAATTAGCCCAGAGCCGCCGCTTCTGCAAAACACTAGAAATTTCCACACTAAAAATTTCCCAAAATGAGTGAACCCGAAACATTAATTTGCATTGTGAAATATTAACGCTAACGAGGAAGTTAATTATCTAAGTTAGCGCATTAATCTTAATACGGCTATTACTACTTCTGCGCTTGCTCAGTGGCCTCGAAGGCAGATCAGTTGGCAATTACCACCCAACTTCAACAGCGTCTTTGCTCAAGACATTCAAACAACACAAGTTTTAATCTTACAGCATTCGGTAAAGATGGTTTTAATTTAAGCATTAATATGCACAGCAAATATACTGCAATGGCGAGTATTATACAGCAGCAGTTGGAACCACTGCAGCAAAATATAACGTGATATCCTGCTGTGGATTATAATTATGTCATCATCCAAGTGCAAATTAGCCCTCGGACATCATCACGACCATTACTGTGGTTTAACCGATAATAAAAATAAAAGTATACTTTCCGAGTTTAACCTTTGAATGTTTAGACTTATTTTTCCATCTCCTTGAAAACAATAAAATTTCGTCACGGAACGAAAGAAGGAAAAGTAATTTGTAGAAGTTAATTGTGTGTTGATTTCATTTTCGCATTCTTTTCTCGCTTTTCTTAATTTGGTCAAGTTTGTCTAGTTCAAATAACAGTTAACGGCTATCGAATGAAACATCTTTTAATACTTTTAAAGATAATAAAAATAACTAAATTTAAAATTTTTTAAAAATAACTGAGAATGTCATTGGATAGTTAGGAGTGGGTTTTGGATATCGGCAATTATCTTATGCAATTATTATTCAGAGAAATATTAAATAGAATAAATAACAACGACAAAACTTGAAAATAATGTCATAATTAATTTCCTTCATTTCTCTCTGTTAATATTTCGTATATTATGAAAGCATAATGACACAGAAAATGAAAAATATATGAGCTTTCATCGATTAGAGTCTGAGACGGCCATTTCGTCTTTTTTGTGGACTCGTCAGTCAGACCCACTCACCAGATGAAATGTTCAGATAGTACTAAAGTGATAAGTGAAACCACTCCCACATCCAGCTCTGGTCCCTCCAAAAGAAAGCACATATCAAAAAAGAAACCAAGACAGACAAAACTTCCAATTCTGGCCTTGTGTATCAGAGTAAGACTGCACTCTAGATACACTTAAAAGATTTCATGCGTCCTTCGTTGTTTGCTTTTACTACTTTTGATTAGCGGAAAAGAAACCAGCGAGGTTGCTATGCAACTAAAAATAAAAGAAAGATGTAAACATGTGGATATTTACTTTCGCCTTACCCATATGATGTAGCAAGTATTGACGAATAGCACAGCTTTGAATTTAGGACCACATAGTTACGTAAGAACATAATTTCCTACAAAACAAATGAAAGACGTAGCGTTGAGGAGGTGGCCATATTACCTAAACCTAAGATGTGGCCATATTACTACAGAGGTGGCCATATTACCTACGGAGGTGGCCATATTACCTACGGAGGTGGCCATATTACCTAATCCTACTTTTCGTTTAGTACAGTTTGACAAAGTTGCTCTCAATTTCGTCAAGACTGGAATTTCTAAGACCATAAAACTAAGAACAGTTTTCTCCAATATAACTTACCAATATGTAGAAATAGGTATCAAAACAAATTTAACCATTTTAAAGCATCTGTAAAGCAGAAGACATCGTTCTTTAATTCAAAGTTTGGATAAATTCATTCGTTTAGACATCGTAATACAGTAACTCGGCATAGAGAATTCCAGAACCAACATAGGACATTTGTCATGCTGTAAAAGAGTCAAATATAATTTACAGAAGCAAGAGAATCACCTTTAGATATGAAGACATTGAGTTATTTAACTTTATTTAAAAGTTAAAGAAGACAAAAGATAACGTTAAAGTAATTCTTTCTTATTTGAGAAAACAGATCCTAAAATAGGAAGAGAATTCGAGAAGAAGACGACATTCGCTGTCTAATGATATAGTTAACGTAACTAAAATTAGTTAGCGCAGAATTTTAAGCATTACAAGAAGTAATTCTAGTTTTCTCAAAGTCAATATTGCATGGAAGTTGTTCGATCGTGAAGACTGAAATGTATATTTTACATCTAGAATATATGTAAAAGGAAAGACAAACTCCCCAAGCTCTTTTTTTTTTTTTTCATAAACGTTCTTTGTGTCTATCTTGCGTGATGCGGCAGATACTCAGGAGATAATCCATTTTTCTGATCATACACGGTGCAGTACATCAGTACCGATGGTTGCAATTCCATTGGTGGTACGATGTCATAGTACGATGAGGGCAGCAGGAAGTGGGGAAACGAACACTTTGTCCTTTAAGAAACAAAGTCCTCTAAAGAAAAAAGTCTGAAGGAGTCAGATCTGGTGATCTGGTAGGCACAGACAGCCTACACCTTGGAATCTCACTCACCATCTTTTTATGCTGTTGCGCGCCGATGCCTTCTTTCTGAACTCACTTCCGAATCTTCGCTGTAGTCACCACTAAACTCGTTTTCGCTTATTCCGAGACGCAAAACTCCTTCTCACGTTGCGAAACTGATTTTTGGTTTCACCTGCGCCCTAGCGGCAGCCGATGAAACTAGGATGCAGCGCTCTGCTGGAAAAAAAAAAAAACCTTGGCGAGTTTGTGTTTCTTTTGATATCTGGGGGGGGGGGCAAATATATCTTTTTTTTTCACCAAGGGTAAATTGTACAAACACATTAACAATTCTTAAACAACTTTCTGCAAAAATGTGAGTTGTCAATCCATGGAATTCACATATTTCAGTTCAAGACTATTTCAACTGATTATTTCAATGAAAGATGATATCATTATTATGACAAAAATATTTGTAATTGCCTCACTTCAGCGGAAATAGTGGTTTAATAAACGAAAGAAATGTTGATGTCGCCTTTTAACAAGTCTCAATTCTTCAACGTTAACTTATTAATCACTTAATAATAATTAATGTTAAATGGTCATTTAAAGAAAGTTCCTCCTGATTTTTCTTGTTCGTTGACAACAGAGCTTCAGTTGGAGAAATGCTGGAATCACAGATGTTATCTCATATCTCCAAAGCAATAGTCTTCATTAGTTATTCAGTTCGAAATAGAAGGAATATTTATTTTAATCTTCATTTTAGTTTATCACTATACATATACTTGTAATCAATTCACGTCTCTATTTGCAATTGTTTTAATATTTGCAGCTATTCTCTAAATACAAATAAACATCTTCAGAGAATCTCTCCTTTACCGACCATTAGATCTTCTGACCTTCCCTCTAAGAGCAAATTTAACTCGCCGGTGTGCAAATACGACAAAAGTTTCTAGGTTCTGATGTCAGGTAGAACAACTTGTAAACAACAAAGCATAAGTGTAAACATTAGTTTGTACAAACTTGATCTCTCTGTAAATGAATTTAAATATTCTTTTAACGTGTGTTAAAATGAAGTCTTTGTTTTACAAACTTGAATTTAAAAACACACACATTAAAAATATTTTTATAAACACCAATGCATACACGGGAAGCTTTTCGTCTCCAACACCGAACCTTTGCCAACATATCTTTAGTAGGTTGACAAAGGTTCAGTATTGGAGCCGAAAAGCTTCCCGTGTTTGTATTGGTGTTTTTAAAAATATGTTGAATCTTTGTGTTTTTAAATTCAATTTTATAAATGAATATATAATAGAATATAAAACTTCCTCAAAGAAACGTTTTACTTGTCAAATCTTAAGATTTTTTAAAACATAACCAAACGAAAACGTTTGGGAAGAATTTCAAACTTTTAAAATTAAATCCAGCTGATGAGCAATAGCGAAACGTTACTGTGTATAGATAGAATACTTCGTTTCAAAAGCCTTTAGTAATAGAGGTCTGAAACACTGAAAGTAGAGATGGGCAAAGTCGTTCTTTTTACTGAACTAGTTCTTTTTATTGAACTAAGTCGTTCTTTTTACCTTAACAACCAAAAAAAAAAGGTTCTCAAATACTTAATATAAAAGTAATAAACCAATTCCAATAGTCAATAGTGGAGTGGTAAAAGAACGAACTAGTTCATTTGAACTAGTTCAACGTTCACGAACTACCCATCCCTAAATCAAACATCTCTTGTATTGTATTTAATTAGGGATGGGTAGTTCGTGAACGTTGAACTAGTTCGTTCTTTTACCACTCCACTATTGGCTATTGGAATTGGTTTATTTACTTTTATATTAAGTATTTCAGAACCTTTTTTTTTTTTTTTTGGTTGTTAAGGTTAAAAGAACGACTTAGTTCAATAAAAAGAACTAGTTCAGTAAAAACAACGACTTTGCCATCTCTAACTGAAAGCATCTCAGTGAAGGCAAATGTTTAACTTCATATTCATGTAACTTCATATTAATTAGAGTAAAATTTAATAGAGAAATGACAAATATTATTAACTTTGTAATTAAATTAGCTAATGTAGAATTTAGCAAGAAACAAAAAAAAAGCATTTCATATTTTTTTTTTTTTTTTTTTTTTTAGAATAATGTTGCTTTGCTGCAATAGATTTTCTTCTTGTGTAAATGTGTGTGTATTTTTTTGTGTTTGTGTGTGAGAGACGAAAATCCACAATGCTTTCTTCTCTTAAATTAATTAGAGCCACAAGGTTGTCGTTTTTTTGTCTTTTTAAAGAGGAAGAACAAAGAAAAAACGATTCACTCTTCAAATGAGTGATAGAATTCCCTTGCCAGCAAAACACTCAGTCAGAAAGAAACTTAATAAAGTGCCTAAAATAAAAGAAACAACACAAACAAAATATTTGTTTATCAACTCTGTCTTTTTTGGAGGACGTCTCCCATCGGGATTTGTTGCCCATGTTTGTTTTGGTTTTTGAGTCTCACGAATTGACACTTGGCTTAGTCTGGTAGAAATAAGTGAAAAAGTGAAAACACTTCGCATAGAAATCGTTTGTACTTAAGGAGATAACATGATTGGATATTTACGTACAAACACTTACAGTAGTCTTTGGACCATCTGAAATTTTATTTTTATTTTTCAAGGTCTTTGCACGTAGCTCCGGATTTAAGAAAATCGAGACTACGATGTGTCCGGCCACTTTATTAGGTACATCCCTGCTTTGCGCACAAATGTTGTGTCTCACAATAACTCTTTAATCCGGTAGAGGCAGTGTCATGTTGTGGGTGATGTTTTCCTGGCCCACATTGGGTCCTTTGATACCTCTGGAGGCATGTCACGATGCCAGAGCGTACCTAAACATCGTAGCTGATCAAGTGCAATCGTACATGTTAACAGTTTATCCTCATGTAGATGGTTACTTCCAGCAGGGTATTGCGCCGGTGCACAACGCCCGCATCACTATGGGATGGTTTGAGGTTTGAGAAACATGACGATGATTTTCCTTGCTGCAGTGGCCCGCTCAGTCCCCGGATCTCAGCCCGATTGTTAATTTGTAGGATGAGCTGGAACGGGCTGTTCGCTCCAGGCCTATAACTCCAGCAAATCTTCAGGAACTGCGTGACACAGTCATATCTGCATGGTACACAATACCTATGGAAATAACTCAAAAATATTCTAATAACAAATCATGTTTCTTGTTGTTGATCAGTCATACCAAATTCAACGTTTCTGGACAATTAATGTAAAAGGAATATGCTTATTTTGATATCGATTTACTTACATTGCTTTTCAAATATTTAAGAATAAAGTAATATGGGCCGTTTAAGTATTACGTAATCATTCAAATCCTTATTTTGAGAAAGAAGTAAAATTTTACTTTCTTTCTTTTACGTAAAATTCTCATTACTCATTAAATCTTTACGCCCCCTAACGTTAAAGTTGAAAATTACCTTTATTGCATCCACACAGTAACTATGCTAATGATGAGAGTAGTACATAGTTAATAATAATAGTTAATGATAATTTACAGGAAAAATTAAATTAAGACTCGTTGAAAATGAATGTTCTGTAGTTCAGGCATATTCGAGGCTTAGTGATTTCACTGATATGCATGAATGTGGGATCGAATCCCGGGACAGATGTAGATATTTTCTGTCTTTTTCTAAGTTGTATGCTTCTTTTTCTTCTCTCGCTCTTCTTCCGGCTACAGCCGTTCCTTTGTTTATTCTAGGGTCTCTTCTATATAGGCTTAGACAACAGTAGTAATGTGGTCTCTAACACTAACAATACGGCCCTAAAAATAACAATAATAATAACTTTTCTGTTATTGTGTTGTAATTCAAATATCGTAAAGCAATAAAAAAATAGCAAAGATTTAAATCTTACATTTTATAATTAAATACACAACAGCTCATATAATATTCAAAAACGCCTCCAACGCCAAATATATATAAAAAAACAAATATTTATAAAACGAATTTTCGGAGAAAATACACATCTTTCCTTTGTCAAGTTTTAAAATAACAAACAATTTACAGATGTTAAATATCAAGCCATGTCACATTCTGGACATTGTTACAAAATAACCAACAAAACAATACTCCTTTTATATGCAAACTAACCTAAACTTTCCGTTACAGCATAATTACAACAATTTTATCCATTCTTTAAAAAAAAAAAACAATTCTTCAAATTTTGCAATTTTTTTATTTTTTATTTATGCTAGATAGACAGAAGCTCGGTTATAACGCGATCTTTCGGATCCAAGTTCTCGAAGATCGCGATATAACCGCGATATAACCGAACTTTTATTACTTCGCGATGTCAAATGACCCTATTATCGCCCACACGATTCCAAATCGATTTAAAATGGTCATTTCGCGATTACCTACAACATTCAGAGCTATGTGAGAGAATTTTATATTTATAAATACATAAATCATTACCTTTTTAACACTTTGATGGGTTATATTAGCCAAAATCGATATGGCACCGCCATCTTGGCATCTTGTACAAACGACGAGTCACGTTGATCGAAACTAGGTATTCATACGCCTATTAGATTACATGGGCTTCTTTATTGGTTGTCATTGGCAGAAAAATAGATCTCGATATTCATTTTGGTTAAACGAAAAAGTCCGCGATTCTAGTATTTTTTAAAAATATATTTGACGCATTTTCGTGACATTAGAGTGGTTATAGAGTCTCAATTACTGTAAATAAGTATTAATTGTAAGTAGCAAATCGCGAGCAGTTCTCTAAAATCAATCGATTTTAGGCGAAAAAAACGGTAAATTTTGCAAATTTACGATTATACACCTTTTCCAAATAGAGAAGGGGTCCAAGACCAAATCGCGTTATATCCGAATTGGCGATATAAACAACCGCGTTATAACCGAGCTTCAGTGTAATATCATATCTCTAGCTAATTTTCCAGACTCTTTATTTATTTCTATTCCTTCATTGCTATTTATATTTTCATTCTTTGTGTTTCTTACAAATAAACTTTCAACATTTTTTTCTTGCTTTCGTATCTTTTGCACCAAACAATATTTTCACTTCCGTATTCATGCAATGATTTAAATTACACAATGTTCTGCTATTTCCGATTTGTCTTTCTGCTTCTTTTTAATATAATTTGCGTGTTCATATATTCTCTCTTTCACTGTCCTTTTACTCTCTCCAATACAGAACCCCCCACAATTTAGACATTCTATTTTATACACTACACCCATGCCATATCTTCCATGCCAGAAGTTTTCACTTCTGTTCAATTTTTGGCGTTGTATTCACTTATTCTTATATTCAAACATCACTTTTATTGATTACATATTTTCTTCAAATCTAAACTATTTCTATTTAAATAAGGAATTCTATCTTCCTTGTTTTGTTCAACTTCTTTAATTTTAATAGTGTCATAATCCTTCAATACTCTATTAATGAATTTTCCATTTTAACTATTTTTCATCAAAAATGGATTTCATGTTCTCTAATCCTAATTTATATTCATTTTCATTACTAGTTGCTCTATCGATTCTTTTAATAAAATTTTCGGAAGAAGCACATTTTTCCGAAAATTCGTTTTATAAATATATATTTGTTTTTTTATATATATTTGGGGTTAAAAAGTGTTTTTGAACATTATGATATGATAAGAAGAAACATTATAAAGGAGAAGTAAGGACGTAAGTTATATAAATTATAACATTTTTTTACTATTGACATTTTTCTTCTTTGTTGGTTTCAAAAGAAAATTCCGAGTTTTCTATTGCAAAAAAAAAAAAAAATAGTAGAGATGTTGGCTCTCATTAAATGACCAAATGTAAGACAGACAGTCGTCTTTATGACGACTACACCTGAAAATTAAATAACTTGCCCCCAGAATTACACGTGTTAGAGCTTAGCAACGCCTACACGTGACGATGTCAGGAATAAAAGCACTTGCTCACAACTTGATGTAGAATTAAAGAAGCAAGTTCTCACGATAAAAAAAAACAAACAAGCAAAGTTAATATTCGTGCACGTGTTTCTTAATTAAGTACCTTTATACTTTAATTATAAATCTGAGTAAAATTATGATCTAGGTATATATAAACCATAATTCTGAATTCGGACGTGTGTTTTTTTAAATTAATATATTTAAAATAAGAATGGAGAAACCTAAAAATGCTTAAAATAAAAATTGCTCCTTGAATTTCTAATTTTATAAATGATGCTTTTTTTTTTTTTTTTTTTAGAATTCGGAACATATACACATTTGAAATCGAACAAAAAAAGTAACGGAAAAATGTTGTTATAAAGAATTGGTTGAAGGCTGGGATCTAACTGGAGTAAATAAAATCAGAGGAAAATGCAGTTGAAAGCTGGCTTTCTAACTCTATAAACAAGCGCATTATATTTTAGTTTCGAATCCATTAATGTAAATAGTAGCAATCAATATGTAAATGGCGATGAGATTAAATTTACTGCGAATATTATTATCAAAAACATTACATGTCCATATATAAATTTGAAATAGTGAACGTTTTGAGTGTAATAGTTATTGTATATTTTATCTTTTCTTAGTTGATTTTGATTAATGAATTTGACATTAAGTAATTTTTAAATTTGCAATTTAAGTAATTCTTCACTTTAGTGTAGATATTACTTAAGAATAAGAAGCTTCTCCACAGTCTAGACCCTGCATAGTATGTTACGGGTTGTTTTTTGTGTTTTGTTTTTTTAATTGCAAGGTAAAGAAAGCCTTGCGCAAATTATTTAATTTTATCTACAGAAGATCAGCCGCCTACTGGGTCTGCTACGCTGTGGTTATGATAAGCCTAATTAGCATTTGCTCTGATGTTTCTGGCCAAGGTTCGATGGTGCTTCGCCTAGAAAATTCTTTGAGACGACGAGTCTCATTTTTAGTTGAACGGGTTTTCGGTTCTCATTTTCAGTTGTTTTAAACACCCAATATTGTCTAATTTGGGCTTCCGAGTCAACCCATGCGCCCAGGAAGTCCTATTACATTCAACGAAAATTACCGTTTGGTGTGGCTTCACAGCAGATTTTGTAATAGGACCATACTAGTATTTTCAGGACTCACTCCATCAGAACCAGTAAATTGTTCTGCAACCGCATGGAAATATCGCGATATGCTGAACAGTTTCATCATTCAGCAGTAACAATGTCTGGATGCAATATGGAACATTTCTCCTCATTCTCCGTTCAGGACAGCAGCATCTACGGCATCATTTCACAGAAAACACAGTGATTAATCGGTTGTTGTCGTTTTTTCCTGTTCCTTGGACACCTCGCTTCCCTGATGACGAGAATAGGGTTAGTTGTAGGGTTAGCTGAAGATCAATCTAGCAGTGTCTCGAACTTCGCAGCCTTAAAGGACAACGTATCACGGGCTGTGACAATATTGTAGAATACATATTACATTCTTCTGTTGAGAATGTGAAATTACAGGAAGCAATTTCTGGTCCACGAGAACTGTGGTCACACCGAATTAGTCCTCGTCCGCTTGATGTTCGAATAGGGTAACAGGTTTCTAACAGCCTTTACGCTCCGCTAACTTTCAAAATTACTGTGTTAAACTAAATTGATATTAAATGTTTGATTGCTGATTAACATAAGACTAACATTAACATAAAGAATTGAGTAACAGAAAGGTAGAAAGGTACAGAAAGGTTATTTAATCTCTATTATTTCAATGTCGTCCATTTACAAGTTTTTTTCTTTTTTACATTATACAGCACCTTATTCCGTGCTAAAAAAAAACAAAACACAGGTCTTAGGAAAGTGCCCATCTCAGCGTATCTCCCCTTTGCGGGATAGAATCGTCCGCGAGTGCTGGTTCTCGTTTTTGAAAACGAACAGTAATAAAATTTTTTGTTATTGTTTAAAGTAACATAAATAATATAAAATTAAATAAAAACCAATCACTTCAATAAAAACAAAACAAAACAAAACCTAGATATTTTATCGTCGAAGTCTTGGCATTCTTTAAGTTTTCTTCAGTATTGTAGCTTTAATTGCTTCCTTTAATAATTTTCTATAAACGACGAAAAAAAAACACAAAGTTACTTAACCTTTTCTAAAGATCTTTAATCTTTCCTATTAAATTAAGGTGCTTAGTTTCAAAACTTGATGTAAGAAATTAAGTATAGAAAGTACTGATTTTAAAAGCAATTTGTTTTTTATTTACCTTAGTTTGGATGATACTTCAAACTCGGTCTGCATTCCTTATTCATACAAAGCCAAAACTAATGAATTTTTCAATTCAACGCAAATAATAATCACACAAGTGACCTCCTCAATGTTCAATTTGTTAAGTGTCCGATGTCATTCTTCGAGGTATCGTGTGCAAAGGTTTTTCAATGATTTTCATCATAATTCTTTTCCACTTCAACAAGAATTTGAAGACAGACTTCCTGAATTTCACTAAATTAATTAAGAAATTCGATTCTCTTGAGAAATATTAAAAGGAAAACATTTCCTTACCTTATTTTCTTAAGAACGGGAAAAATAAAAAAGATTATATTTAAAGAATGAAGGACACTTCTAGCATGATTTATAAAAATAACTTATTGAAGGATGGTATTTTTATTTTTAATTAAAAAGTTTTGAAGAAGTCAATGAGAAGAACACAGAAATTGAGTGGGTGTTTAACGAGCATTGAGTAAAAATTAGTAAATCAAGGAAAACAAAAGAATCCACAATGTGGACAATTAATAGTAATAATCATTAATTTACCGCCCACGGTTTCAGTCCTCCACGGGAGACCATCTTCAAGGTGAGAACACGACATAATGTCCATGACTTATGTCCCTTGACATAAGACAATGGTTTAATTTTCCATTTTAAATTTTTAGCTGGTATTTTTTTCCTCGCAACTTTGAATGTGATGTTCATAATGTGAATATAAGTTTTTGTTAGTCATAGATTCACAAACTTTAAACAAAGATGAATTTTTTCCTATATATTTTCTTAAATATATTCTTATATGTTGTCCAGGAAAGTTATTGGAAAAGACGTTTTTTTATTAAGGAATTCCAGAATTTTGAGTTTAGTCAGGAACAATTAAACTTTAGATCATTATTAGGTCTCAAACAATTTAATAGCACTCCATTGCTTTCATTTATACAGACTAACATATTTATTTATTGTTTGCTATACTTATTCATTCATATATTTATTGTCAGGTGAATGCGATTGCAATTAATGTACATTAAATAAAAATTTTATGTAAGTAAATATATAGCAAGTTAATATACATATCTTCTTTATTATGCTGATTGTAATTACAATATTAAAAATTATTATGTTTGTATTATGTTTGTAATTAATTCAATGCGATAAGATGAAGCTATTTCGTTTAATAACTTGTTTTCTAAATAATATCCTAAAAAGTGAAAATAAGAAATAAAATAAAAAATAAGGTTTTATAATTTACATTTAACAATATTTTAAAAATCCAATATTAAAATCCAATTGTGTAAAAGTTTGTTCGCTGTCATTTTTACAAATTTACTGAATAAAATTATTTTTAAACAGATTTAAAAAGAGAAAAATCAATGTAACTGATGAGAATATTTTCACCTGTAAAGCTTTAATAAAACATACAGAATAATTTGGGAAATATAGTCTATTAACATGATTATTACCAAACCAATCCTACATCCCAAATTGCATTTGTGAGATATTCGGACAGATGGACCATCCGGCTTTACACAATTGTTAGTTGGTCTTCCTCAAACTCGCACATCTGCCACTGTGTTTGTACCTTCCCATACCTTCTTACCAAACAATGTTATAGTATCTGTTGTCAACAATCGTTTGTAGTTCTTTGTAAAATACGAAAGTGAAGACCAGTTTGTCCTTTTAGTTCTGTGCATTCATTTAGATAAAGCATTATGGAATTATTCAGATGGATGCTTCCATTTATTTTCGATGCAATAATGTCAATTTGAACTCCGCCATCTAGAAACAAAAGTATTCTGCCAAATAAACATACCTTTTTACAGATTTTTCTTTGCAATGATTAACATAAATACTAAGGTATTTTTTCGGCGATTTCGTAACGTCCTTGCAATAAATGAGGCAAGATTGCAATAAATCACTTTTATTTCTATTCAAGAAACTACATATTTCGAAAAGAATACTTGAAAGTTTAAGTCTTAAAGGTGATAAAGAAAAAGTCGTAGATTTAAAAAAAATTTTTAAAAAATGTGACAGTCCCAAAAGTTAATATTGGCTTGTGATTAAATATTGATACGTTAGCAAACATATTCTCATTTCTTAATATAATTATATTATTTATCATTTTAATATTTTAATCTATGTTATTTTTAATATTATTCTTTACCTACTGTTCGGTTTAAAAAGAGAGAACTAGCACTGGCAGACGATTCTACCCCGCAAAGGGGTGATACACTGAGATGGGCACTTTCCTAAGACCTGTGTTTTTTTTTAGTACCTGTTATTTTTGCAATAGTATTTATTCTTTCCATAATTCTTTCCCGAAAAGCACAAATAGAACGCAGCTACTAGTAAACTAACACTGATAAAATGTAAACATCCGCTCTTTATTTCTTCTCACCCCCTATTTTGAAGAAATCGAAGGAGACCTGACGCATGCGCAAAAGCGTTGAAGGCTCTCGTAAACAAAAACGGACAGTATAGGTGTTTAAACATGGTGGAGTGTTTGTAAATGAGGAAAACAAAGCTGCCATCAATTGTAAATTGATCAATAATGTTTTGGGAGATAATTATCTAAATATTATTTCAATTAATAGTAATACATGGATTATACAGTTTATAAATTATGACGATTTTCAGAATTGATAGAATGAAACTGTACAATAAAAGTGTTAAACTTTTTAAATTTAAAATTAAGAAAATAAAAAAATAAAAAAATCAACAGTTTCGATGCCTACCAAGCCATCATTGTCAAGGTAAATAACGTATACAGGATCAAGAACAAACATTTAATGTCCTAATAGGCCGTGCGGTTGGTGTTGTCACTATGATATTTGAATTGGAAATTATTTTGGTGAAGATTGTTTTGATGATCCAAAAAAATCCGAAATGTTTCCTATTTCAATATTAGTTTGGCCTAGACATCATATTTCCAAGTTCAACGAAGTAGATTTGATTTTGGCTTTTTTTTTTTCGTTTGTTTTTAATGTGAAATCGATAATACACAAAAAAAGATTCAATTAGATTTGATCATAAGAACTTTTTCATCGACTTTAAATTGAATAAATGAAAAAATATTTACATTAAATTAAGAAATTAAAATTTCAACTGTATTTCAGAAAGTAGGAATCATGAAAATAAACACATTTAAGCTCAGATAGAGAAAGATCCTACATTTATTTTTTTCATAGTACATTTTAATTTGAATGGTTATATTTTTCTTCGCTTATGCATTTTTTGTTTGTTTTTGATTTTTTCTTTATCTACAGTTTATAAGCTAGATGGTGCCTTTTGCTTCCCTCCGAAAGCCTGGCGTACGTAGCAGAGAAAGTATTTTATTTTATTAAAAAAGAAAAGCCAAAAAGTTACATGAAGTTAGCTAAAACTAAATATTAACGTTTAAAATTATAAAAAATATATGCAAAATTCATTTGCAACAGTCAGAAATTAGTGTCTCGCAACGCGCATGCAAAATTCCATTGTTGCGGACAGTGTTGCCCAAGCAACAATGCTTCTGTTGCCTGGCAACGCACGTGCAAAATTCCGTTGTTGTGGACAACATCAATCAAGCAATAATACAACGCTAGACAATGCTAGACAACGCACGTGCGAATTGTTAAGAAATTCAGTTGTTGGGGCTCGTGTGCACGCACGCAGTATTTTTTAATAATATGATTATTTTTCGTGTTAATTTCTGAGTATGGGTATTGTAGTATATTCCTTTTTATATTTTGATAGTTTTTAGTGGACTTAAGGAATCACAATTTCAAATAATACTTCAGAATTGTTTCTGCATTCATAAAAATTACAGCAAGCTGCTGTACCTTAAGTCTTGAATGTTTCTATCTAATGCCGGGGTTCTCAACCGGAGTCCACAGGTCCATGTGGACCAGGTTCAATTTGCATTAAATTAGTTTTCATTCAAAATAAAGCATAATCATTTACTATTTCGTTGATTATTAATATAATCCCTTTACTTTTTATTAGTGAAAAATAGAATAAGCTTTTCTTTTATCGAATAGCTATGAGGGGTTCACCAAAAAAAAAAAGAAGGGGTCCATGGGTAAAAAAAGGTTGAGAAACCCTGATCTAATGGGTTGAAACGTAGAGAGGTCAGTCTGGGTATGTTCTATAAATACACAGCACTACATCATCTTCTCCAATCGTTAATTTCAAAGATAAATTGTACTTTCTTTTGAAGTTTTTCTTTGGTAAATAAGATGGTGAAAACTATCTCATAACTGTTGCAGAAACATCATTCGAACATAAATAGTTGATTGTTAATTCAAAACTTTTGAGATCCATTAGACTAAGTTTCAAATAATCAATTATTAATTTCCTTTGCGGTTAAGTGGAACATAAAACACGTCTCAGTTGTAAACATCTGATGTCAATTCCATTAATATTTCATTTAGTCAAGTAAGATGCGAAATGTGAGGTTTCTTTGCTAATTACGGCGATTTTCGACAGTCAAGGCTTCTGGCTGCTGTCCATTTGTATTAGAAAAGCGATTCTTCCTCTGCGGCCAAGTGAATTCAGTGGGAGGTTGTGGGATCAGGGATTAAATACATCGGGGCTGTGAGACGTAGCGGCCTGCGAAGATTTATGGGGAAATGGGAAAAGGTAGTAGATACTAATTAATACCATTTTTCTCGTCGATGTCACTCGCTGCCCACTAATCGGCGCGGGCTGAAGGCGAACGTATTAGTGTTTACAGTACACCGGAGATCGCCGAATAAATACACTAATTAATAAGATTTTTGGTGGAAGAAAAACAAAAGGAGAAGTTAAAGCAAATCCACGATCGCTTCCACGTTCCATTAATTTATAGTTGTGCGGAGGTCATTTGCAGGTCTATTAACATGATAAATTAGTACCGCAAACACACTCTCTCCGCACAGGCAGCTTTCGGAAAATGAAAATTTATGTAAAGGTGTTGGAGAATCCGGCGCAGATGCTCCGAACTTTGAATTGGGCTGAGTCTATCGATTGGTCTGGGAAGGTAAGTTTCTAAGTCAGGAAAAACTGATATTACTTCATGACACCTGCAAACAAAATTCAGAATCTTCTGGAACGTACATTTATAAAGTACTCTCTCTCTTTCTAATTTACACGTGTACGAAAAGAGCAATTTATTAATATGAAAGATGAGACCTAATTTATTTAATTTGATGAATTAATAATGTCCCGAATATTTAAAAGGATATACCCCGGAGACTTTCATCTCTTGCTTCAAAATTCATAGGTATATTAGCCCGGAAACAATGCGTGTTCATACATTATAAAACAAGGAAATTGCCCTTCAAATTATCCCAAAATTCATTTTAAACTAACATCATAATTTATTCTGAACTTCTAATTTTTAATATTTAACAAGGATTGTAGATAGTTACTTTGTACAAAAAATATAAAAACGTGATTTTATTTCCCCACGAGATTGAGGTTTTTTATTTATTTTTGGAAGATAAATTTATAATTTTAACAATTTATTATTAATAGAAAAATATCTGATAATCTAAAGGAAGCTCAATAATTCTTAAATGCTAATAAAAAAAAATAAAGCAGTTTTGTTTTTTCTTTTGTTGTTCTCGCTATTTCTCTACAATATATAAAAAGATAGGAATAGCGATTAGTAAACCAATCACAATGCTTTGCAACGCCTTCTGATACATATAAGAAAATATAATTGATATTGCTTTAATTTCCTTATAATTATAAATGTGATTGGTGCGAATGCAAAAAGCGCAATTGTTGCGCAATTGTAATTGCTTGATTGTTGTAGAGCTGTATTATAAATATGATTGTTGCGCAAGCAAAAGACGCATTTGTTGTGATTGTTGCTAATGATATTTTAATGATACTTGTCCACAGACACACAAAACGAGAATATTAGTTTTCTGATAAGCTCGCTATTTCTCTACAATATATAAAAAATAATAAGATTTAATGGTTTTGAAATATTAATAATCGATACAGCAATATTGTTTTTTTTTGTTGTTTTTTTTTTGATGAGAAAATTAAAGAAAATTCTATGGTATATTAAATTTTGCATAGTCACATTTAAAAAAAAGAAATGGTTAGGTTAATGGATAGTTTAAAATTTAAACTTAAAATGTAAACGACAACACACTTTGAAATAACAAAAGTTAAACATTTTAAATATTTAAATATTCAGATCCGATGATGGGCGGTGGAAACAACGTAACCGTTAAATATTTAAAATTTTTAACTTTTGTTATTTCAAAGTGTGTTGTCGTTTACATTTTATGTTCACACGTTATTTCCATGCACGTTAATACACAGGATTAAGTTTAAAATTTCTCTGTAATTTTTCGTTTGTTTTATCTCATTAACGTTACTGAATGGGGAATTTAAAAGGTTGGCTCTTCTGAGCTTCTGTACTTGAGATCTAATTTATATCAAAGTCAAAACACATTTACTAAAGCCCACATATTGTTAGTTTCATTTAAATCAGAAATAAATGTTTGGATCAAATTTTAGAATGTGAGGGATTTGCATATATTGTGAGTGTGCTGAGTTAATTATTTAACTGTATTTAAAACAGCAACTCTTCTTAGACCAATCTTTTTTATAAGATTAAATTCAAAAGAAAATGGCAAATGTAATTTTATAAGGTAACACAGAAACATTTTTAAAGATCATTTCTATAATTTTGCATCAATCATTACAGAGTCGTCTATTTACATTCATAAAAATAGTTACCAAATTCAGTATTAATACTAATGTGCAAATAATGAAACGATACCTGAATTTCTACATTAATTTTTTTTTCGTTTTATAGTTGTTTAATACAGCGACTTTTCATATTTCCTGTTTTGAAAATACAAAATACTTAAAATACAAAAGTAAGTAGGATTGCAAGTGAAGTATATTTGAAGAATTATTAATTTTAGCGAATCTTCAATGTCTGTGGATTATATAAATTATATTATAGATTAATATTACATTAATAGATTATATAAATTATATTATTTTACCAAGAACGAAAACTTATTTTTTTTTTTTTTACATTTTCCTTAACTTTCTATTTAAATAGTTTTAGTACAGACAAATATATTCTCTGGCTGATGAGTGGTAAGCACTTCAAAACATCTACTTCAGAGTTCCATTGCAGTGAAAAGAAAGATGTAACATACGTTAAATCCATTCCTGCGCTCTATTCATAATCTTGTTCAAGTTCGCTTTACAAGATTTTCTGTTTGTTCGTTTGTTTGTTTTTGTTTGTGATCATTATCAGTGGGTAACTTTTTAAGAATTAAGACGAATTGGATTATTTATTGCCTATTAATTATTTTAAACAAAAACCAGTACAATTTGAAATCAGACCAAATGATTGGCCAAATAGATATATCCCAAGGGAAATCTCTTGTTAAAAAAAACCCACACACAAACACACTCACAAAAAAAAGACCATCTCGGTTGACAACTTACCAGCACTAACGATGACCTTAACACGTCCAAACAACAAAACCTGTTTATCCGCCAAATCCTTTCTTCAGACAGACTAATTGTAACAGTTTCTGTTTGATTTTTTTACTTAGTTGTTCCTTGCGGGGGCAATCAGTGATTCCACACCCTACTTTTTCAACAACTGAAATCTTTCACAGTTACACCTAATAATAACAACCAGTGGCACCGGTTTAGAAACGTGCTTTACAGCCTTTCAGTAATGTTCTGTTGATTTCAGTGCCTTGCTAATTTGATCTGCGGCTGCAAGCAATGCCCATACAGTTAGTCCTATTTCATTACGTAAAACATTTAATTCATTATATTCTTATGTGTGTTCTTACATTCTAAGTATTTAATGTCGTTGAGATCACGTTTAATATTGTTGTTAATGTTGAGATCGATTTATCTAAGACTTACCATTTCCCAAAAGTTTGCCTACAACTTTATACTGCAAGAAATGTAGTTTGCATTTCTAAAATGCTGAAGTGATGATGATGCGCATGTTGTGCCTCACCGTAGGTTTATAAAACAAACTTTGCTTTCCATTATGCTGAATCCCAAAGTTTAGTTTCATTAGCACTGAAATTTGTCACTTTATTATTATCCAAAATTTTACTACATATTTTCCATTTCTTTTCAAGCTACGCAAATAAGTACATAGTGATTTTTTTTACTTTTAAGAAAGCATTTCTTTAGTTACATTCCTCTACAAGCGTGATTACTTGTCTTGAACTTCCAAAAAATTTCATTTAAGCTTCTCAAACGTATGGAAAATAGTCGACACACTGGAGTAAGATTAAAACATTTGTGCATTTAAAAAATAGATACAACCGGTTTCGCTTTTTTTGTGTAAAGACTTCTGCAAGTGACATTGGAATGTATAAGACATGGCTTTATAAGCCATTTCTTATTGGTGCTGTAAGGGCCTATAAAGCCATGTCTTATGTATTCCAATTTCACTTGAAGAAGCCTTGTACACGAAACCGGTTGTACCTATTTTTAAATGCATATAAACTTTATAATCTTACGCCTGTGGTAGAATACTCACCTCTAATCACTGTTGATGTAATCTTCATTCAAATGAAATAAAACCTGAGAGAAAGTAGTTTTTAATTTCTCAAGAGTATTCCAAGCTAAATAATTGTTGTATTTTTATTCCCAATTC
>JAFIDM010005346.1:39986518-40002159 GCA_023159025.1 Thereuonema tuberculata
AAATACTTGTTTAGAGAATTGCATTTCGCTTAAATATCGCCATCTTTATATTCCAATGACTTCTGCATTTTTCCTTGCTGCTTCTCCTTGGTTCTCTCGCAGAATCCAACAGTCCAATCACGTGTCAACTATATAATGCACGGAGCAATTGTTTCCGATGACTTCTGGTGATTGTTTCTTTACAATAGCAGTGCTTCAATTGTTTCCATTGTAAGTCAAAAAAATGTTTGAAGAAAATGTTCTATAATTTCATTTCATGACGGGGATTGCACTGTGGTTTGATAGTAACCCTTTCTTGATTTTAACCACAATACTCCCTTTCAATCTTCGACTTGAAAATCGGAATTAACTTTTCTTCTTGGAGTGTAAGCATGAGCGTGTATATACTATAAGCTGGCTCGGTTGACTTGCATGACCTTTAAGTGCTTGATCAAATCTTGAAGTCTAGTCTTATTCACAACCTTTGTCAATAAATCAGCGGGATTATCCTGGCTGCTTACATACTTTAGTAGAATTTCACCCTGTTCTACGTAGTCCTTGATGATGTAGAACTTTAAATCAATATGCTTGCTTCTGGTGGTTTCAAACTTATTTTCGATCATCCGGATCGTTGGTTGATTGTCGCAATAGAGAATACTTGTTCGACTTGAAAGATCTTCGAACTTCAATTCGGACAGTGTTTTCTTGCAACTTACAATGTCTCGAGCGCATTCGTAACAGGAAATAAGCTCGCTTTCTTGACTGGAGTGGGCAATCAAACTTTGCTTTTTACTTCTCCATGATATAAGGTTGTTGCCTAGAAATATGGTGTTCCCTGATGTTGACTTTCCGTCTGATCGGTCGTTGAAGCTAGCGTCAGAATATGCATAAAGCAAATTCTCCCCCTTGGTGAATATCATCTGCATGTCTTCAGTGGCATGTAGGTAACGTAGCATTCGTTTGACATTTCTCATGTCAAATTCAGTTGGGGAATTTAACTTCTCCGAACAACGGTTGACTGAATAAGTAATATCCGGTCTACTGTTGGAACTTATGTAGATAAGACTTCCTACGATGCTTCTATACAGCAAATGCTCTTGTTTTCCTAGTTTTTCACTTTCATTCATTTCGTGACTTCCTTTGTTAGATATTTCTACTAACGGTGTGCTCATTGGCTTCGAGTTTTCCATGTTATGTTTTACTAATAAATCATGGATAAATCGCTTCTGGGAAATGAACAACTTTCCTTGATCCTTGTCATATCTGATGTTCATACCTAGGTAATCCTTTATTCGGCCTAAATCTTTTATCCCGAATAATTTATCTAGCATGTGTTTGATATTGTTAATCATTTCTTCATTTTTGCCTATGATCAAAATATCATCGACATAGAATAACAATATATATGTATTTCTATCACTCGCTTTGTATGTGAAGATACATGGCTCTGTCTTGATAGTTTTGAATTCATGTTTCAACAACTTATCTCGCAGGGTTTCATACCATCTACGTCCTGCTTGCTTTAATCCGTAAATTGACTTTTGCAATTTTAGTCCGTTGCATGCTTTGTCCTTGAGTTCGACTCCTTGAGGAACTTCAATGTAGACGTCATGGTCGATCAGACCATTTAAGTAAGCTCCTTTTACGTCACATTGATGAATTTCATGGTCCTCTTGCACGGCTAACGATAAAAGCATTCTGATGGTAGTTAAGCTGGGGGTTGGAGAATAGGTTTTATTATAATTTTCTCCCTTTCGTTGTAAATACCCGTTTATTACAAGACGTGCTTTATACTTGGTAATTTCACCCTTTGCATCTCTTTTGGTCCTAAAAATCCATTGTGTGGACAGAGGTCTCGCATAACTTGGGATTTCCGTTTCTAGCCATGAGTTATGATCCTTGAGATTCCTTAACTCTTCCCTAATGGATTCTTTCCACTTAGAACTGTCACTGCACGTGATTGCCTCGTTGTAGTTCACTGGAATGGTTTCACATGTTCGCTTGTTGATTCTAACTTTAGGGTTCAACTTAACTTGACGACTTCTAAGTTTGAAGTAATTTTCTTCTACTTCAGGCTCTTCATCCGAGGTTTCCGATTCAGACTGTTCAGATGCTTCTCTTGAATTGTCTAATGGGTCCTCATTGGATGGTTCTCCTTCTCTAATGGTTTCATCATGCACACTTTCGTCTTCGGAAGAACTGGTGTCAGCTATTTGGCTCTTTCGAGTAATGAGTCTGAGGTCATACTTGTGGTCAGTTGTGTTTCGGTTCACTTCGAGAAACTCACTCCCACGCTTGTTCTCATTTACGTATACATTTCTTGTTTCAACTATTTTCCTGTCATCTGTATCGTAGATTATGTATCCTCTGGTTGCATTGGAGTAACCTAGGAAGATACCCTTATGAACCTTCAACTCGAACTTGTTCCTAACTTGAACTTTTGGTAATTTCAGGTAAGCTGCACTACCAAATCTTCTTAAGTGTTTGACGCTTGGGGGTGCTTGGTTGCTGTACCACCGAGTTAAAGGGATGTCAAAATCTATGCTCTGATGCGGCAGGCGATTCAAAATGTAATTCGCGCACTTTACAGCATGAGTCCAATATGTCACGGGAAGCTTGGCGTCCGTGAGAATAGTCCTTGCCATCTCGACTAAAGATCTATTGAATCTTTCGGCAATACCGTTTTGTTGTGGCTGGTACGCCGACGAATGCTGGAACTTAATTCCTTTATCCTCTAACAAATTCATAACGTCTTTGTTGATGTATTCTTTACCCTGGTCAGATAGTATGTGTTTGATCTTATTTTCACTAGACCGTTCTGCATAGGCTATAAAAGTCTTGATATGGTCCGCTACAACATCTTTACTTTCAATTATATCAATGAAGCTCCGCCTGGTGTAGTCGTCGATAAATGTCAATATGTATGCTTTCTTTCCGTTGTGTGACTGCATCGGCCCGCATAAGTCAGTATAAACGAATTCCAATGGTTTAGATGATCTTACTTTATTCAATCTCTTGTGGCTGATGTTAGGCATCTTACCGTGTTGACAACCTTCACAAAATGAGTCTTTCTTGTCTACGGGGATCTTGATTCCTTCTACTCCTTTGAGTAAGTTCTTGGATTGAATCATCTTCATCCTTACAGAAGAAATGTGGCCGAGTCTAGCATGCCATAGGTGATATTTATCGTGTCTCTGTTCATTGAAGTAACTCTTCACCGGTTCTTTTACAGGTGTACAATCCACTTTGTACAAGTTATTCACCTTTTTACCTACTAAAATGGTTCTGTTGCTTGGATCCTTGACAACGTATCTGTTCTTGTTGATGTACTGTTTGCATCCGTGTCTATCAAGTTCTCCAGCGGATATTAAATTAACAGCTATTTTGGGTACAAAGTACGTGTTTGTCAGCCTCACTACTAGGTGTTTGTTTTGTGACGTCTTTACTCTCAATGGAACTATGCCGGCTCCTAAAGCTTGGATGGATTCCTCAGAAGCTCCGTATACTTTCGTAACATTGCGGAATTCCTGGTAACTGCTAAAAGAGTCTTTGTCATTACATATGTTATGACTACTAGCGCTATCGATGTACCACGATGTCCTTTTCTTTGTTTCGACTTCACCTCCGTACATGGTGACGATACCAGAGAAGTTCTTCTTTTTGTCGTCCTTAACTACGTCATCTTCTGTCTTCTTACTTTTGCGTTTTGGCTTCTTGCGACAGAATCTGGCGATGTGGCCTATCTTACCACAATTATAACAGCGTCGAGAATCCTCGTCTCGATTAGGGGTTTTCTTAGACTTAGTATCAGCTACAGCTTTATAACTTTGACTATTGCACACAGCGTCATCTGACCTTTTGTGGCTTCTGCTATCTTCAGTAGTATCATCTGATTTTATGTTGCTGTGTCTGCGTTTGTACTCTTGCATCACGCAATCAATTACCATCTCCGAGTTGTAATTACTGTGTTTCTGCATTGTCATAATATTTTGTGCACAAGCGTCATAATTATTCGGCAAACCAGACAAGATAAGCCAACTAACTTCATGGTCAGGCATCACACCTCCCTTTGTTGTGATTTCCCCTGCTAGGAGTTTTATTTTGAGTATTGTATCTGGCAAATTTGTGTCGTCTTTCATTTTACTCATAGTAAATAAATCTCGTTTGAGGTCTGTCACTTTGAGATAATCGATGATATTAAACTTTGCATCGATCTCATTTAGTAGCTGGTGTGGATCACTCACTTCTTGTAATAACATGCGATACTTCTCTTCAAGAGATTCGTGAATTAAACCAACTGCCTTCTGGGCTTTATTTAAGAGTTTGTATTTAATGGGCTTATCTTCCATTTCTTTTAATTCTTTCAGCGGAGTGTTTGCCACATCCCAAAGACCGTCTTTTTGCAACTGGGTGCGGATATGCATTTTCCAACTTGCATAATTTACGCCACTGAATTTTAGAATGTAACTTGCCATGATAACTGCAATAATCTAGCAATTGAACTATTGTACCTTTTATTGGTTCAGTTGAATGCAAAACTGGATATTTATCCAAACATAGTTTGCACAACTTGAATCTTTGCCAAGAGTTCGTAACTGTCTTTGTGGCACGTGTATTTCAAAACATCTAGTACGACGCTGTAATTCTATTAATAGCTTACGACTTGTTGCTTTATTTGTAACTTGCGGCTCGCTATTTTACTCGTGACTCGCACAGTCCGAAACGTTCCTAGGGTCTATGACCATAGATGTGTCTAACTTGCGCGGTTCGAAGCGTTCCTGGGCCCCATAACCATAAATGTGGAATAAACTTGCTCACATTTAGAAAATAACTTTAGCAGAGCGTTTAAATAAAATAGCAGATGAAGTTAAACGAATAGGTGTAGGTGGATGTAAAATTGTTTTATTTCAAATCCTATCCTAGTAAGAAATACTGTCAATTAAAGGTAATGGTTCAATGAGCATAAACAAGTAAACTAGAATTAAGTGCTTTTAATTCTTTGATTAAATGCTATATTTAGTTACATATATTATTTCTTCTTCCTAGAAATGGTATATTACTCTTTTACAATTAACATAGTTGCTTCAGCTTAAAGTCTCTCTTAAATCGATAAGTCTTTCACTGTATGTGAATCAATCGTTAAATGTTCTTTGTAAAACTTGGTAAATCTGCATCCACGAAGGTAAACGTCTTTACTTCACTTTAATAGTTGAATTATCTACTTGTGTCATCTTGATACCTTTAACTATGGTTACGCTGTTCGTGAATTAATGCAAATGTGTTCTGTGTATCAACAAGAAAAATATGACTTACTTGCAGACTTCAATGCGATGTTTAATTATATCCTTACTTCGTATAAATAAACATTGGCTCTCGGTATTGGAAATAAACTTTGGAATATTTCGTATCACTTTCAAAATGGCATCGTTCCAGTTGCTGCACATCGAATGAGATTACGTCACTACTTATACGCTGAAACAGAGCATACAATATGATTAATAAATTATATCACTAAATCCTTCTCATTAATCATAGTTTAAATCGACACTTAATGTTTCACACATTCGATATAAAACCTGTCTCCAAAATACTTGTTTAGAGAATTGCATTTCGCTTAAATATCGCCATCTTTTTATTCCAACGGCTTTCGCTTTTTTCTTGCATCTCCTTGGTTTCACAGAATCCAACAGTCCAATCACGTGTCAACTATATAATGCACGGAGCAATTGTTTCCGATGACTTCTGGTGATTGTTTCTTTACAATAGCAGTGCTTCAATTGTTTCCATTGTAAGTCAAAAATCTGTTTGAAGAAAATGTTCTATAATTTCATTTCATGACGGGGATTGCACTGTGGTTTGATAGTAACCCTTTCTTGATTTTAACCACAGCTTTCATTTATCTAGCTTTTATACTTTGGATTTTATTAAGATCTGAAATACGTTGTACCCTAAATGCTTCGGTCTAAATAATACTAGAACGCTCAAATTTTCAGGATAAGATGCAGTTAGCAGACTAATGAAATACGCTACGTTTCATTTATCTAGCTGTTATACTTTGGATTTTATTAATATCAAAATTCCCATCCAAAATATTTCATGTAAAATGAGTTGCCAAGACTCACATGCTCATAACGCTTTCACTGTTAAAAAGTTATCAGATCTCATCTTACAAAAAGAAATGAAATCCCACTCAAAACATTTCATGTAAAATAAGTTGCCAAGACTCACATGCTCATAACGCTTTCATTGTTAAAAAGATATGAGATCTCATGTAGAGCCTAGCCCCTAACTCTACAAGGCCTAACTCTACAAGCCCTAACTCTACAAGCTCTAACTCTAAAAACCCAATATCTTGGTCAAAAAGTATGGCTTGGCCGTTTCATGGAACTATTTCATCCCACCTAAAACATTTCACGTAAAATACGTTGACAAGATGCTCTTAAGGCTTTCACTGTTAAAAAGTTATCAGATCTCATGTAGAGCCAAGCCCCTCACTCTACAAGGCCTAACTCTAAAAATCCTACTATTTTGGTCAAAAAGTATGCCTTGGCATACTCCATATCCTTTACATAACTCCATGGGATTGACTGTACGACAGCCACGAAACGGCCAAGCCATACTTTTTGACCAAGATATTGGCTTTTTAGAGTTAGGGCTTGTAGAGTTAGGCCTTGTAGAGTTAGGGGCTTGGCTCTACATGAGATCTCATATTTTTTTAACAGTGAAAGCGTTATGAGCATGTGAGTCTTGGCAACTTATTTTACATGAAATGTTTTGGGTGGGATTATATAAATTATATTAATAGATTAATATTATATTAATAGATTATATAAATTATATAAATTATATTATTTTACCAAGACGGAAATTTTTTTTTTTTTACATTTCCCTTAACTTTTTATTTAAATAGTTTTAGTATAGCGAAATATATTCTCTGGCTGATCTAAGCACTTCAAAAAAACTATTTCAGAGTTCCAAAAGAAAGATGTAAAATACGTGAAATCCATTCCTGCACTCTATTCATAAGATTTTCTGTTTGTTCGTTTGTTTGTTTTTGTTTGTGATCATTATCAGTGGGTAACTTTTTAAGAATTGAGACGAATTGGATTATTTTGTGGCTATTAAGTATTTTAAACAAAAACCAGTGCAATTTCAAATCAGTTCAAATGATTGGCCAAACAGATATATCCCAAGGGAAATCTCTTGTTAAAAAAAACCCACACACCAACACACTCACAAAAAAAAAGACCATCTCGGTTGACAGCTTACCAGCGCTAACGATGACCTTAACACGTCCAAACAACAAAACCTGTTTATCCGCCAAATCCTTTCTTCAGACAGACTAATTGTAACAGTTTCTCTTTGATTTTTTTACTTAGTTGTTCCTTGCGGGGGCAATCAGTGGTTCCACACCCTACTTTTTCAACAACTGAAATCTTTCACAGTTACACCTAATAATAACAACCAGTGGCACCGGTTTAGAAACGTGCTATACAGCCTTTCAGTAATGTTCTGTTGATTTCAGTGCCTTTCTAATTTGATCTGCGGCTGCAAGCAATGCCCATACAGTTAGTCCTATTCCATTACGTAAAACACTTAATTCATTATATTCTTATGTGTGTTCTTACATTCTAAGTATTTAATGTCGTTGAGATCACGTTTAATATTGTTGATAAAGTTGAGATCGATTTATCTAAGACTTACTATATCCCAAAAGTTTGCCTACAACTTTAACGTAAGTTTTCAAGAAACGTAGTTTGTATTTCTAAAATGCTGAAGTGATGATGATACGCATGGTATGCCTCATCGTAGGTTTATAAAAAAAAACTTTGCTTTCCATTATGCTGAATCCCAAAGTTTAGTTTCATTAGCACTGAAATTTGTCACTTTATTATTATCCAAAAATCTACTACATATTTTCCATTTCTTTTCAAGCTACGCAAATAAGTACATAGTGAATTTATTACTTTTAATGAAGCATTTCTTTAGTTATATTCCTCTTCAAGCGGGATTGCTTGTCTTGAACTTCCAAATTTCATTTTAGCTTCTGAAAAGTTTGGAAAAATAGGTCGACACACTGGAGTAAGATTAAAAATTTTGTGCATTTAAAAATAGGGTACAACCGGTTTCGCTTTTTTTGTGTAAAGACTTCTTCGAGTGACATTGGAATACATAAGACATGGCTTTGTAAGCCCTTTCTTATTGGTGCTCTAAAGACCTATAAAGCCATATCTTATGTATTCCAATGTCACTTGAAGAAGCCTTGTACACGAAACTGGTTGTGTCTATTTTTATGCATATAAACTTTATAATCTTATTCCAGTGTGGCTGTCTATTTTCCATTCAATTGTTTATGCACACATTAAAATCTTCTCAAAAGTACTTGTTTGGTTTAATCTTTTTTGTTAGTGGAGTGGAAGGTAAGTGTAGCAGAAAACAACCGAGACAAGAATAGATAGAAAAGGTGGATAAGTACAACAAATTATATATTGAAAGCTTGTTTTAAAAAAATTATTATTATTGATGGAGCGACTGCGGCGCGTAAGGCAGGAAAGTTTGAGAAACTGATTTCTAGTTTACATTTGAGATTTCTGTATTTTTTCCTTCAAATTTTTTCTATGTTACTACCATTCTACGTAGGTGCTTTTATTGTTGAAAATCAGCTGTGAAGCTTGCTGAAAAACTTTAGAAAGGTTAACGCCTGTGGTAGAATACTCACCTCTAATCACTGTTGATGTAATCTTCATTCAAATGAAATAAAACCTGAGAGAAAGTAGTTTTTAATTTCGCAAGAGTATTCCAAGCTAAATAATTGTTGTATTTTTATTCCCAATTCCAATTATGTCCATCATTGCATCTTGAGTTTATGCACGATGTGCTTTGTAATTTATTTCTCCGTAATCTCAGCAAAAAAGAAATGAAGTGAGGGGGTGAGGCAGACGAACAGAAAATGCGAAATTCGTTCTCTGCCTTAGTCTTGTTATGGATGCTACGCCCTCATTATTCTAGAGCCTTGCTAACCTTAAATCCCATCATGGCAAACTGGAATCCAAGCAGCGGCAGTTGAGAATGCCAATGACTTTGCTTCCCTTTAGCAAAACCTAACTTTCACCCACGCAACACAAAAACACCAGAAATAAAAGGCCCGAAAAATTGCTTGCAAATCTCGGAAAAATTCTGCAGACAACCGAGAAATGGAAGATTTTTGTTGCTGTATACTTATTTTTATTTGCTTAAAGATATTGTATGGTTTTGTTTCGTAAAATGAAACAAAAAAATAAACTTTTATAAGTTTCGGAGAATTTCTGACATAAGAATAAGTGCAGAGTTTAGCTGAAAAGACAGAAGAAACGTGACTTAATGTATTATCTACAAAATCTTGATCAAGGTTATCCCAAGCTTCATAAGTTCGTAACAGACCCACTGACCCATTGACATTCTAGATTCTTCCACAGATTTTCATTTAAATTAACAATTATAGAAAACAGAAGATCATTTGAATCAAAAGATTTACTGATGGCAAGCAATCAATCAATTTTCATCTGCCTCTAACATTGTTTTTCTATGCTGTAATCCGTTTAAAATATACGTGCGCTTTGATTTAGGTAAAGTTTTGATCTTTGACGACTTAAATTAAAATTTATAGATCTAATGTTGTAGCAATTGGAGCATGTGAAGGCAGATTACAAACACACAAGCCTTTTCTTTTGCATTGTATTACAGAAAATATAGAAAATAGACGCAGGAAATACAGAAAACTAAAAGCCGCAAAATGTTTAAAAGCAATATAGGCTTTAGTTGTTACATGAACTTCTTTTTTAAACTACTGAAGCTTGACTGTAGACTACTTGGTACTAAAATATCTTCTGTAACTATTTCCCCTGTAATAACAATGGATGAGACCAAATTATTACAAGTGAACAGCTGTTTCACGCTCGTATTGTGGTAAATCAACTAAGACAGCTTGTTTAGTTTGACAGCTACATTTTATATAACTAAGCTAATATAAGATCCAAAACATCTTCAATACCAAATATATAAAAAAACATATATATATTTATTAAAGAATTTTCGGAAAGTTCTTCTTCTTTCCTTTGTCAAGTTTTAAATAATATAAACACTTTACAGATGTTAATTACCATGCCATGTCACACATTCCTGCACATTGTTACAAAATAACCATCAAAACAATATTCCTTTCATATGACAACTTTACTATGAAAGAAGTATTGTTTTGATGGTTATTTTGTAACGATGTTCAGGTGACATGGCATGGTAATTAACATTAGTAAATTGTTTGTATTATTTAAAACTTGACAAAGGATAGAAGAAGAACTTTCCGAAAATTAGTTAATAAATATATATTGTTTTTTATATATATTTGGTGTTGAAGATGTTTTGGATCTTATTATGATAAGAAGAAACGTTGTAAGGAAGAGGTATGAACAGCTAATACAAGCTTAGATTTAGGCATAGTCGAGTGGTCTAGGAACTACTCACTGATTTGCTGAAATATTTGAATGCAGATTCGAATCCCATGTCCAGCATGGATATTTCCTTTCTTTTCTGTATTTAGTCTTTATTTCTTTTTATTTATTCTCTGGTCAGTAAAAGAAATCATTGCATTGGCTTAAAAATGGATTTGTCCATGACTCTAACGTGAAATAGAATACAAGCTAATAAAGAAGCATATAATAAATAAAATAATAGAAGAGATTTTATTTCTTAATTAGCTTAGTTTTTAAATTCTTAAATAATGTTTATGTTTAATAAATTAAAATAATTACTTCTGTATATTAGTTTCTATAATCATAATAGTTATTATGACTGATATAAACAGAAAAAAAACCGTATCTTTAACAGTTTTAGGCACAGTAGACTGTTTGTTTGCGGAAACAAACAGTCGACTCTGTCCGCATTTTTCCGGATAGGCAGAAGTAAATAGCCCATTCCTACGGTGTTTGGGTCTCTGAACACGATGGGTGAAGTCCGTTTGCCGATTCGATCTTCCGTTCGGGAGTTGTTATGGGAGGACAGACACGGACAGACGGTCAGACGGACAAACGCGATAGCACACCTATGGGTCGCTAAGAATAATATTTAAAGTGTGAAGTATTTAAAGTTGTGTAATTATTGTTACTCGCTGCCAATATATTCAAATATATGATCATCGGAAGCGCAAGGGTGCCTCAAAAGAAAAATGAACAATAAAAAACTCACTATTTCAAATAACTGAGAAAATTCATGTCCCAGACGTTCGCCGACCTCAATGAATTTTTTTAAACCATAAAAATTCAAACTGCGCATTTGAATTATTAATAAACAACAATCAATATAAACATTGTTGTTTATATTCAAATATATCTCCATAAAGGTCATAAATGATATCGTTAGTAATTAAAACAATAAAATAATCTTATATCAATATTCTGAATAAAGTAAATGATAAATCAAAATCTTAATCTTCTTAAACATCTCCAAATAACTATTTCGAAAATATAAACATTTTCTTCTTCAGGTGAAAAATAACAGAGAAGAACTTTTTTTGTTCTTTCTCATAAAACATATAAACAGACGTGAATCATACAATGATGACATTATTAAGAAACAATAATCAATTGCAATAGTAGTAAGTGATATTAATTTTGATATCGTTCAACTATTAAAGTAATAATGATATAAATATTATCTTCTTAAGATACCAAAAACATTAAGCCATCTTATAACTTCTTAGAAAAAAAACTCAAAACACCTTTATTTAAAAAGAAAAAGAATTTTTTAAACAATGAATTTGGCTTGTAAATTGATAGTATGAACGTGGCTGATGTCACGTTCTCTGTTGATGTTAGTTTGAGAAATTAATTCTTGTTTTGTATTATTTTTCGTTTTTAGGAAAGTGAGAGATGTTCTCCCTTCCTAAGAAATTTATGTATAAAGTATGATTAATTCTTTGAAATATAAGTCGAAATATCGCCAAAGGTGTTTTGAGTATTTTTTCTAAGAAGTTAAAAGATGTTTTAATAATGATATAGTTTAAAAAATATATACCAGATTCTAAAGTTTAGCTTTAGTTTAATATTTCTATTATCTTTCATATACAGTGCAACTTGGATAATCCGAAGCTGAAGGGACCACTACAAAACTTCGAATTATCCAAGATTTCGAATTAAACAAGTTACATCTTTTAACTTTAATTTCAGGTTCACTGAATGCTTGAAAAGATTATTTTGTCAATAAGTAAATATTTATTCAGAAAGAACATGGTATGAAAGACTTAAACACTATATGTATGTAAATAAAATAAGATTTACATTACGTAAGATACAGTACATATTGCTTTCAATACAGAAAACTTTAGTTTTTCAAAAAATTGTGCAATGTCTGATTGTTTGTAGAATTCAGTCGCTTAAAGTTAATAAAAATCATCAAGCACGTTTAGTGAACGGAAAACAGCTTCACTTACGTTGGTTTGTCCTTCAGTGTACCGACAAATTTCTACGCTATCCCGTACTCGTTGGCGATTTGGCATTTCTTCTTCACACCCTTTTCCACCTCGCGAATGACGGCGACCTTTTCAGTGAACGTTAATTCTTGTACCCGCCTGGTTTACTGAAAGACATGGTGACACTGACAGCAGGAAGCTTGAATGGCGTCTGAAGCGTCACGTGTCGACTGGCGTCACGTGTCGAACGGTGGCGGGAAGGGGATTTCAGTTGTCACGTGTCGAATTTCTTAACGATGAAACGCCGAAAAGTCGTTATGATTCGAAATTTTTTCATAAAAACTTCGAATTAAGGAAGTTGAACTTCGAATTATCCACGATTTTTTAGCATTGATTTAATAAGAAATTCAAGGGACCAAGAGAAATCTTCGAATTAACCACGATTTCGAATTAAAGACGTTCGAATTATCCAAGTTGCACTGTATATCATTATTAGGGCAAGGTATTTGATGATTTTGCATTTTTTTTTCTATGAAGATTGAATCATGGCCTTCTTATATGAAAATGTATAACATTAAATAATTGGTTAAATAAAGACAATTCGTCAGGGCATTTTTTTTTACATTTTTCTGCATTTTATAGGGATAGGTCATTTTTTGGCAATTTTTAGGTCATTTTTGAGCATTTTTAGTAGTTTTTTGGAAGGCAATGGCATTTTTTTTATACTTTGAGATTTTATTTATTATTCAGTATTTTTGCTTGTTTTGCTTGTCCTCATTCAAGCCAACAAATTTTTCCAGAAAACAAGTAGACCTTTTTTCCCCTTTAAAAATGTGCATCTGCTGCTCACAAAAGAGTTCCAGTTAATCTCGTTTTATGTTAAGTATTTCATAATCTTTTTTTTTGGTTGTCAAAGTCAAAAAACAAAAAAAAAGTTTAATGTAATAAATTCAAATATTTTATTGGTCATTTTTATTTTTTTTTTCTGTCCTTTTTTTACTATTTTTAGATCGTAAATGCATTTTTCATTTATCATTTATTAGCAAATTATAGGTCATTAAATGCCTTGCCCTAATCATTATTAACAGTTTTTCAACTATATCATTATTACTTTAACAGTTGAACTATACCAAAATTAATATAACTTACTACTATTACTATTGATTATTGCTTCATAATAATGTTTTGTCATCATTATATGATTCATGTTTATTTATGTTTATAAAAGAAAGAACAAAAAAAGTTATTTTTAATTTTCACCCTAAAGAAGAAAATAATTTGTATTTTCGAAATACTGTGTTATTTAAAGATCTTTAAGAAGATTAAGATTTTGATTAATAAAATAACCTTCTTTAAAGAGCCTAAACATTTGCGATTTATGCTATCAATTTTTCTCCTTATTTTTCCTAAGGACTGTTTATAATCCCTTATGAACACTGATATGCAAACATAGTTCGTAAACGTAAAATATTTACTTTGTACTTTTCTGATTTTCTACATGTTTTCCCAATACATATTGCATTGGGGAAACATTGCAGACAGTGAATCCGAATTTACATAAAATTATTCCGTGGGTTTCGTTAATGAAGTAATTCTAAACTTGGATAATAATAATTTTAAATTGCTTTGCATAAATTCTGTGTAATTTTCTTGTAAAGAAGTTAATTGAAAACTCTTAATATCTTATTAATTTTTAATTTTTTTTCTTCTTGTTAACCTGTTGATTTTTTTTTTATATAAATTTTATTTTTATGTTAACAAAGGAATCGGAATAGCTGTTACAGAAAATAGAAAACAAATTTCTCTATATTACAGAAAGATGTAGTAGCAACTTAAAAATGTAGTAATTTAGTAGTTATAACAATTAAGCAATTTTTAAAAAGTGATTTATTAACTCAATATTCTTCTTAGATACTTTTTGTAAGAATATCTCTTTCTTGTAATACAGATGGAATATATCGGCGAAGGATTTTTGCGATAAATCTAATATTTGATTTACAAAAATAAGTACAAATCAAAAAATGTTTAATTAACTATTCAAGAACTTATTGTTTTCTACTTGTTGTTACTTTATCTAGTTATATTTATCTAACTTCAGACAAACATAATTGTCGTTTTACATACAGTAGATTACAATTTTTATTAGTATTTAGTATTACAATTTATTTTGATTCAGAATTTGTGGAAAATAATCCTTTGAAAAATGGTAACAATAAAGACAATCATCTTTTAATCCAATTTTAATCAATGTTGTTCATCATTTCTTGTATTATGTAGCAATGTCTAATTAAAAATACCTTTTTTTTTATTTATGTCGGTCTTGTTCATTACACGTAATTTCGCTGAAGTCTAAAGAGATTTTTCTCTCTCTGCTTCCTATTTTCATTAACTTCTTCCTCGGTTAAACCTTTATATCGACCACCTGTTGGTACCATTACACCGCTTTTAATTTACGTGCACAAGTTGAGCCATCGCAAGAGTTTTTTTGCTCCATAAACTTTATGCCGAATAACTTATTCCCAGATTCGTTAAATCCAATACACCATAAAGAATATCTGGAGAAACAACTTGAGCTTAGGAGTTTCTGAGAGGCTGAAGATTTCGAAACACCTTCTGGATGAGATTTAAGGTTTAAGGATTGCTTTCAACGATGCTGGTTGCAACGAAAAAGACTCAGTTTTGTAACAACATTATCCAGTTGGACTTATCTCTACCAAAGAGATTCGATAAGGTAAGAAAGTGTGGTTTCTATCTTTTCTTTTTTCTTCACGTTAAAGCGGCGGTGAACAGGAATTTGGCTTTGTGAATATAATAAGAACAATTAACAAGAATCTGGAATGTCTTTGATAGTTTCTGTTGAAGGTTGGATAAATGAGATTTTTTTCTATGTTTTTGATTGTCATAGTTGCCAGAAAATGAAAATTTATCTTGAAATGGAGTCAGTAATTAAAGAAAGTGGAGATAATAAACCATGCTTCGCAATGTCTTCTGATACGTATAAAACAATATAATTGGTATTGCTTTAATTTCCTTATGATTATAAATGTGATTGCTGCGAATGCAAAAGGCGCAATTGTTGCGATTATTGTGATTGTTGCTGAGCTGTATTATAAATGTGATTGTTGCGAATAATTGTGATTGTTGTGATTGTTGCCATTAATAATAATTTAATGATATTTTAATGATACTAATGATAATTTAATGATATTTTAATGATACT
>JAFIDM010005346.1:40011872-40032120 GCA_023159025.1 Thereuonema tuberculata
GATAGGCGACGTAAATATAGATATTTTCAAAATGAATAAAAACAATGTAGTACAGAAATACGTAAAACTTATGTGCAATAATGGTTTCAAAAATCGTCTTTCCGGAACAACAAGAAACTGTACAATTCATGGAAATACGAAAACAAAGATAGATCATATTTTCATAAATAAGCATGATATCAAAACACCAGGAATAATATGTAAAGAATGAATCGGATAAAACTGGAAAATGAGAAAATAACACATCCAAATATAATCTATAAAGAACTAATCAATGATGTTAACAAAACAAAATTCATGAAAATCTACAAATATAAAAAGAAAAGTCCTGACTCACTCACTCACTGACTCACTCATCAACGCTCACCCCAAACCCTTGGATCTAGAAAGCTGAAATTTTGCACAGAGATTTCCTTTACGATGTAGACAAGGAATAAGGCCGGATTTTTCGAAATTCGGGTTAGGGAATAATCTGGCAAACTGACGATGAAGTGTATGCGGCAACCCCAGGTGTGTGGCGCCAACCCGCAATACATCTGAGTTAAGTGGAGAAGGGCACAACGGGCTGGAAAGTCGTATATTCTCCGATCTCAATATTAATTTGCTAAATAAATAAAGTTGTTTTTTTTTTTTTAATGCTATATACGCAAGGGTTCCGGAGCGAAGCGACGGTACCAGGCTAGTATTTATTATAATCGTGCTGTAGGGAAAAGCGAAATTTTCCAGAATCCAATGTTAAGAATTTCTGTTTCAATTCTCAGCGACGTTTAATAAAAATTAAATATTTCATTACTTTAATAGCTTTTTTTTTAATCAATTTTAGAACAATCAAACGTTACTTGTAAACTTGTAGTATTGTGAATGTATATTTTTTTGTGTGAACACTTTGGTTGGATATAGATGACAAGAACTTGTAATAGATTTTAATTCCAATTATGGTTCGAAAAGTTACTAGATATACACAGACATACAGATACACAGACTGGCTGATTTAATGAGCCATCTTACGAAAGTGGATTAATTAAGAAAAATCACAAAATTAATCACAATAGTAATAATGATAATGATGATCATGTCTACGTCATGCAGAATATGTGATTAATATCAACTAAGATTTTTTGATTAAACGCATTTAGATTAAACAGACGTAAACTGAAAGTAGCTTTTCAAATGTAAAAGGTTAAAATTTCGTTTTATTTAATACGCATGCATGAAAAGTAGTATTGCATCTTAAATAATGAAGTTTGTTCAATATGTGTAATTAAACATTAATCTCAGGGATAACGCATCAATAGATTTTAAGTATTTTAAGAAAATAAATAATAACAAAGCAACAAACACTATTAAATAACGAGGAAAGCTTTTTGTATGAATTTATCACAGGTATTATTGTGTTACTACTATAATTAGTTGATTAGAAATGCATTATACAGAACTCTTTTTCGAATATTAGAATTCCTCTATTTCTATTTTTATTCTTTAGTATTATTTGAAATTTAAAAGGGAAATTTGTGAAAAAAAAACTATAAACTTGGGCAATTATTTAATGAATTCATTGAGAAGACGGTAATATAACCTTAAACACCGCAACATCCCTGCAGGGAATGATTTACAGAGGGTTCAGTTGTTGTAGGAGGGATTTCAACTCTTTCTGTATTCTGTGGACATCGACAGATTGTTTTCGGAACAAAGCCAGGTGTACTGTACCCTCAGTTTGAGGAGTGGTTCACCAAACAAGGAGACGCCACTAACAGCTCCTCTGAACCTGACACTAGGGGTCAGACAGGTCAGGGACGCACCATTGAGAAGATGCACTATTCCTGTAGTCCTGTGCCTCCCTCGCCAAAGTTGCCCAACACGGCCAATGAAGAATGGCTGGCGAAGACGAACAGCTGAATCTATTTGTCAAGCAATCATTGGCGTTATTCATTGCGACCGTCCCTCATTGCGAGCACAAGGTGAAGGACAGAAGCGGTGTAGCAGCAGCCATTATCGCCCGTGGCAGCAACCTGTCTCGCTCTTACTATGCGCTTTTCACGCAGAATGAGCAGAAGACGTGATTGCAGAGTGATTGGAGCGCAAGAGATGAGCAGGGACCATAATTCGAAAACAAAAAAAAAAAAGAAAAGAAAGATCTCGAAGAAGAAAAGAGAAAAAAAATCAGAAAAAGAAAACAAGAAAGGAAGTTGAAAGGATAAGAAACGACAAAGAAGGCCGAAGAGCATTGCTAAAAAACAATAGGGATAAAAATCTCATTTTGTCTTTCCTCTTCACGCAAGACGACTTGCTGTAAATAGATAAAAATACAGCAGGAACTATTTGCAAGGCTTTGATGAACATCCTCCAGAAGATAAGCAAATATGAGCACGAGTGGAAGAAAGGGAAAAAAAAACCACTTTGGCAAATGGTTTCATTCTAATATATATACTTATAGAAAATTAATATAATGAATATAAATAGCATTTCCAAACCTTACTTGAGCCAATTAAATATTCCTCTAGATTTGGTAATTTTAATTTTGAGTAATTTTGGAGTATGAAATTGTAATACGATTGAAATAAAAAAAAATATTATAATTTGCATTTAAGGAATTTTTACTCTAAACGTAATGCACTGAATCTGTTAAAACAGATGAGTTTTAAATTTTTAATAATCAATTACTAATTTTAATATTATTATCGCACCTATCCTAGAATTTAGTTTTTATTTCTTTGTTAACATGTTGCCAAAATAAAATAATTCAATCACAGAAAAAAGTTTAAATAAAGTGAGCACGAACTTGAAGAACAATTAATAAGCCTTTGATTATTTGCATTGTAAGATAAATAAAAATCTATGTAAAATTACTGAATCTTATTACAGATAATAAAAATTCTGATTTCTTCCGAAGACTTCATACGTATAAAAAAAAAAATCAGTTACTCACTGAGCACGCCAAGTTTAACTTGGGTAGATACATTTCTCTTCTTAGTTGTCTGTTTACTTTTTATGTCACGCGAAAATGGCTAGACGAATTTCCTTAACATTTAGTAACATTGCTTATTTAAAATTCAACCTAAAACAGGACACGATTACGAATCATTCCTTAAAAAATCCCGAAAACTTCACTAAAAAGACTGGTCTGATTTCTAGAAAATTCCGTAGAATGCTTGTTTATATAACTTACAATTAATCATAAAAGTTTTACTTTATTTAGAAGTTTGACTTGTATTTCATAGAATGTAAGGTAGTCTCTTTGTATATAAAAGAACGGAATATATTTAAAATCTTTTTTAGCCATGATTAGCTATTATTAAATACTTTAATATATTTTCTTCCTACTAATAAGTTTTTCCAATAATAAAATTTACCTAAACATGATACAAATGTAATATTTTTCGTTTATGAATTTTAAAAAAAATCTTTAAAACAGAGGATCTTACGGCTTCTTTCACAGCCATTTTTAACCGTTGTGATTAGACCTACTTCAATAGTTCTTAGCCACTTGATTGGATATTTTATTGTTCAATGTAAGGGAGTAAATTATACTCCATGATTCTCTAAGGGTTAGTGAGAAAATCGATTTGGCTCTATCTATTATTTTAATTTGGTCAAAATTGGGGGTGTGATTAGTGATTTTGTTATGTTTGTAAATTATAGATTTATCTTCACCATATTATTATTGCAATTTTTATTTTATGTTGTGAAACTTTTTTTGGAGCGATTGTGTTGTTTTTTGAATTAATTAAATTATATTAAAATTACTATATGAGTAATATATAAATATTGAAATTAAATTATAATAGTTGTTTGAAATTTATTGGTGCTCTCATTAGTATTGCGATATTTCAATTTGTTACTAGCTTTGTTAACAACCCTAATAGTATATTTATTTAAAAGCTTTATAATGTTTTTATTAATATTTCCAGTAAATGGAATGTTTACATATTAAATATTATCATTTTTCTTAACCATATTCCTGTTAACATCATTATAATATACAAAAGTGGCGTTTTGTAAATTGATTTAATAATATTCTCAGGATATTCTGCTATGTGTGGATGGCAGGAAAGCAGAGCACTGCGACCGTTGGTCTATAGTACTATCCTACCGAAATAAGGACAGACGGAGAGAAAGAATGGTGGAGAAGTGCAGGGGAAATGGGAGAACCCCGAGAAAGCCTGCCCAGAGCGGATCGTCCACCATCACAAAACCCACATGCGAACAGAATCTCGATACTCAGAGGTGAGAGGCCAATGTCTTAGACACAACGCCAACCCTGCGGCCATATTCTCACGATAGTGCAACCTACTGAATACTTGAAAAAGATATAGTGTAGTGTACAGAACTCCTTGCAATAATTGTAACAGGACATACGTGAATACACAACGCAATCGCTCCAAATAATGGTTTTACAACATAAAATAAATTATAATAAAATGAATGAAGACAAATCTTTAATTTACAAGCATAAAAAATCACTAATCACACCCCAATTTTGATCACCCTAAAGTAATAGGTAGAGCTAATCCTTAGAGAGTCGTGGCATATAATCCTACGCTAAACCTACATTGAACAATAAAATATCCAATCACGTGGCTAAGTGTTATTCAAATCGGTCTTATCATAACGGTTAAAAATGGCTGCCAAAGCAGCCGAAACGTCCCTGCTTTAAAGAATTTTAAAATTTACAACGAAAAATATTACATTGTTTCATGTTTGGGTAAATTTTATTAATGGGAAAGTTTATTAGTAGGATGAAGTATTATGTATCCGTTTTTTCATTATCATCCTTTCTTATCTGGGAAGGAGTGGCAAACCTTGAACCTTGAAGGAACCTTTCTAAGTTAGTTGAAGATCATTTCCATTTTTAACGAGCTTTCTTTTGTTTAAATTTCACTATTTTGTATATTTCTTATTAACAAGATAAACAAAATAGTAAAGTTTACCTTTAATCACCATTCTAAATTCCATTTATCAAAATTATTTAGAAAACAAATAAAAAAAACTCGAAAACTGTAGATAGTTTTACTTAAAAATATTTTCACATTTTAGTAATAATAATGGATGTAGTAAAGTTCTCATATCTTTTGCCGAAAATTATTACATTTGCTGATGAATAGGGAATCAATTTAATTTTTAAATATACAATTTCATCCCCTTAACTCATTTTTAAGTATAAAACGTATTTCGTTTCAGATCTTACTGTAAATTCGGTCTACAGAATATAAGAAATCTCATAGAATGAAATCTGTGATTTAAAACATTTATATATTCTTAAATATTTGTCTTTTATAAATATGTTTTTTTTTTTAATTAACATGTGTGTTCCGTCTACAGTAGAACCTCATTATAACGTACCCTATTATAACGTACATCGCTTATAACGGACAGTTTAAAAAAAAAATTGAAATAATAGTAAAGGATGCTAATTTTTATCTGACGAGTTTTACATTTCCAAGCAAGCGATTAAACATCATTGAACAAACCCAGCAGAAAATAAATTATTTTTTCAAACCAATGAATGTAAGCAATCAACATGAACCAGGACCTTCTTGTTCTAAAGATTAATGCAGTGTATACGTACACATCTTTTTCAATTCAGCCTACTATGTTGAAGGCTGTTTTTTTTATTTGATATATAATAAAAACTTTTTATAGCTAACTATTGTACTTTCATTGATGTACACCCTGCTGCATTACACCCCTATAAGAATTATTTGTTTTAAACTGGACTTTCATTAAAACGGACAACTTTCGGCCCCTAATATTCCGTTATAATGAGGTTCTACTGTACTTCAATCTTAATAGAAAATTACTTCTAATACCAAATTTTCTTGTTTTGCAATTTTTAATTATTTATTATTTTCGGAGGGGAAATTAAATACAGATTTATTACAGATTTAAATACAGATTTATATACACAGTTTTTTTTTTTTAGATGTTTTATGATTAAATATCGTAATCATATCATTTGGTGCTTTTTTTTAATCGCATATTTTGTAAGATTACTGATTATTCAATAAGCTGATCTCTTTAGTATCTTATTATTTAGAATATTACATGTACATATAATAGCTTTTTTGTTGACATCTTTTCTTCTGAATCTTATTTATTTCTCTTCCGAAAACAGAAGAAGAAATTCTTATTTAATGTGAATTGCTTGATTGTTCAGAGAAAAACTATCTGATAATTCTGTTGTCGTTTTCCTATGTGGAAATCATTTCAAGCCAAGATAGGTGGGTGGAAGTAAACAACCCTGAGAGGCAAAATATTCGTCTGTTATCAAGGTTTGTCGGTACAGGGATAAAAAACGTTCTCCTCCCCCTCCCCCAGTTACTTGTAATGGCACAGTGCACAGGGGGCGCCTCTGAGCAGCAAGGCTAAACCAGAATCGCTCGAAGCGACACCTAGGGGCTGCTAGGCGATAAGGACTAATTGCTGGTAAATCAGCAGAGAGAACCTGCTGCTGCTGCCGTAATAAAGCAGTGATTACATGTTGATCTGTGGGAGACTCTGTTTATTCTCATTTTCCGGGTAACCGTCCTTTCGGCAAATGCTGCTATCACACATACTTACTCTTTTCCTATCCGGGTTACAAAAGACAAAAGTTAGATGAAAAATGGCAGACAGACATGCAATCTCAGCTCTTGAAGCAGTGCCTGTTCATGTACATTGGCACTAATGAATGTCTGTAGATTTCTACAAGCTGTGGTCTTTAAGTAGTACAGTCATTTTGAATATTATGAACAGCATCATGCTTCTATAGTATTTTGCAAACAAAAAGGATTTGCCATGTATGGTCATTACGTAGCAATCGATTTTGTCTGGAACAAACATCACCAGTCATGACGTCATCAACTTGAACTCCGAGCAGTCAGTCCAAGATGGCGTCGTTTTGTGATCGCATAAGCGTGACCAAGAAAGGACAAACTTTGCATAGCCAAGCAAGGGGAATAGTATGGAACGTTTTTAATTATTTTAATTATTATTATGTATTCGTAACTGTAGAAAATATAAAAACCAGAATGTTTTCTTAATGTTTGTAAGATTCAGTTACGGATTGTAGCAATAGATGGCGGTGTTATGAGCTGGAAACATCAATCCGTAAGGAAATTACGTCATCAAAAGCTCTTCTTTCATGAACTGAACTGTAGCTGGTCTTAAGTCTTTACATTGCAGCACCTGTAAGTACTGAATATGCAACTGCAAATAAATATGTGGTTTGGGCTTAGTCAGATGCTCTTCTTGACTTATGTGAATGTAAATGTACCTGCAGCTACGCTAATATCCTCGAACAGTAGTAACAAAGATTTACCTGCGTTACTGAATTTTTTTGCCTCATTATTGGCATTTAAAAATTTGTTAAATATTAAAGAGCACTGTTGATATAATATCTTATTTCCTTACTTTCCTTTTAAATCCTACAGGGTTTTGTTTCTTTATTAAGCCTTCAAAAGCTACGCTACTTGAATAGTAGAATATGTTTATTCATAGGTGATCATATTCTGCGAATGCAGGATCTTTAAGACAGACAGAAATTTAAGACAAACTTTATGATTTTACCAGTGCCCTCACAAGCTTACCCGAAAAAAAAATATATGCATTAGTCTATCACTTCTAGACTTTTTTTTATAATTAAGTCTATGTAAATTAATTTTCTGCTGTAACCGTCTGCTTAGAGCTATTCTGCATTACAATGTTTGCAGAGAGCGATTTTTAGCGGCCCCTATGTTACAGCTTGCCTGTAAAACAATAGGTGACCGCTCTTGGTTTTATGTCTGCTGGATGTCACAATCTGTAGTGGCCAAACGGTTAGAGATATTAGATTGAAACTTCACCATTGTGTTCAGCATCAAAAGTAGGTGAACACGTCAAAAAAATCAGGCCTCTACGATCACTCCCTGACCAATTGGGAGGTCAAAAATGTTTTTATGCTTTCCGGATGTCCCACTCTTTAGTGGCCAAACGGGTAGAGATATTAGAATGAAACCTTCACCATTATGTTCAGCATCAAAAAGTAGGTGACCACGTAAAAAAAAATCAAACCTGTAAGACCACTCCCTGACCTCCCAAGGCATGTTTTAGCGGCCCCTGTTACAGCTTGCCTGTCACAATGAAACTATCATTGATATTGTTTTAATTTCCTTAGTATTATAAATTTAATTGTTGCGAATGCAAAAGGCACAATTGATGCGTTTATTGTGATTGTTGTGATTGTTGTAGACCTGCATTATATTGTGATTGTTGCGCATGCAAAAGACGCAATTGTTGCGATTGTTGTGATTGAAATTGAAAAAATGTCTTGACGTGCGGAAAAACGAGATGCTGATGCAAAGCGAGAAGCTTCACGCTTGCATAAAGAATGGTCTCTTATAAACAAAAAAAATTTGTTTATAAAATTGTGCATATTATGGGGCCGCTTTGCTTTTGACACTGTCTAAAAGCATTAATGCCCTTTTTTTTTTTCTAAACTTCGTTTCTAAACTTTCTGATAAAGCTGGAAAAAGTAGATGTTGGTGTTAAATTAATTTACTCTAAAAAATAAAGCTAATAATCGTATGTGGTATGATTAAAAGAAAGAAATAATGAAATCGTGTGGTGTTTTGGCGATATTTTTAGCCGTTACTGCATTCGGGCCCCGCATTTGATATGGGCCCTCGATGTTACCATAATGTGTAGATTCCATGTGACGGCCAAGAAAATAACTATTAATAATCATTGTCAGTAAATAAACAAATCTTTGAATTTTCAGAAAAATATTTGGAATTGAGCATTAAATAAAATATTATTGTTCTAATTCTGAATTTACTTCTTCACGGATACCTGAATGACTATTAGAATTGCAGTTGTTTGATTTACTGCGAGTAAATAATTTAAATTTAAATGGATTTTGATTGCAAAGCTTACGATTCAAATTTGTATATTTAATAGTTTACTTTCCTGGAATTATAACTTATGGAAACAGTTGTTATTGGATCTTATTCTCATAGCTATTCAAGTGAAACATATATTTCCACTGTGTCAAAGTTAAACTACTTCAAATTTTAAACCAATAATTTCTTGAAGTGTTTATTTTTCCTTATTTTTCATCAAATCTAAATAGATTTTAGTGCATAATAAAAAGAAAATAGATTATTAATTTGTTTTTCTTATATATTCTTAATACATATGCTTTTAATATAGGGAATTTTAATAATTGTGGGCCCGGTAGCTGAGTGGGTAAGGGCGCATGGCTACGGTTGGAATTGGCGGGTTCGATCCCCGGCCTCGGTGGTGAAATTTTTTTCCACGCTCCATTCTCCTCCAAACGGATTCTAAGGTCTATCTAGCCCTCTGTAGAATGAGTATCGGGTTTCTTTCCCGGGGTTAAAGGCGAACTTTGTCCCGTTGGTCACAAAACGCCGGAAGCCTTACCTCCCGCGACCCCAAGGGCCACAAAAGCCGGTAGTGTGACACTTTAACTTTTTAATTTTAATAATAAAATTAATAACAATAATAAATCTTAATACATAATTTTTATTATTAAAGGAAAATGCTTTACCAATTTCGTATTAAATTAAAATGGTCGTTCGGTAATTTCTGGATAAACTCAAAGTCTAAAAAATCATTTTTTTTTTGTTTTGTCGGGAAATTTTTTTTTTAAAGCAATTTGTATTTGTTTTGTTTTTTTAATATTTTGAGGACACAATTTATTACGAGAAATGTTAGACTTTAAAATCTCAAAAAAATAATCGCGATAAATGAAGAATACCGTCAATAATAACGAAAAATGATTCATGTCCCGCAGTTCTTAGAAAATCATAAATAAGTTTCTGAAAGAATTTAAAAGCTATTCTTCTTAAAAAAAGCTCGTTTCTTTCTTTCTTTTTTTTTTAATTTTCAGTCGTGAAAATAATACAAAGTCTTCGAATTTATAAATTATAATAACTACCTACTACAAATCTGCCTTTAAATCTCGTATTCTAAAAACGAATTACATTTACGAAATAAAAATACAAAAGATAACTTCAGAATAACTACTCTTCAGCAAAGCAAAGTATTCTCACATTTAAGATGGATTAAGATTTATTGTTTCAATTTGATTCCGGTTTGACGTCAGTGACATTTATTTGCTTCACTTCTTCATGAAATTCAAGCTGGTGTTTTGTAGTAGAACAACAATGTACCGGAACTAGTAGTTAAATAGTTGGATTGTATTCAATAACTAAGGATATAAGATAGACACTTGCAATTTCTACCCAACAAGTAAATTTTGCAGAGATGGCAGTGAAGACAGCAATCGTATAAATACGGTGATAAATGTAACTTTAGTTAACTGACTTACAATACAAAAGTAGATCCTGCTTCTTAAATTATTTACAAATAGAACGACACAAATCTTCTCTTGACTGAATCTTGAGTTCCTTGAGTCCGGTAATCTAGAAGAATATCTGGATAAATCGCTCAGCTTGTTTCCTATTGATTTTGGTTATTCTGCAACACCGAACTCTGATTTATTATTCGTTTCATAGGAATCATTCGCTGAATCAATCCTCCGTTGATTCGTTACCACGGTTAACAATCGGAACTTGCTTCTCCATTGTATTCTGTTTATTTCTTAACAAACTGAATATTTGCCTCTATTCAGGTAAGCCTTGAATATTTCACTATATTTAGCTTATGCTGTTGGACGTTACTATAAGCGTGGATGTTGTGGATCGGACATATTTTGTGGATCATAACCCTTATCATCCCTCCGTCTTGTAATTATTTTATAACTTCCACTTTTCCCGATCAAACCCTAACTGTTGTTGTGGCAACAGCAACAATCACTGCCCCCACTTCGCCTGTATCTTGCATATTCACATTGTTGCCTCTCAGAATTGTGTTATCACAATCAATACTATTGACCACTCTATCCAATTATTATTGAAGTTTATATACGTTTTATATCACACTTCATTTGTGCATGAAGATGATAAAAAATTGTTTTATCATCTCCACCTTCAAATTTCACTGCTGGGCACTACACGAATAAATTTGCAAATAAAGGTGGTTCCTTATCGGAAATACTGACGGTAAGTCGAATTCCAAGAAAACTGAAAATAGTACAAAAAGGAAGAGATACAGAGTAATATACAGATACACAGACAAATACACCCATATTGATACCTGCTTAACTTTCCTTTGGAAGAAAGTTTAAGCCGATAAATTCGTAGGTTTGTTTACGTTCATTTAAGTTCGTATTAAATTGTTAAGCAGAAATTGACAGTAATTTTGTTAGCGTAGTTTAGGACCTATTTGGGAGCTATTGTAATAGCGACTAAAATCCGTAGCTATTGCGTTTGTCCTGTTCGTCCGTCCGTGTCTGTCCAACTCCCGAACGGAAGATCGGATCGACAAATGGACTTCAACATCGCGTTCAGAGGCCCAAATACCGTAGGAATAGGGTATTTTCAGGCCCCCTCCCTTAGTGTTCGAGATATTTGCCATTGGTTTCATTGAATTTCCGCTATTAGCTTAAATGTTGTCAGTTAAAGCTTGATGGGTATGTTCTCGGCCTCATATGTTGTCGGCTCGAATCCGCATCTCTACTGCTTTGTTTGATTCTCTTAATTTTTTTTTTCAATATCCGCAAGGGTTTTTTTTTTATTTTTTTTATTATATACTTTCTTATTTTTATTTTTCCTTACGTTAATGTATTTCTCTTTTTTTTTTGTTATAATGGGTCACCCTTAAATTTATGCTTTGGCTCATAATTACATAAACTTATTTTCTTAAACTTTTCCCTTTAACATGATTATTAAGTAAAGACTCTTAAAAGTGAATATTTTCTAGTTTTTCAAGAAAAAACTTAATGAACATTGTTTGATTCAAGAGCATCAATTGTATGTAAATTAATAGTTGGTTGCAAAAATCAGTTTCTAATAACTACAATCTAGTTTCAATGGGCTACAAATTTTAACCATTCTAGGCTTTTACTTCTAAATTCATAAGTATTTTCAGCAATTTTTAGTTAAAGAGAATTTCAGCTAAATAAAAGACTGAAATCTACACATATACGTAATAGGAATGTTGATGGCATTCGGAGTTCTGACAAATTCGGAGTTTTGAAATGCAAAATATCCAGCATTTCTCTTGGCATCTGTCACAAGAAAAACTAATTAATCTTTCCAAAGTAATAAATTTTTATTTAGATAAAAATGTTTAACTTTCACTGTAAAACAGATATTAAAATAACAAAAAGAGTGCACTCTGTACATTGATATATTTTTCTTAATTTAAATTCCATCTTTCTTTTTATGCTTCTTTAACTTTTTTGGGCCTAGCCAATCGATTCCTTTTATAGTCTTAAGGGTTTTTATTATTTATCCTCAATTAAGTAATTTACGCTATTCTTAAATTGTTTTATAAGCAAGCCGATAGTTAGCAATGAATTTACGTATGTACGTATCAGTTTGGTGTTTGGTAATTTAAACACTCCTCTGTTTCCTAGTTACCGTTTATGTATATTTAGGCCTAATGAGCTATATCGGAGGTTTTTTAGATTTATATGTAATCTCGGAATACACGTCCTAAAATCTAATTACAAACAAGAAGGAAATAGATTGAGATTTACAGATGTACAAGTGGATGGTATTATGCATCATTTTACCAAGCGTAAAAATAGATTTTTTGTAGATTATTGCTCCATCTACTAGCGAAAGGTTGAAAATCTTTATAAAAAAATTGTTCCTTGCTATCTTGCTTGGGTTGGATAGAAAGGTTTTTCTCTCTCTCTCTTTCTTTCTTTCTTTTTTTCCTTCTTTCTTCTTCTATTTTTTTTTTCGTCTCAACAAAATTCTGCGGAAAATTAATTTTGAATAAACTCCAATCGACTAATCATAAAGAGACAGATTTGCATCATGTGACTAATGACCTTTGTCACATTGTCATTTGATTCGAAATTCATATGTCATCATGTGCGGTATATTTCATTTTGATATATAACACTCTTCAGTTCATAAAAAAATGTAAGTAATTGATCTTGCTGACGATGGGGAATTTGTTTCTCGAAACTGTCCTAGGAACATTTTAATGTATTGTATATTTTTAGCATGTTTTATTTAAGCCTTTTTTAAATGAATTGATTTATGTGCGAGTTCTAGTGTTTTTTAATTGTAAAAAAAAGTAAGCTAATACATCAGCTTTTCTGTTTACGCGAATATCTCAAAATTAAATTTTGGCGCTTAATGATGCATAACACCATCCTATTTTTTCTTTAATTATGTTTTCTACGCCACACAATCTTTTCTGTGAATGTCATTTTTGGAGTTATCTCGTACAGTTTGAATATGTAAGGGGAATAATTTGTCTTGGGTTTTTGAGGTCCTTTAGGGGCTTGAATATTCTCTTGTGTATTACATGCAATCCTGCATTCAATATCTAAGTGACCCTTGTTGCTATTTCCTATTCAGCTCCATTCTCTATTCAATTTGATTCATGTGATTGCAATGTCAGTCTCACTCCGATGAGTTCAATTGTGAATCAATGGGACAGCGATCTCACTGATCTTTATTCAGTCAATCCAACCACACTCGTGTCAATCCAAAGAAGGACGAAAAAAAATAGAAGAAGGGAAGAAGAAAAAAAAAAAAGGAGAAAGAGAAAAACCCTTCTTCTATCCAACCCCATTCTAAAAACTGTGCTTTTATTCCCTCTGGATATTTGTCTTCCCTGTCTTTTCCAAACGTTTTATCTTGACTGCTGTCTCTTCGAAGTCGAACCAAACGAAAAAAGACGAAGAAGTAGGGGGAGGTCTGCCATTGTTTTAAGACATCAGCATTGACGGATAACAATACCCGCTTGTAAAAAATGACGGCAATTCTGCGAGACGTGCGGGACTCCTGATCTCTCTACGTGATGGGATCCATGACGCTATTGTGCCGAATTCCAAAGTTTGGACCACTTCATTCTGTCTACCTGTCAAATCCAACCTGCGATCCGAGACCGTGCATTGCGCTATCAGGCTGCACCATTGCTCTACCTGCTACCCTCAGCAAATTCCAGCGCAGATCCGCTCCAACTTGCCCTTTGATCTTTGCCAAACACCAAGATCCCAATTAATTACTCTTCGATCATTCCAGAAGTCGTATTTCTGTGTAAGGTCATTATAACTTTTGTTTTAATATTACTAATTTCTTTCACTTATGCATAAATATACGTCATCTATAAATTAATGTTTCTTTCTAGCAAGGGAAGTGCGTGACCTCGAACGCTGAGAACCCCACGAAAATGTGCTTAGAATATAAATCGCTCATGCCGAAAACAGTGGTATGAGTCATTCTCATGCAAAACTGCACGTCTTACCACGAGAGACATTTGAATGATCACCTATTAAAGTTCCAAGAGAGGAACTTTGGTAACGCGAAGATACAAAATATCGATATAACAGGACCAAATAGAGGGAAATATAGCAATATAGTCACGGGACCGACATTGAAATATGTGTTTTTGGTCCTATTATATCGATATTTTGTTTCTTCGCATTAGTTCCTCTCTTGGACCTTCAATAAGTGATCATTCAAATGTCTCTCGTGATAAGACATGCAGGTTTGTATGAGAATGACTCATACCACTGTTTGTGGGATGAGCGATTTATATTCTAAGCATATTTTCGTGCGGTTCTCAGCGTTCGAGGTCACGCACTTCCCTTGTAAGAGAAAGTCAAAAGGAAAAGAATATCAAGATTTAAGTAACGGTCTGGATTTAAAGGTGAATATTTACCTTTTATTATTAATATATATGTTTAGTACTAAATGTTCTCAGTGTTACATCCTTATTCCTATATGGAAGTTGTAGTTGAAACAAGAACTTAAAGTGTTCTCCAGCATTGAGGTCCTCGGAAATATTGATTCACCATTTACTTCTTCTATGTCTTTGAAAAGCTCCCCCGCCTTATTCCACATCCAATTCTTAGATGTAGACTTTGAATTATGTACGAATTACGAAATACCATGCGAGTGAAAAAATAATCATCAAAAACATGATTCACGATTTCAATTTTGAAATCCTTATTTTGAAATCTTTATTGCTTGAATTTCAATTCCTTCCTTCAGAACAGCTGAATTCTGTCTCTGTAGGTTCTATCCTGAAAACTCGCAACATTCCAGGGAAAAAAAACATTTTACCGTAACTTAGACCCAACAACAAATCGAACAGAAAGATGAGTCATTATAACACTGAAGATTAATCTATATAGAAATGCAATGGCTGTACAACTAAAATCCGCAAACAAATTAACTTTCCAAAATTATATATTATAAGATGCATGAGAAGTTGGCTTAATTGTTGCAACAAAGGTTCCAGATTTCTAAAAAATTACTTTTAAATTTAAAAAAATAAAAAACAATTTAGCTTGGCTATGAAAATATAACCTTGCACTGATTGGGGGACCAGCAGTAGTCCAATGGTTAGCGTTCCTGACTGCGAGGACGAAGATCCTCGGTTCGAATCCCATGCAAGGCGAAAAAAAAAATTATAATCTGACTTTCTCAACAAGGGAAACTAATAATTAACAATTGCGCCGGGCAGACACACAGATTTTATGTAGATTCGCTGAACATGACCCAGAAATTCTCTTCATAAATTCTATATAACATTCTGTCTTTTTCAAAATGGATCAGAACCCTGTTTTATTTTGTTTTATTTATTTTTTTAAATGGATTTTATACATTAATCAATTAATGGGCTTTATATATTAATTAACAGAAGAAATATAAAGGATATTCATGATGCTTTTTGACTTTTACATTCTATTAACAGTCGGGAGAATGTTTCATGGGATATTACCACAAATGATTTATGGCTATGACGAAATTGAAAAGATGTTTTTATTTAAATGGACATTAAATGGACATGAAAGTGAATATAACATTTGTAGTTAATGTATCATCAAACTTACCAATAATTGATTCTAATTTAAGTAACTTGACCTGCCATTAGAGTGAATTTGCCTCAATATTTGATGTAAGTCGTTTAGCAGTTCATAAATTGATAAGAATTCGCTGACTTTTTAAGTTCACGACGATTATTGATTTTTTTTGATAAAATTTTTTTTTGAATTTTTCATATAATTTATTATGAATCAGGTTTTTAATTTTGCTAAAAAAAATTAATGTTTCATTTATGAACATGTAAAAAATAAAGAATGATTTTATTTTTTTTTGGATTAAACATTATAAATTTTCATACAAAGTAGAACTAAAAAAAAAATGAGAAACATTAATTGTTAGCATTGAAAATGGAATGTAATTTCGGCATTCCGAAACTGTATGCTCATTTGTTTTTAAATGTATTTTGATTTTATTTTGAAATTGTGTGTATGCCTTTTCTTTTTAGTAAATTATTTAAAACACACGTAAAATGTTTTGATATGATTAAAATTTCCGCTTTGGAAAAAGTTAAAGTAGGGTTTCTTTGAAACGCCGCCACTAAATAGAAACATTGTATCATCTTTTAACCAAAAAAAAAAACGAAATTTTTCTGTTTCTATTGTTCAAAAATTTTGGTAATCATCGTACATTTCGTTAATCAAAAATCATTTATGTTATATCGTTACGTTACGCTTAACGTTTTCCAGCACTGATTTATTTAGCTATTTATTTGCTGTATTATCTGCATGTAGGGGCTGTTGAGTAAATAAAATACAATTTTAGTAATTTGTGAAGATGAATTGAAAAGTACATTACTGAATTTTTTTTTACGATAATACTAGTGTAAAAAAAATTCAGTAACTTTTTATCACTGCACTGTATTGTACTTTTTAATTCATCTTCACAAATGAATTTTATCACAAGGCTAATCGTTTATATGATCTTTTCTTATGGATATTCTACAAGACAGTAACAATCTATCTATGTGTAACAAATAAACCTCATAAAAATCTCAAATAAACTAAACCTCAAAACATTTTCCCAATTCGTTTTGAGATTTAGTTCATTTAATTAAAGAAATGTTTTTTGTACGTAAAATAATTCATGATACATAAATAAAAGAAATTTATTTAGAGAATTATTTACATTACATACTTTTTGCGTTAATCTCCTTATTGGAACCTGATAATGTAAGCTTCTAAGTCAGTAGCGTTTATCTATATACTATATAATTACCCAAAAATGTTAGAAATCTACACAGTATTGAAAGTACTGTAGACACTTTGTAGGCTTCTGTCTCTGAAACCAGCAAAATAGAGGACTGTAATAATCTTTCTAAATCTTGTGCAGAAAGAATGCAAAAAAGAAAAAATATACAATAATTTAGGGAAGTAGACTATATTGAAAAACGGAAAAACGATGAAAACTCCTTGAGCAATCATCGATGGGAATCTTGGACAGCTGTTTCGTCCCTATTAGGACTCATCAGCCAGATTTACCCTCGACGATCAAGCTCAGAACGATGTTCAAAATCTTCTGTATGCTTTAAATAAAAAAGAGAAAAAAATACAATATTTTTAGGGATGTAGACTATAACGAAAATTGGAAAAACGATGCTTTTTCGCCTTGAGCTATCATCGATGGAATCTTGGACAGCTGTTTCGTCCCTATTTTAAGACTCATCAGCCAAATTTACCCTCGACGATCAAGCTCAGAACGATGTTCAAAATCTTCTGCATGCTCTAAATAAAAAAGAAAAAAAAATATACAATATTTTTAGGGAAGTAGAATACAGGTTCTTTCATGAATTATGTGAAATAAACGATTAAGTATTGTTTGGTAAATAATACAATTTTAGGTTATTACATTAGGCTTTAAGTTATTAATTAATGTTAAAAAAAAATTAAAAATATAAAGTAACCACGTTTTTATATAAAAATAGCTCTCTATTTTCTTTTAAATATTCATAAATGGTTCCGAAAAACATCACTTCCTAAATTAAAACATTGATTATGGTTTGTTAAGCTGGTTTCATCTAAATAAATCAGAGGTAAAAAATATTAACAGAATTTTGTATAAAATTCTAAATGTAATCTTTATAAATTTTAAAAATCAATCTGAAAACCATAAACATCAAATCCTTATAAAAAACAAAATACTATTACCTCAACAAAAAATAATTTATAATCTAATAATAAAATATTATTATAAGATTTGTTTTAAAAATGATATAAATACTATCAATAAAACGAGATCAACAAGCTTACATGAAAAAATGCAGTATGATGCCCCAAAAAATAATTTTGGTTTAAGAATTAAAAATAGAATCACTAATAATATCTTTGAACAATTCTCTTTTGATATGATAAATATAGATAAAATTTCTGTATTAAAAAGATTATAATAAAAAAAATTATAACTGGTAAGATTAAATGGATTAATTAAAAAAATTATTGAAAAAAAAATTATTGAAAAAAAAATCATTTTCATAAAATACCTTATTTTGAAAACAAATTTGAGCCTATGCTTATAAAAAAAAAAAATGCTTAGTTTTCTCTTGATGAATATGTAATTTAATTTATTAATTATAAAAGTCATATTTGTAAAAATTTGTAATAATTCTTTCTGTATTTTTTGCAATCTAATTTTAATTTGTTGTGAAAACTGTTGTAGATGTTATAAAATTTATAGAATCATTACCAGCACCTACAAGATAGGTACTTTTTTGTCACCTAGTAGGACTGGTCTTGTGTAATAAAACTAGCAATAAATAAATAAATAAATAAATAAATAAATAAAAAATGAAAAAAGAATAATAAAATTACTAGAAAATACAGTAAAACCAATTGATTTTCCTTTGCTATTATCATTAAGCAAAGTATCGAAACTAAAAACAGGAAGTAAGTCATAACTTTGATCGAGAGACCTTGATTCTCAATAGGGCAGACAATTCAATCTGTCTAATACCTCAATGCAATGAATACCCACCGATTGCTTTCCCCCATGAACTGAAAGGGGGGGAAAACAGTGGTTCGCCTGTTTTTTTTCGTCTTCCTCATATTGTTGTTGATTGGATTGAGGTGGTGTTGTGGACAGGCCCATATGAAAGGAAATGATTAGCCTCTCTCACTCTACCTCGCTTTCCAAGATCGATATTTTGTCCAGACCCGAGTAACCTCCCAGTTACATAAAACTGATTCCTCTTTGCTTCCACGCAGGGGTTGTTTGGAGGGGGTGGGACTCACGCAATTTACTCGCATTCCTCGCGTCGTAAGGTGAGCGCTGGAAACATTTATTAATTAGTCCATTAACGAATAATTGTTAGGTCCTCTGAGATTAGGTACGTTGGTGGAGAGAGAAAAAGATGTTGGGTCCGCAGGGCTGTTTCATTTTTAGATTGGAACTTCTAAGGGACCAACACCTAAAAGTTTAAAAACTTTATTCGCTTGATAAATTATTATCCTTTAAGTGCGATTATTAAAATTTATATATTAAATATTAAAACTACATAAACAAGATTTACATGGCAGACATTAAAAATAAAAAGGCAAAATTTGAAAGAAGATGGTATCTTAGCAAAAACCTCAAATTTTGATTTTTTTCACACTAATATTAAAGAATTAAAAAAAAAAGGTAATATTATTTTTTAATTATTTAAATTTTTAAATCTATTCAAAAGCTGTAAGTTCCGTGGCTCAGTAGTAGGGAACTGAACTTTCACTGAAAGAGAAAATCCCGACCTCAGCCATTTTCTTTTAATGATGGGCCCTAGAGTTTACCCAGCCCTTGGTACAAAGCCCGGGATGTGCGAAGATGGAAGCCGAGAGTATTTTTCTACCAATTAGAAAATAGCATTGAATCAGTTTCTCTTTGGAATTTGGAAAAAAAAAACCTATGTTTTCAAACATCAGATGACTTTTCTATTTTTTTTTCTTTACTTTTTTTTATTTATTTCCAGGGTAATCCATATTATATTATTAAAAAACAAAAAATTGAGTGCATAGTCCTAAAAAGCTGAATTGTGCAACAATTAAATTTCGCACGAGGATTGCCAGGCAACAAGAGTATTGTTGCGTAATTAGTTCTGTCCCCAACAGTGTAACGTTGCACGAGCGTTGCCAGGCAACAAGGAATATTGTTGCTTGGTCAACTCAACTGCGCGAATTTGTATTCTTTAGAATTTATACTTTCATTTATTTTTAATTTTCATTCTAATTTAGTTTTTACTTAATGTAATTTGTTTTGTTTTTTTGTATTAATGAAGTATTGGTTTCCGTTACATGTGCCTTACCAATGTCAGAAAATAAATCGTAATAAGAAACAACCTCGAAGTAAGAATTAATCAGTAAACCAACTTCATGACTAGATGAGCA
>JAFIDM010005346.1:40037120-40066806 GCA_023159025.1 Thereuonema tuberculata
TCAGTGAAATTTTAATCCTTCCTTCGTTAGTTTATTCCTTAAAAATTACGCAATAGTATGTAGAATTACATAAAAGTCTATTAACAGTTTGTATGTTTTCAAAGATCTCCGAAGTTAATTCCTCTTGTTGAGAGGCGCCATTTGTCGTATCTGTTCACCGGGTTATTGTTTTCTAATAATTATGGATATTGCTGTCTGTTACTAAAATATCTTTTATTATAATGGCTAATTAAAAAAGTACTTTGCAGCAACTTTCTTCACATTAAAGAATCATTATTGACTGAGGTTTTTTTTCCGTCATTTCTCTTCAGATTATTTCATTCCGCAATAAAATATGTGAAAATTATTGTGTCTAATAACATATAAGCAACTTTGGGCTTAAAATATTATTTTTCTGTACCAAATTGGAGGCTTTCGAAAACTTTTTTACATGTAAAAGGATTTCTCAATTTAAGATATAAAAGGCGAACACACTAAGCTAAAATTTAAAGTCATAATTAGAAAATCAGATAATATAGAAATCAGTGAATACACTGAGGAAGTTTCGTGCCTATTCGAAATGAAACCTTACGACTCTAAATTTTAGCCTAGTGTTCGCCGTTTATACACTTTTGGATTATATTTGGATTTCTTAATTTGGAGAATTTTTTAATCTTTTGGAGAAATTTCTAAGCTACATTTTCCTTCTATAAATGCTAATATTTTATTTTTTTCAGTAATATTCAAAGCTAAAGAAAAAATAAAAAAAGCAGATGCTGAAAGCAGACGGAAGCCCTAATGTTAATAGTGTGTGAACTCTGTTGAAAAACCAAAAACACATTTTCTGTCTAAATTGTATTTATAAATAACTTTATCTACTATGAACAATATATAGATTATTTCCATTAGTCTAAAAGTATCAATATGAGGTTAGATTAGGTTATGTTAGCTTACGTTATGTTAAGTTACCTTATGTTAGGTTACATTTATGTTATGTTAGCTTACGTTATGTTAAGTTACCTTATGTTAGGTTACCTTTATGTTATGTTAGCTTACGTTATGTTAGGTTAGGTTATGTTAGGTTAAGTTAGCTTGATATTTTTCTGAAGTTACTCTAATACCAAAGTACAGAATGTTAGAATAGATTTTTATTTATTGTTGCATAAACAATATACCAACTTCCAATTTACTCACTTACACACACAGAATCCAGACGGTTGAGCTCTGGGCCGAGTTCAACTTACAGTAGCTGAAAATTATTATAACCAAACTTACAAACTGCAATTCACTGAAACTTATAGAGGATAAGTCTTAAAACTACAACAGTGGAAACGGTTAATATTATTGTAGGTCCTCTTCTTTCGTCAAAGTTTTCCCAGCATTCGTATTCTTAATGTATGTTATTACTAATCTTACTGGAGAAACAATATAAGAAAGATGAAAAAAAAAAAAAAATGAGGATAGAGTGGGAGGGAGGGAGCGAGAGACCCCATTTTCAAAGGGAATTATTTTTTGCAGTCTCATGCTGTGGTATTTTCCAGAGAATTCAAAGGATTCCTAACAGACTGTTTCTTACATCAAAAGGAAAAATCTCATTTCCATTCCTGTCAAGTGCGATAAATCTGAGATGAAGGAACCAAAAATGGAAGCAAAAAATAATATAAAGACAAAAAAAAAATAAGGAGAAAAAAAACTGTATTTCTGTTGTTTAAATAAAATTATATTTAGAATTACTGAATCCCTTTCGACAATGTTTAATAATAGTTTTGTTTTTAGCACATTTCTTATTTATTAATAATCAGTTATTTTTAGTAGTATTAACTAGATGGCTGTTTGCAAATGAAGTATTGAAGTTTTTGTTCTTGTCGGCCATATTCGCCTACTCGTCAGTGCCTTGCAAGCTCGTAGATGTTATTTAAAACATTTCTAATTAAAGGACATTCCATAGTGAAATGTAGTTATTGAAATGTTGTTATTTGTCAGTTACAGTAAAAAACCATGTTTTTTTAATTTCAACCACATACGTGAAATGCCTTATTTTCGTATACTGCAAAAGGATCTTGTTACTGTCTTGTTGATTGGACATTGTATCAATCTTGTTACTGTGTTGATTTGAAACTATATCAATATCCAAATTCATTAAAAAAATTGTAATTAACAGAACCCATTAACAGGATTGGATCAGTTGTGTGTCTTGAATGTGTGGGTGTTTTAATGCACTGAGATAAATGAATATTGGAGCCATATATAACTTCTAAAATTAAAATGAATGCATTGCTAGGAACATAAATGAATTTGTTTATTGGAAGGCTTAATGCGGGCATTACTAGAACTGACGGACATAAATGATTTTGTTTATTGGAAGGCTTAATGCGGGCATTACTGGAACTGACGGCGCTTCAGCTTGAATGGCAAATTGACATCCCTCGGTTGAAAATCGATCGTGGGAATAGTGACGATATCACCTCTGTTGCTTTCCGAAAGAACTTCTGCCATGATTAAATTGCGATGACACTCCTTAACGACCAATCGTGTACCATTACAGGAGCATCACAATTGATCCTTTCTTGAGGCTGAGCTGATGAGGTGACAGACCGGAAAATGTGAGAGTGTGAAGAAACTCTGCAGGATAGTTTCGTTCATCCTGCAATAGATATGAGACTTTTCGGGCAGCTTTCTGATCTGTTTCGTTACACACAGAGGGATACACACACACAGCATTGGAAACCTATATATGATGAGAATAATTGCATAAAAAAAGCTATAAAAATAAAAAGCATTTTAATTCTAAACATAGATTAAAGAAATACTTTTCTAAAGACATTTCTTTCTAATTGGTTTCCATAAATGTAGTTTCTCATATTGCAATAAGATTTTACATTATCTGCAAATTCAAATGGAAATGCGTTACACACATACAATTGGAAAATTATATGTATGATATATAACTTTCTTATGTATTTTTTAAAAAATGACAGGTATAAATAAAGACAACATAGAATGCAAAAAGATATAAAATATTTAATCCAATTCAACAAAAAGCACTGTAAAATACAGGCTTCATTTAATACAGTCTCGTATTACAGAAGCTCATTCCCTATTTAAAAGCAAACTTACATCTTCATTTAGACGTAATTTCTATATATAAATGCCTACTACATTGGCACAAAAAGGTATGTAAAAATTACCTAAATAATAGATGAGACGTTTCGAAGCTTCATTACAGGCTTCTTCTTCTTGTCTTGGTCCCCCGTGTATTTGAAGTTTGTTTTTACGATGGAATATGTCGGGTAATATCTGTTTGTCCTGGATATAACAGGAATAAACGCAAAAAAAATATTTAGCAATTGCGTTACTGATTGTAGAATTTGCTAATTTAAATAGATTTTGAGATTTTGAAGATTAAAGAAACTCATGCGATAGGTTGGAAAGAGTCAAAACCTATATGATTTTCGGTAAACCATCAAACTTAAAAAAAAAAAAAAACACACACACACACACACAAACAAAACGTTTCGATGGAAGACTATCATCTTCTGCAGTTTTACTTTGCAGGCCAATTCTGACGCTAACGTTGACGCATATATTTTTGTCTTTGCCTTCTTGATTAAGGTTTATCTGTTGACAAATTCCAATCGCCGACAAACTAATGTTGAAACTTTAAAGTACGGTAGATCATACATATTAGAAACGAAATACCTGTAATCGATATAATCGAAGAACATGAAAAATACATTTAATATTAAAGAGACATAACATTTTACAAACAAATTTTTATATTACAATGTAACAGAAAAAGGAAAGTTAAATAGCTGGATTTAATGAAAAACTGATGGATTTTTTTTTTATAATAATTGTTGGGGTATCACTTTAGGATGGCATATATGATTATTTTTTAATTCTTAATTCATTTTGAAATGGCAACAACCACAATATGGGGTATGGAACTATTTCCATTTTAAAGTTTCTTTTGGAGTGAACTACGTGTAATTTGTAAACCATTCTGTGTAATTAAAACACATAACACTACTTGTGATAACCAGGGCCTCCACAAAGGAGTTTGGTCCACCGGGGACCGGAAGGAGATCTTAAACGAAAAATGAAATTTGAATTAGTCTATTACTTCTAGACTTTTCTTTGTAATTAAGTCTACACTTTATATAAACTACTTTGCAGTTTTTGGCATAAGTGGTTCTGCATTACAGTATTCGGGAGGTCATTCGAGACGTTCTACTACACGTGTTCAAACAAAGGATATCACGTTCATGGTTATGTGCAAGAAAGTCTTATTTACGTCTTTCTTAAGGGTCCCATTACACTTGAGCTTCTATTAGAACTGAACCTAAGCACTTGTTTCTTTATGCCATTTTATAGTTGACAACATTCAAATTTTTAAATAAATTAAAGAAATTGTAAGAAATCGGAAATCGCGTGAGGTTTTCGCGATATTTTTGGCTAAGAATCTACGATTTTGACCATAATGTGGGACAGGGCCCTTATTGTACACGGTACCGGGAGTCTTATATTTGAAATGGGGGAGGGGGCTGATAGCTTCTTTTATAACACAAACTCAAAAAAAATAAAGAAAGATAGAAGTTCGAGAAAGAATGGAATGGAAAATAAAAGAAAGTGAATAAAGACTGTACTATAACCTTAATTTTAAAAAAATAGTGTATTTCAGTGGTCTCCAAGACTTGTATCTTATTTTTAAAAGAAAGTTTGCAACCTCTAAAAAACTATGAAGGTAAAAACTAAAGAAAACCAAACGTGAAAAAGTAATTTATAAATTACCATTCATGTTGACCTTATTTTGTTTATGAAGACAAGATATACATTAATTAATACATTTATTGTTTAATAAATAAGCATTTTACCTCTACAAAAATATTTATTAAATAAATATAAAATTATAACAGCAATACAGGATATATTAATTAATTTACAGCTTTCTTTTTTTATTAAATTGTAATTTTCTAATGTCTTCCAATAATATAACTAAAATAAAATAATGGATAACAGTCTTGCTCCTATAAATTTCTGCAGCCAATGTTACCCTTGGGATAAGTAACAAATTAAAATAGATCAGTGATTCCTAATTTCAGGCTCTCCAAGGTAATTTTTTTAAACGTATACAAATTAATTTACACAGTATTATCTATATTTATAATAAAAGATGTAATGTTGAAAGGGATTTTTGAAATTGAAAATTTCTGCTCTGCAAAGATTACAGCAATGTTTGTCCATGATTTTTTTATTTTTATTTTGTTTAAGAATGCTACATTTTACATAAAAAGTCAAGATCACTTAAAACTTCAAGATCCATTGCACTAATTGTAGAACGAAACAATTAATGGAGGAAATAATTTTAATGTTTTTGAAATTCTCAGAAAGATCCCTCTTATTTTGGGTTAATGAGTTTTTAAGATTTTTATAAAAGCTTTTTTTAACAAAACTTACTTTCTTTTTTAATTTATCTTTAATGCATTCAACTTTCATAAAGGCCTCCAGGCTTCTCATAATGAAGGTCCTGGAAAATTTTTCCGAAATCGAAAATTGGAGTTGAAACGAGCAGAAGATTAAGACACTATAGTTTCTCATCTCGTTAATGGCGTTGTCATTACAAGAAGATCTTTAAAAAAAAACTAAATAAGAAATAAGCTGAGATTCCTTCAGGAACCTTCTCAACATTCTGTTAGGTTTTGTTGGAACTGTAGCTAATTCTGTTTTATTAATGATTGAAACACGAAAATTAAAGTTAACTGAAAACTGAATTTATAAATAGAGATACTGTAATTTAGTTTTAATATATAATATCAGTTAAATAATTGAACAGTTCCAATTAATAAATAATTATCACACAGTTAAAAAAAATTCCCAAGTAATTATGTTAAATAAATAACTTTAACGTGCAGGCATTTGATATAGTGAAGAAAATACAAAACTGCACATAAGTAAACAAAAGGTTCTCGCATAGGCCAGCCTCAGTGTGGAACACACTGAGGCTGGCTTATTAATTAAGCCGAAACTAGTCTGACTATTTTTAACATGTTTTTAATTTTTTAGTTTTTATTTTTAATTTTAATTCATTATAGTTTTATCATGTGCGTTGGCTAGAACTTTGAACTTTTTTAAATTTACTTTACGCACGTTAAATATTCATTTTAACTGTTATTTTGTACTTAAATTGATACAAGATTTTTTTTCTGTTATGCATGAACAGGATTAATAGTTCCATAACAGAATTTATCATGTAACTACACAATTAACAAAATCTTTGCTTATATCTTGCTGTTTGCTTTGTTTTATCATTTTTCTTAGGGAATCCTTGGCTACATTAAAGGAAGAATAGATGAGCTTGACCAAAGTAAATTTATTATTCCTTGAAATTTTGCCGTCCCTCTTTGTTGGTCCTCACTCTCGCTTACATTAATTCTAATAGGCTAAGTAAACCTTAGAGTCGATCTGGAGAAAAGAACCTGGAAAATATTCCCGAATTCGCCAGTAATTGAATCTTCTAACCTGTAGACAAACTCTATACTGCCTAATATTGTATTTTATTAATTTTTTTCCCATTCGTTCTCAGATGGATATGAAACGCATTTCAGCCTTTTTTTATTGAAGAAAAGCCTAAAATTATTTTCAAATTATATTCTTTTTTTACACAAAGCCAGATAAATTATTTTCTTTTTATTATCATTTTTAGGCACTTCAAAGTCCAGTTTCCAGTATTGAAGCTTCTGGTTTAAATAATGTTTGGATTTCGGAATTGCCCAATGGGGAGAAATAAAGCTGGATAATATTTGTTTCTACTGAGAAACTCCAATTAATGTGTTTTTCTTAAGGTACGTGTTTAATATATTACTTTTTATCATTAATTTTTTTTATTAATGAAGAAGAGAACTTTGTTATACCTTTCTACATGTCTACAATAAAAGTGTTGTGAAGTTTTCACTCTCATACAACTTATTTCCAATGCATCATATTGAATTTCATTACATAAAAGAATATCCTTATATATTATTTCTCAAATGTGTTTTTGTATCGGTACGCCATATCTCCCTTAATACTTCATCAAAATCAATGATTGAGACATAATTTTGAAGATGTACGTTCACCGCTAATGACGAAAAATAAACAAAGTGTTGAAAATTAATGTTTTCGTTAAAAAAAAACTGTATTTTAAAAACCTTTTAATAAAAATGGAGAAGGTGCCATCTATTGACAATGTGTTTAACTAACATGCACGATAAAAAAAATATTTCTGAAAGGTGTTTCTTTTTTGTTGCGAATTATTCGCACGGGTCAACAAGTCGTTTCGAATAACTAAACCAGGAAATAGAAATAACTGAAATAATGCTGTATATCAAGGGCGTATATAAGGGGGGGGCGGGGGGCCCCACATTGATCCTGCCCCCCCCCCCCAAAAAAAAAATATATTCTATAGTCGCCACTGCTGTATATTATCTTGTGTGGAAATATGATCTTGTATGAAATTGTATGAATATTATCTTATATGAAATAACTGAAATATTTAAAATGTTTATTCTATTGTAACTAGTCTTACTTCTTTATAAGAAACTTAAGTCAAGAATGTTTCTTTGCTAAAGAAATATGGATATTAACATAATTAAAAAGCAAGAAATAAAAAACTAACATCTTCACAACGACCATACTGATAAAATTTAAGGATTATTATTATTCTGAATTAATGATATAAAATTTTATATCAGAAAAATAAAAGAAATTTTATTTTATAAATTTTCAGTAAATGTCAATTTTAAAAGAAGAATTTTAAGACGTTATACCTTTATCAAGAGTTTTCGAGAGCAGTCGTCTGGAGCTTATTAGCTTTCATCAGCTACAGTTATCCAGTCAGGGAAAAGTTTAGAAGGCAATTCCTCAATACCTCTCAATACAATGCTTGCTAGAACAAAATATAGACTACTGTTTCCATGGTAGATTCCAAATTTTTTCCATCTACTTGGCCCATAATAACAGCTTAAGATGTGCCTTTCAACATTTCCATTTGTGTTTCAGTAAAATGATTTATCCGTTAAAGCCCTTTAATACAGGAAACAAAAAATAAAATAAAGCAATATTTGATATAATTAGAATAATTTGCAAAAATATAGAAATTTACAAAAAATTCTTTCTATAATAGTGATGAAATCATTTAAAATATTTTTAGTCTTTATTCATTGAAACGAATTTGAAAAATATTTAATTGAAGATAATCCACCATCAAATAATCTCTGTACAGGATTTGCGTAGAGTTTGAATAAACAATTCATAATCTCAGCTTTATAATTACATTTCAGGGTTTATTTTCGTTCAATACAATTAGAGGATTAGAATCCAGAATTAAAATGCAAGCTCGTGATTACATCAATTATTATAAACCATAATTGCCCTTATCTGGTCTTAATTATACAATGACATTTTTCATGATTAGGTGAAGCAGACCTAGTTTTTCAATCTGTCTCATCGTCATTAGTAGATAATGGCATCCCTAATGAGGAGGACATTTATTCTCTGGATGAATCTAAATCTATCGCTTAGAGCAGGGGAGAGATGTAGGACAAAAGACGTGAGATTCTTTTACGATTTCCTTTCTTGCAATTCAGCAAAACTTGTGTTGAACTCTGATAAAATCATCCGAGGAGATAGTAAAAATATTCTTGTTTTAGAATAATTTTTACAAAAAAAGGCGTAAAACGCACGTAAATTAAAGGTTCACTGAGCTACATTTGGAAATTTTGTACCGGGAACCCAAGACGGAACCGTTTCGAGATTCCTATCTCTCATCGGTTGGGTTCGCCCAGTACTCAATAGTTCAGTGGAAGCAAAAGAAACATAAACAAAGGACAAATGAACAAAACAATGTTAAAAAAAAACATCATCCTTAAGTTAAAAAAACATCAAAATATAAATTAAATAATAAAAAGGGTAATCAATTAATCCCCGCTAGTTCCACGCTTAGCATATAAGGGATTAATTTTAAGGAAACATACAAATTTCGTCCTTAACGCACGTTGAATTTGTCTATTTGAATAATTATTAGATACTGTTATATTGACAGGAAGCTTCTGAAAGATTACGTTTCTTAAATGATGCATTTTTCCCTCCTATTCTTTGTGTTTTTTAAACCCTTGGAAAAAAAAGCTGTCAATGTATTTTAAATTAATCTTCTGTTGAATAGAAATATTCATACTGAAATTTTAAATTTGGAAATGATTAAATTGCCCAAATTCGATTACGTTTCATAATATCACACCACGCGGAATGAAAGTGAAGTAGTAAATAAATTAAAATACATTATTAAATGTTATTAGAAATTTATTGTTTCGGTTCTGTCGTTTTTTTTCTTTTTTTTTGAACTTCATCGTCTTTGAGGGTAAATTTCACGATAGTAACGTATATGATTTCGTTCTCTTTTTTGAAATTTCGTTAAGGGATCGCTTTTTTTCTCTCCTGCATGCCAATTCTCAAACAGATCAATTCATTACACACAAATAAAAGCCGGCGCATCTGTCTAGCCAAAGAACAAATAAATTTAATACAAATTTTTACACAACGAAAGTTTCAGATGCACAAACGAGTATCCATTTTCAAATGCTCAGTTCACTTGTTCAGTTCACTTGTTACAGGGACACACAGTTGTTACAGGGACACACAGACAAACACACACACACACACAAACACCTTCACTTATTGATTTTAATAGCCTCTTCACGAAAGCAGTTTAAAAAGCAATGTAAAATGTATATCAAAGCAATTTCAAAGCAGTATTTATTTTTTGGATGAGAATAAAGCAAAATCTATTTTAAGTAAAGAAATTTCTTAATAAACACATTAAAGGCTGAGACCAATAGCTTACTAGTTAGTGTAATCAATTTTAAATAGTTCTAGCAGAGTTATATTCATAGCAGTTCCTAGTCAAATCTCGAATTCAAAAGTTAGTTCTTATTTATACTCACGGCTTTTGCATCTAAGATATGTCCATCTTGTTCACTGGGAATCTTTCAACACTATAACACAACAATGGTCTTGCACGTTTCGAATGTAACGTGACAATAATTAACTTGTAATCTTGTGTCACGTGCCACGATTGTTGTCTTTCTTGTTCAACAAACATGTCATTTGCTCATTATTGTCATTTGCTCATTACAATATCTTCAATATCTTTAACTACAGTTAGAACAGCTGTTTCTCTCCTAATTGGCGATCATCAGCTAAGAGTAGTCATCGGTAAACACCAAGGTCACTACGGAGGCGAATAGAAATATCCGTAAGAAAAAATATCGTACCTCCCAAATCGAAAATTATCACACACACAAAAAAATACACACTAAAAATAAAATAATGAAATCCATGTGTTGGCCTCCGCCAGCTTCAATGAATTTTCTGTGCGCAATTAAATAAAACAAAAATACCTAAAAATATAGTAGTTAAAAATATAAAATAGCGCCAATTAAGCGAGAAACATGTTCCGGGATGTCACCTAGTAAACACTTAGCCTCAACCTTTAGTATATTTATATAATTTTAGGCGCTTTTATTTTATTTAATTGCGCGTAGAAAATTCATTGAGGCTGGCGGAGGCCGGCATAGGAATTTCTTTATTTTGTTTTTAGCGTGATTTTTTTTTATGTTAATTTTAGATTTGGAAGGTACCCGATTTTTTCTTACGAAGATTTCTTAATATTTTAAGGAGACGAAGATTCAGAATCTCATCGCCAGAGGTTCCTAATTGAAACTTCGCTGTAAAAAGTCAGATGTGACAAACTCTAGCCGGCTTCAATTTGACGACTTAAATTTTTGAAGTCAATTTGAGAACTTGTTTCCTCTGAGCGGTGATTTCCCCACGGCCATTCTCTTATCCTATTCTTCATCAACGCTCAGCAGCTTTGGAAAATCTGTGGATCATTCTCCCCCTTAATACTTCTCTGATTAACATTATGTTGAAAACAAAAATCTTTTTTTAACTCTTTACGTGCTTACCTAATAAATAATTATCTACCGCTTCTTAATTGTCATCTCGATCTGTCTTTCAATTGCTGCTACACCAATAAACAATCACATCTGTTCTTCGGCAGTAAACGAAAATGTTTCCTGTAAGGTAAAATAGAACAGTTATAGTAATATTACTGAATAAAACAGTATTTTAACGCTGTTACGCCTGTATTATGTTTTTATCTATAGTATGCGCAGAGAAAGAAGAATTACCTAATAAGAAAAAAATAACTTAGTTGATCCTGGAACTCATTGCTGCAGAAAGCAATATGGCGGCGTTATAAGCACAGGCTACTGTAAGGCCTGCAGAGCCAAGCTAGAAGTATAATTTGGAACGTTTTCCACTATTTTAAGAGTCAGGGTGAAGCAATGTGTATTTCTGAATTACTAGAAAGGCCTACTATTTTTCCGAATTTATCCCATTTGATATTGAAGAGAATTGTCAAGGAGCGAAAATCGACGGGATCCGGTCAGTTTTCCTCGCCCTCGCAATTCATTTTCCACGTCCGAAGCCTGTAGGATATAGATATATTTATAAAAAATTTGAATAATATAAAAGTAATAATAACAGTAAATAGGTGCGTTAAAGATGCAAAGAATAAATAAATAAAAAAAAAAACTTTAAGTTAGATTTGCAGAAATATAGGAATCAGTTACGATGTTTTGCGATAGATATCACTGAGAATATATGGAAATAGTAATCCATAACCCACGATTTTAATCTTTTTTTTCAACCGTCGCGTCGTATAATTACGATTGCAGGGCTACATATTTAATACGGGAAATAATAAGAGCATGAATATTCTCCCTTAACAAAAGTAGAGTTTTTGAACAAGGCCCCACGATGCTGACAAGAAAACCAAACGTCATTAAAAATAGTTTTAAAAACTATTTCAAAAACAATCCCTAATAGAGAGGATAGGTTGTCTTATAGTTTGTTTGTTTGTTTTTTTTTTAATTTTATATCAAATTCCTTAGTATTTCATCGCTTGTTTAAAAAAGGAAAAACTATATTAATGCTTTTAAGAAAACGAAGAAGATCTTTTCAATACACATTAGCAGTAAAAGTTAAATGAACTTAAAAATGTTCCATACATTTTTCATTTAAACGATAGTTCTTCCTAGAAAGAAAGAAAATTTCCAAAGAAAGAAAGAAAGATAAATATGTCTGCAGAATATGTATCTCGTTAACTTTTGAACCAGCCAACGGCTCTTCTTAAAACTTAACGTGCTTGGTTTGGAAAAAAAAAATATAATTAGACACATTTAGTAAGGAGCGAGTAGAAATCATGATTTCTTGGAAATGACTAAATAGCAGATCTTAATCTTAATTTGAAGAATGTTTCTAATAGTGTTTACTTTTTAAAAAAAATTGATTGCTTTTCTGAATCCATTTATGATCTTTTAATTATCTGTTAGTTATCTTAATAAATTGTCTTAGCTTTTGAGTTTTTCTTGGTAGTTACAAAGTAAAAGAAAATGTAACTTAAAATTATCTTAAGGGAAATAAGGAAACTAATTCTAAATGCTGATACTAACTTTTTTGGGTTTTTTTTTTTTTTTCCAGTATCTTTGCTGATACTAACTTCTTTGGGTTTTTTTCCCAATATCTTTTCACAAAGTTTAATAACTTTTTAACACTGCTTTTTATCTTGAAAATAGCATAGATAGTTTCATTAAAGATAATCTTTAATTTTAGTTTTATGTTTTGTATTCAGGTATCTATAAAATATGTGATATTATATAATTTCTATTTTAGATTTTCAATCAATTTGGAAGTTGCAGTTTTTATCAATGATGAAATTATCTCCCATACCATATTAGAACTCCCCTAAAAGAGCCTTGCTTGAAGCCTTGTGGCACATCATGGAATGAATCCAAGAAGTGCTGCAAATTCATTGGGCTTCCAGCACAGCCTATCCTCAACATATCACCGGCTCAATTAAGATACCGCACCCTTTGAGACCTTCCTACCTGCCTGAACGCCTCTAGACGTTCTGTTCTAATTGCTGTGTTCTTTTAACTTACATCCTACCCTAAAATAATCAATAACTGGCTAGATGTATCATAACTGTATTATAAATAATGAGATGGATACTAAGGAATTCCAAAAATCATGGTCCAAAAATTATTTTCAGTATAAATAAAATTAAAATTACTTCTTTTTTATTACTATTGAAATAATCTCTAAAAGAATTTTAATAAGTAATTTCAGTTTTTAACAACTTAAGGTGGCTTAATAAATCTTGTTTATTGATATATTTGCCTTCTTAGATTTTTTTTTCAGAAGTGGAGTAATGTAAACTTTAAAAGTAGCCTAATTTTATCCAATATTTAAGTATTTTTTGTTGTGTTTTTATTCTAGCCAGCTTTTTTAAGATAGATCTGATGACGGAATTAATATCTTTTTTTTTTTAATACTGAGTCGAATTAATTTTTGTTAAAGTTTACAAAACTACCTATTAATTCTTTTCAAATGAGTATGAATCTAATCAAGGACTTATTTACTCATATCACCAATATTATAACAGTTTATATGTAAATATTTTAGAAATCCCATTTGCATTTTTGTAGAAATTATTTATCTGTTGTTATCTGTATAACGTAATAAACCAATTAATATCAGATACAGAACTTCATAAAAAAATAAGGTTAATAAAAATATTTTATTGAAGGTAACTGAATATTAGGAATCATTTTAAATTTAAATAATTTTTAATTAAAAATATCCCTAATATTCAGTTGCCTATAATTAAATATTTTTATTAACCCTATTTTTTATGAAGTTCTATATCTTTTATTATCTATATTTTATTCATTTTAACTGCTAACCGTTATTTTATTTCTAGGACATACCTTTTCTATTTCGTAATTACTGAAGTTCTGTTCATTTTAAAATTCTTTTCCGTTGCAGCCGTTGAATCAGTTAATTAATTAAATTCGTGAAGTTTTTTTTTTCCAATCGTTCTATATCTTTGTAATTAATCTTCCAATCAAATTCTTCTACGTAAAATCTATAAAAACTAATGTTTTTCATTTAATGAATTAATTCAGTTCAGTTCCAGAACTTGACTCGTTGTTTTTCCATCTCAATTCCCACAAACACCATTACAATATCTAACCATCACATAATGTAGTAGGGGCTTCAGTCTAACTACGTTCTCGGGAAATAAAAAATTATGAAAGCTCTTACATAAAAAAAAAAAAAAAATGTTTAAAATGCAATTTTAATGTGAAATTCGTACGTCTGTCTGTTCATTATCCGTCCATTAACCAGAAATTATTTATATTGCGAAGCTAAAATTTTATTCAATTGTAGGTTTTACGCTAATTTTTGTTTATATCTGCTAAGAATAAAAACCGCTAGAATATACTAGCTTTCAATATCAATAGTTCGTTTCTCTGTATTGCATTTATCTCTTCTCAGCTGATCTTCGTACTTTTCCTTTTTCTTTCTTCTCAATTTTCGGTAGGTTTTTTTTTTTTTTTATTTGTTTGCTTCTTGTTTCTCTATTTTTCTTTTCGTCAACGAAAACTGACATTTTGTTCCTTTTTTTTTCCAGTTTTACCATATACATATTCTAAAATTGGGACAAGCAGTTTAATATTAATATGTTTACCTCCTTATCTTCAGGGCCGCCCAGAGAAGGGGGGGGCAAAAGGGGCAGATTGCCCCGGGGCCCCACAAAAATAGCTGAAAGAGGGGCCACATCAGAAGGCAGCCGAGGCGCCCCGCCGTTTTTTTTTTTTGGTTGTTAAATTGGGGATTTCTTTTTTTTTGGGGGGGGGGGGGTTGTAGATTTTCGGGATGAGGGAGGGGGGGGCCGCAAATATCAAGTGCCTACGAGCCCTGGGTGTTTTAAGTCCGGGTTGGGCCACATCTAAAGCTACATCAGAAAAAAAATGAACCTTTGTCAATTGGCATTACAGGAAAATAAGAAATAATTGCAAATTTCAAGATATTCTCATTACTTTTGTAATGCAACATATTTTTGGTCCCATAACTAAAAAAATCCATAAATCTAATCCCATTCACAATATCCGTTATGTAGTTAAACATTAAAACAAATCAGTTCACTATTGTTAGTGTAGTTGATTTATGATATTTTGTCTTACATTGTTTGGATCACAATACGTGCCATAACTGAAGATTTATGACGCCACTTTATACTTTAGTCCACATACACTGTAAGGTGATCAGGCGAGGTCTGTGACCAATCAACATGCCGCGAAGACGGCTTAGACATCAGTACGAACAACTCACGGTGTTTGAGAGAGCCTGTATATCAGCCGTGAGAGGCGGGCTGGACAGCACTAATCTTGTTATTAACGCTACAACCCCAACCTCACTTTAGAGCGGCATACAGACCCAACTGCAGTCGTTATGGTCTGGGGTGCCATCGCATATGATATTCGTTCGTCAGTAGTGGCGTTACGAGGGACACCGACACCCCAGCGGTACGGTCAGGAGATCCTGCAGCCCCTGGAGCTGCTTTTCCTGGATGGGCGCCGGGGAGCAATTTTCCAACGAGATACCGCTCGTCCGTACACGGGTTTCACAAGACTGTCTACGTCATGTTGCGACACTTCCTTGGTCTTCCCGTTCGCCTGATCTGTCGCCAATCGAGCAAGTCTGGAACCAGATGGGACACCAACTGTCCACCAAGAAGCAGTGTTCATGATTTGGAGCTCTTATTGGCAAGAACTGTGGGCAAATCTGCCTCAAGACAACATAGGGCGCCTGTTTGACCCCAAGCCCGACCGTATCACCGCATGTATCCAGGCACCAGGTTGTCCAACGAGGTACTAAAGGTGATCTTAACGGGTACCGCAATCCCGTGGGACATCGTTCTGCTGCTGTGCTGACTCCTGCCGTTTGTCTCTACCATCACACTAATAAATTTCATTTGAATCCAACGCTTCCTTCATAATTCTCAAATTTTTTTTGGCAATAAGTATGTATAGAATAAACATTTTATAGATATAGATAGATTTATCATTATAAGATTTTTATTTTGTTGTTTTGTTTTGTCCTTTTTAGTTTTTTGTTTTTAGTTTAAAAAAAAGTCTTTACTTCTTAGGAAGATGTACTTCTGCTGCTGTTCTTAAGTTTAATATTACTAATAATAAAAACTTCGAAATAGTTTAACGAGTTTCAGAATTCTTCATTGTATAGAAAAATACTTCGATGTTTTGCTGAAGTTAAAAAGATTGTTGACTAAAATTTTGAAACTACTTTAGTAGAAGAAATTAATAAAACTACATTCTTTTCAAAATTCCTAAATATTTACTTAAAGGCCTTTCTTTTTGCTGCGACTAATCTTAAGACTAAATAACAAGGAAATTAAATTATGAAAGATTCGTAAATAAAGGAGTTTTTCTTTAATGAAGCTTCCTTCTTTAAATTTTCTGAGAATAAAAAGAGAGAGAAATTGATTCTTAATTCTTTGTAGGAGGTAATTTCTTTTTTAGGGCCTCAAATTTACGTTTTTGAAAACTTTGATCGTCGGGTAAAACGTGGATAAATTGGCAAAATCTAAAGAAGGCCTTTTAAGAAAAAGTAGCAAAAATCGATATTCATCAGCCTGAGAGAGAAGGGAGTGCATTATTCTTCCACCAGGTAGCGTCACTCTCCATCTCGGAAAAGAAGACCACCTTAATTAAGAATCCAATGGTTCAGAGATTGTTAATTACTATTTAGCTACTGAAGTACCTAGGCTTTCCCACGCTTTCGCCTTGCCCTTGGTCACGTTCCACTGGGCAACATGCGCATGCGTGAAACGACCTCGTCCTACACCATCACCACCTCCCAGCATTGATCGCTCTCTCTCTCTCGTTTCTCTCCTCCCCTACCAAACTTTTGCTCCGTCACTACTTCCCCTCCTACCCCGCCCCCAAACTGGATTACAGTAGGTACTTTTTTTTTTTAATTTCATGTCACGTTCTACCTTACACCACGAATGGCATTACGTCCAAGTACAACCGAGTCTGAGATCCCTCCACCAACTTCCCCCTCCTCTCTATCCCGCTTTTGAACCTTTCCCCGAGTTATCACCCCTTTCTATACCATGGAGCACGTAATGAGGCTTCTGTAAAAAAAAAAAACCACCTTATCATTATGACGTCCACGGAGATGTCAGTGATGAAACACGAAAACAAACAGTACCAATGTAGCGGCGAAAACTAATGTGTTTTTAGAGGCAGGTTGTAACTACCTGCGGATTCGCTTGCTGCAACACTATCACCCGACTATGCATCATCCCTCGAAATTAATTACAGTCGGTCTTCGGGATGGGAAATATATTACAGATGATGAATTATGGTAGCAATTAGAGCAACGAAAATGTTATTGAACTCAATTAGTACTTTCTTATCATTTGTAATCATGCGTTGATTCGGCGTTCGATTGGTTGAGTAATTTACGGAGTTTAATGATGGCCGACTGTTGCCCAAAGCGCTGTCTGTATTCGTGCTTCAATAGGTCAAAATAAAATCAAATAAAAATAGCTTTTTAAATATTGGAAACTCTAGTGTATATTGTTGATATAAATTGAGAAATTATTTAATAGGCTAGTATAATAAAAACGATTAATATGAAAACGGAGTAGTAAGAAAAAAATAAAGATAAAAACGCACAACAACTAACGATCCACTGATCTATTTTTGGAATTTTCATACCGGGAATCAAACACGGACTATTTTAAACTTACTTAGATATCATCAGTTTGATTCGCCCAGTACTCATAGCTCAGTGGAATTAAAAAACATAAACAAAGGACAAGTAAAAATAAAATAATGGCCCTTCAATTAAAAAATATCAAAATAGAAATAAATAAATTATTCTTTATATTTATATTAAGAATAATAAACCGCTTAGCTTATAAAGGATTAATTTTGAAATAAATAAACACATAATTGCAAAATTTAACGTGCTTAAGAATATTAGTAAGAAAAAAAATAAAGATAAAACCACACAACAATTAACGATACACTGAGCTACTATCCTCCAAATGAAATTTGGCCGGCGGAAGTTTGAACTGCGCAGCCCTTCCGGTAGCTGATCAATTATGTTTTCCTGTCACAATGGTCGCCCGTCGTCTGTTTTCACTGAGAAAGACATGTTGATAACGCCAAATTAAAACTTCTCTCGACTATTTAGCGTTATTTCAATACCAGTTGCTAACAATAAGTATTTATATAAATAAATAAATATATATTATTTATAAATACAATGCTCTTTTGCAAAGTAACAAGCGATTACCGTAATGGTGGCGTCCTGTCATAAAATCAGACGGAAGTGCCTGACCAGATTAATCGATCATACATGCGCAGATCTCACAAAAACAGGGCGGCCATCTCTCATTTGGAGGACAATATTTTTATGCTATATACATCCTCATTGCGTAGAGATATCTTGTTACCCTATTTATTGAATCACCCTCGTATTTAAACACTTACTGTATTGATTGGTACTTTGTATAGAACATTACGGAATTTGATTTAACATTTGTAAAAGCTCTTAATCAGTATCGAAGAGAAGGAATTGGAAGAAAAATGAGCTTTAAGTTGACGTACTCGTATCCACCCATTTTTGATCAAACACTATTTATCCTCATAAACTGAAAAATTATGGAAGGTTTAGGTTAGTGAAAAAAAAAATGCTATTGACTTTGGTCATGACGATCCTTTCAGAACTAAGAACTAAACATACTATACTTACAGCACATAACCAGTTTTTAACATATTCTGACTACCTTAGGAAGTTGAAAATTTAAAGATAAGTATTTCAGATGATCTCTTTAATGATTTTGAAGTGTTTAAATCGAAACATTGCCATTGTACGACTTTTCAGTCCAATTGTCCAATTTCAAATCTATGATATTTTCTTTTTGTATTGTTCTGCATTGTTTCAAAATATCGGCATATTCTTAAAACGAAGCCCCGCTATTGATTTCGTATTGTATTTTTATTATCCTCTGTTATATACTACACATTATTTGAAAACACTTTTCGATATTATTCTGCTAGTATTCAAAAGTTGCCGTATTTATTTCCTTATTAATGCTGTATTTATTTTTAAATTGACAAATCATGTTATTATAAGAAACACTGCATTAAACAACATAGTATTTATTTGCGGGTTTTCATCCTTGGTTTTCTCTTACAATTCTCTTTCATTGATTTCCTTGTTTTCGTGGCTTACTGTTAATCCTTATTTTGAAATTCACTTTTCCGCATTCTGAATTATCGCATTATGCATGTTTTGAGAATTTACATCTAAATTTGTTTCTTAAAGTAGACAATGTTTGATTCAGGAAATCTAAATTAATAATTGGAAAAAAAGCCCCCAAAGATCAAAGTGAAGTAAAATTTGTTTGGACAATTTTTTGGGAAATGTTACTAATTTTACAATATTTGAAAGCGATTATGTGGCCGTGCTGAAAGTTCATGGAAAAATAAATAAGAAATATAAGGCATTGAATCCTTTAAAACCATATTTTAAGAAGTAAAGAGTGAATCTACAATATTCACCAAAACATTAATTTGAAAAACACTTTATTTACAACGTACTTTAATATCAAATGTAAATTTATCGACTCGTTTTCTAAGTTTTTCAATTAAGTGATTGAACAAACAAATGCATCTTCCATATTTTACTAAGTTACTTCAGTTTTTACCAAATTCCAACATCTTTAAAATCACAAAGCCATGTCAGCACCGGAAAAACTCAACCATTTTCAATTCTCCTTAGATGCTTTGGAAATTCCTCTTTTTTTTTTTTTTTTCTTTCTGGCTTTAACTTTAAACTATTTACAGTCCGATTCAAATCCTGAATAGGTCTTAGATGTTCTTCTCCTTTCCTCTGCTTCCGAAAAATCGTAGAAAATTGCAGAAGCATTTCCGTTGCCTTCGAAGTAACAACTTGTATTCCAGCCATTAACCTGGTTGTAAAGTTGGTTTTGCTTCGAAAGGGATGACCTGGGATAGTAAACCCCTGTTAAATGCGAGTGAAATCACCGTACAACTTAATGCAGGCGCCTACTTTAAATTGACTTTTAAGCATTCTGAAATCTCTTCCAATTTTATACATTAATCCTCTGTTATTTTACGAAAATAACAAAGTTTCCTCACATTTTAGGGAAGCTTGATTTTAAGGATCGTGAACAAATTAAAATGTTTCATTTGTTAAAAAAAAAAATAAAAAAAATATGTTGATTCGAAATATAAGCGGAAAGTGATTGTTAAAAGCGCAGTATTTGAAGAAATCAATATTTAATTTAGTAAATACCACATTTTAAATATTCCCCGCTGTTAATTACCTGATTAATCAAATAGTAGAAATCGATTGATTTCGTGATTCGAACTCGTACAATTCAGTACCAAAATTTACCACAAACAAAACAGCAATTACTCCATTTTCTTAAACGTTGATTTTTGTATCAAATTTGCTAATTAATTCAACAGCAAAATGCATCTCAAAAAACATTCTAATTTAGGTTATTACAAACCAACATTTTATTTTAGTAATTTCTATATTGTAAAAATTGTAAAATCGTCATTGATTGATTAAACATTACTGTACTATTTCTACATTACTGTAAACTTTAAAGAAACCCATTGAAATTCATACTTAAAACAAACAAAAAAGCTATGAATCCTATATAGCTACGTACAAAAACACCTTAAAGTCAATCCAACTCCTTATTGAACATTGGAGTCCATTTATTTTCAAAAATTGTGGTTTCTCTTAAATCAATATAAATCAATTTCATACGTAGCATTTATTTAGAACTCTTACAATCATTTTTTAATCCTATATATCATAACTTATTATTTTTAATGTTATGTAATAAGGTTAGGTTGATACAATAAATACGAATTTTTATATAACACTAGCTGCACCCGGCATGCATTGCAATGCCACTCAAAGAAAGTTTTTATGTTTTAATTCTATTTATTGAAGTGCTTTTGGATACACAATATGTTTTGTTTTTCCGTCTGGTGCATACACGAATAAATCAGAAGGTTTTCCGACGCGTGAACAGGCCGCAAATAGCTGTCCATGTGTTGTCTCTGTGCTTTGTTGATGGTCATTTCAAATGCGAGTCGCACCGGAAACTGCAAACGTTGAAACCGGAAATACACTCATTTGTTGAAACGACTCGCGCACAGATATTGTAAAATGGTTCTACTAATTCAGAAACCTTCGCGGGCGTGCGCACAACAACTCACCAAAGTTTCATCGCAATCTGATGAATGATATAGGAACGCATACGGGACAAACAAACAAAGACATTTTTATAAATTAAGATTATAAAAATAAATATTAATGATCATTTTAAAAATTAAAAAAAAAATCTAAAAATCTTTTACAACTATTCACTCATATTTAATTCTTTCCCTTTGCCAGCAATTACAACATTGACAAAAACAGCGACACAAAAACGGGATGGAAAATATCTGCTCCCTTATCCTCACTAACAAAGAACTACGATATTATTGAAAATAATATATGCGTATACCTTTTTTTATCAGACATTCTTGGAAATATTGTTCATATTTTTTATTCTTTAATAGGAAGTACCGATTTTGCTTTAATTTTACTAAAACTTACATTAAAAAAATTCGTATCCGTCAAGTTTCCTGTCACCTTTGTATCACTTACTCTTTTCGTGCCTCGACAAAAAAAAAGGGCTTCAAGAAGATAAAAGGAAAGAATCAAGAAAAAAAAAGAAATGATGTGATTAATTTAAAGATTTCGCTCGCACTTAAAAAAAAGCGAGCTTAAAAATCGAATCAGACTTCTTTATTTATTTTCTTTTTTTTTTTTTTCATTACATTCGGTTTTGTGAGTCATCCATTTCTGAAGAACAGAAATATTAAAAATATTGATAAGAAATATTGTAAAATCACAGAATCAGACACAGATTCTGCAGATCCTCTAATTAGATCATATTACAATGATTTACTTCATAATCTTTCTAATAATAATACATCATATAAAATATCATTATCTTATAAATAACTTACATTTTAATATTTAGCAGTAACACCAACGAAAAAAGTTATGTTAAGTCCTTGTATGTATAGTTGTATATATATCGTTTGTTTGTATATATGTATATATATATCGTTTGATATATATAATACTATATAATACTATATAATACTATACAGGATGATTCAAAATTTCCTGTACAAACTTTAAAGGTAGGCCAGGAAAACAAAAACAACCCATTTTCACAGTGGAACATGTGTCCGCCAATGCCACCCGAATGTGCTAGAAGGTACACTGAGGTTTACATATAAAAGAGAAGTCAAGTAGACAACATGTTTATTAGCCTTATGTTTACAATATGATAGTAAGATATTACCTTGTGGTATGAAAACATTTATGCTTGTTTCCGTCGAATGAGCCAGTTTCACGTAATCTCTGATGCAAACGCCCAAACGTTTGATATTGGGCACAAATCTATTGGGAAACCGTTTACGATACAATCGTACAGCGGCTCGTCCGTTTTCCGTTCGCTGTCCCAGAGGCTACGTGCATATCTGCCCTCTCATCATTAGTGAAGCGATACATCCTATTCATACAAAGTCAACATCTTAAAAGACGCTCACACTGCCCAACTAATGTGTTGCCAAACAGCGCCCTCTAACACATTCGAATATCGACTTGTTTTTGTATTCATGACCTATCTTTAAAGTTTGTACAAGGAATTTTGAATCACTCTGTATATGCAAGAATAAGGCTATATGAATATAGCTATATGAATACATGAATATAGCTATGCAAATACTGCTTTACCTTCCACATAGATTGTCTTCTGTTATTATATTCAATCTGTATTTTATTTATTTTGTTTATTTCTTTCTTTTACTAATGTCGGCAGTAATGATATTGCCTACTGTCGTCATTAGTCTTTCTATCCATGGAAAAGTATGTCTCTGTAATTGGTATATACTTCAACCTAAAGCTTCCTGAATACCTCAGGTTCATAATTTTATTGCAAAAACACACCTTTTATATCTCTGTCAATGTTTAGTGCAAGTGTAGAATATTAAAGTTTGCTTTCACTTCTGGAGCAAATATTAGTCTGGCTTCAAAACGCTACTTGCAGTCTTTGTGAGGCAAATATTTTACTTATTCCATACACTATATTAGTCCTAAACTTTTAATACTTACGGAAGCTGCTTTGGTTTGAGTTAAGATGTTTTCAATGACTTTACACATTTGTACAAATCTTAAACACAAGATTTGGTAATTAATTAAGAAGCCTAAAGAAGACAAAACCCTCCTCCGTTTCATCATTTTACATCAAAGTTTCTTTTCTTTTCTTTTTACCATTTTTTTCTTCTTTTTCATCAAAATTGAAAGAAAGAAAAACAAGAAAGTCAACGAAGATTTCTTCTTTACTGGGTTCTTTTTCTTTTCTTTTAAAGACTAGACTTTAAGACCTAAGCTTCCTGATCTAACCACAATACTGTAGTATTCTGTTTCCATTTACATCGGTTACCTTGATTAACAAACGCTCAAATACTTAAATATGTTAAGTAAATTTTAAGCATTTGGATTTCAATGCGTGATATCTGGCAGATTTTGTAAACAGACTTAAAGTTTTATAAACAGACTTAATCCACGAAAACCTTTAATCTTCTGATCAAATACAGTAATCTCATAATTAACAAACCCGTAAATAACTTCTGCTTTAAATAAGTTCCTCCATACAAGACATTTATACGTTAAAGCAGAGGTGAGATGTGTACTTCTTTGGAACACCTTTCCCGTAAATATATTAAATTTTCTCATTGGTATTTACAAAAAATATCTTGTATCCATAAAATTTAAAGCCTTGCCTCAAATATGTGTGATATTGTAATGATTTTTATTCACTATATATATTCTCATTTATCTGTTATAATAGTCCTAGTTATATTCTTAGTGATCTTACGTTTATTCTGTCTAGCAGTGTGCTCACCATGGCTCGGAATGAAGAACACGAAAATAACTTATCCGAGAAACTAACAACGGAAATTGATAGATTTGCGCCCACGTTAATGTACTTGATATACATCTCCCGAAGAAGGCCCGAGGCACAGGGTCGAAATATTTAACAATCCTCGCCCCGAGTGAGAAAAATTCCTCAAAATAAAAAAAAAAACGGATCTTTAATCAGCATTTATTTTATTATTTCGATCGTGTATTCTAATTTTTACTGTTTCCTTTTTAAATCTATTATTTCATTCAAATTTCCGTTGACTGTGCTTCTTATCCCTGATTCGTTGTTATTTAAAAAAACAGTTAAAACCCACGTGTAATTTTAAATCCCCCAATCAATTTCTAAAGCACGCAACCAAGCACAGATATGAACCCCTGCATCACATGAATGAACAGAGTTCTTGCCAATTCTTATTTCTGGTCGACTCGTCTAATTTTACGAACCAGCAGCCACAAACATTCACCATAATATATCATTGGCTTAGCAAATTATTATTATTATTATTAACTTAGAGAATTACAAGCTAATGTGGTGAAGGTTCTGTTTCCCTAAGAAATTCCATTACTACTATTCTTTCTTTTTTTCATCTTAAAGTGAGAAAAATCACCTGTATTCATTGCTTCTGACTTTTCCTGATTGTTGATTCCCATTCTTCTCGGTACTTCCTAACTTACCACAGATATTTTTCGTTTTTATGAGGTTAATTTATTAATTTGAGTGTTTTTGATTTACTGCAATTTTACTGCCCTATCTGAATCGATAAGACCTTGTGATAAGCAACGATCTGGGGAAAATCTTATAAACATTACAAACGTTTGCGGCCGATGCAGTTTGTTGAAGTAAATCACGAACACTTGTAATTTCTCCACTGGTCTTGAATTAATTAAAAACGTTCCACACCATTTCCCTTGCTTGGCTATGCAAAGTTTGTCTTTTCTTGGTCACGCTTATGTGATCACAAAACGACGACATCTTGGACTGACTGTTCGGAGTTCAAGTTGATGACGTCATGACTGGTGACGTTTGTTCCAGGCAAAATCGATCGCTACGTAATGACCATATTTGGCAAACCCCCCTTTTTTTTTTTTTGCAAAATACTGTAGGCTATGCCAGAACAGCAGTGAATTCATTATTGAAACTAGCTGACGTTAGTTAAAGAGTAAAAGGTGTTAATAAAGCATTTGAGAGTAAAACTAATGTAGGTAGGTTTTAATTAATAGCATAACATCAACGGTAAACCAGAAAAGGCAACATATGTTGTGAGAGATAAAGACAAGTATTTTTGACTGAAAGGCAAGTCTGAATTAATAATCTGCAAGTTCTAATAGTGCTAGCGTTTTAACTGCCTTGTTCTTCTTATTTAAATAATATTTCAGAACTGTACGTCCTTGAAGTCATTCTTAAATGATTAATGAGTTTTGAACGTAGCTTATTCCAGTCATTGTACAAGCTGAAATGACTGTCCAAATCTTTAGTTCACCCCCCCACTGTTTTTCGATATCAGGAACAGAAGAAAAAAAATGAAAGAGAATGTTTCTGGTAGGGGTAGAGTGGAAATTGTCAGGACGTGACTTTTGGCGACATTGGTCCCCGTTGCCGTGATTAAAGCCATATCGGTGAGCTCCGACGCCGCCAAGAGCCACTCTGCTTGATCGATCACTGAAATTCTTCACATATACACAACACAAAAACACCCTCGTTTTAACAGTGATGAGGACCAAATGGAGGGTGGGGATTAAAACAACCCGGAAAAATGGGGAGGTTGGGTTTTTTTGTTTTTTTGTTTTACTTTTTTTTAACCATTCATTACGCATTGTTAGTCTTTCGGTAAGATGGTATCAGAACGTAACAGATTCAACACTTCCAATGTATCGCTGCTAAATACCTTCCACGCACAATTATCAAAGAAGAAGAAATTATTAGTATATTTCATATTGTACGACAAATAATGCACATATAAAATATAATTTATATAGGCTTGACATTAAATATGCATTTTTTTAACCATAATTTTGTATCTTTTTCTAACTGAATAATTTATATGATTTTTTACTTTTTATGTAATGTAAAATTATAAAAAAATTCTGTAAAATACACAGTGCAAATAAGTTTTAATTTCCTTAGCTGCAGGAAGCAAAAGAAACAGTAATTAATATATTGATGTTCATTTGTTTGTTTTTTGACGTGTGAACATGAGAGTTTCTTCAACCAGGTAGTCATAAGCATTTAATAACAATATCCCACGTAATCTGATTCTGTAGCGTTCCTTGTATACTTAACTAAAGAAATCAAGAGTAATTTACAAAGTAGATTACGAATCAAAAAAGATGTCCTCCCAATGAATGATGGCCGCCCTGTTTTTGTGAGATCTGCGCATGTATCATCGATTAGTCTGGTCAGGCACGTCCGTCTGATTTCATGAAAGGACGCCGCCATTGTGCTAATCGCTTGTTACTTTGCAAAAGAGCATTGTATTTATAAATAATATATATTTATTTATTTATATAAATACTTATTGTTAGCAACTGGTATTGAAATAACGCTAAATAGTCGAGAGAAGTTTTAATTTGGCATTATCAACATGTCTTTCTCAGTGAAAACAGACTACGTCATCCATTGTGACAGGAAAACATAATTGATCAGCTACCGGAAGGGCTGCGCAGTTCAAACTTCCGCCGGTCATCTTTCATTTTGAGGACAATACTTATATATGCTCATTGTTTGGGATGAACCATTAGTTTTTTCTAAAAATCCCTTATGATGACGATATTTAACATAATAGCAACATGTAAATACACATTTTTCATAAATGTTTAAAAAAATAATATTAAGTAAATTAAATGTTTAATAAGTAAATAACATAAAAATTACAATCATTTTTTTTTTAATAATAGTAAAGACAGATAGGGGCCCGGTAGCCGAGTGGGTAAGGGCACTCGGCTGCGGGTTGGAGGTAAATGGTTCGATCCCTGTCCTCGGCGGATTTTTTCCACGCTCCTTTCTTCTCCAAACGGGTCCTAGGGCCTATCTGTAGAATGGGTACCGGGTTTCTTTCCCGGGAGTTAAAGGCGAGCGGGCGTCGGGCTGACCACTCGACCTCAACGTAATGCTGTTGGTCATGAAGCGCCGGGAGCCTTGCCACTTGCAACCCCAAGGGCCTGCAAAGGCCTATGGCGGTCTACTTTAACATTAAAGACAGATCCCAAGCCAAAAGGTTCTATGTGCATTTTTGCTAAATTTTAATTCTATGTACTAAACGGTTTATTTTGGTGACTTTTGTCATGTGCCAGAAGGTTGTGTTTGAAAACTAGTTCTAACCTGTCAACTGATTGTTCCAAAAGGTTCTATTTTCACTTCTTTTACTTCTTTCAGCTTTCTCTGTGCCGGAAAGTTGTATGTGCAAAAATTAGGCAAAACGCACATAGAACCTTTTGGCTTGAAACCCTCGAGATGTATTTTGTGATTAATGAAAAACAAAAAAACCCGGACTTTCAAAAAAGAAAATCGATAATATTGAAATATCGTCATTTTCTTTGAAATACACACACACACACATAGCATTTGTTGAGCCTATTCCGCGTTTATTGAGACGGAAATGAGATATTCCTCGACGACATAATTACAGGAGGCCGCACTTCATCCGCATAAACGTTTCAAATTCCACTTCTAAACCTACAAAACAGAAGATTCAGAAAGATGCTACAGCATAGAAACAAAAAAGAAATATAACTTGCAGAAACCATCCTGGCTTTTCATAATGAAACTTTTCATCTTTAAGGAAATTCATAAAATATGGGATTTTTTTTTTAATGCGTCTCATATTTAATGCGTAAATAAAAGATTTGCAAGATCTGATTCACTAAAAATACAGAAAAAAAAATAAGTGAAAACAAAAAATCTTGTTTTTAAAATATATTTTAAAATTTGAACTGCTGCCATTTTTAATTCAAAAACTGGAAAGCTTAAAACTATTCAATTGCAAATAGTTTAGAATTTTAATGGGTCTAAATTGATGGAAATTATACTAATAACTTTCGATTAATTTATCAAATTAAATATTTAATTTTATCAAATATTAAAGATATTAGTTACATTTAGATTCAATAGTAAACATTTGTAAATCAAGCAAACAATCAATATTAAAAATTTATGTTCATTTTAATTATGATATTTAATCAGCTGATTAAATATCAAATGATATTTAGAATAAATCACTTAATTTTTTTTTTATTTTTCATAAATGTTCCTGAAAAGTTTTAAAAATATAAACATTAATTAAACCAATAACAATGGGTGAGACCAAATTATTTACAAATAACATCCTGGAACAAAGAAAAAAATACACAATGAAAAACTCACAAATGAAAAATTAGTGAGAAAATTCATGTGCCAGCAGTGCGTAGGCCTCAATGAATTTTTTTAAAGCATAAAAATTCAAACTGCGCGTTTGAATTATTAATAATAACAATGGGTGAGACTAAATTATTTCCTTTGAGGCACCATGCGCTTCCGATGTATTATTAATTAAACCAGTTTATTTTATAACAAGAACCAGAGTTTACAAAGAATTAGAAGTCCAAGGAGAAAGGTACATAAAGTTTACAGAACATGTTAAGAAAAACTCACAACAAAATTGTAGCTTATTTATTTATACCTGTAGCAATAATAGAGCAGTAGTTATTTAATAACAGATAACAAATAACTAAATAAACCATTTAAAAGCCCATTAGGTATTGAATACCGTTGATGGTGTTTGACGGTGATGAATCGTTTGTCAAATAACGGCTAGGATGGTTCAGATGTCACACGTATGGTGACACGCTTCCCTAGAGGGGTCACAGGAAACGAGGGTGGCCGCCAGATTTTGGCGACAGCACTAAAGAAAACCGGTTCGATGGATATATAGAAATTAACATATTATTCATATTTTTATTATTAATACAATGAAGAAACAATATCGAAAGCTATTTTTCAGAGTATTTTTTTTTTCCTTCAGCCACTAATTAATAATTATTAACTAATTAAATAATTTAGGAAAGGAAAACTTTTTTGCTTCATTTTTAAATCTACAAGATTGCTGTCAAAGCAGCCAAAGTAGAAAATATTTTATTTGCTTAGTCAAGGAGACCAAAAAAAAAAATTACATTACAAAATAAAATATTTAAAAGTAATTTCACGTGTTTATGAATAAAAAATTTGACGGCCAACACACATAACTAGTTTAAAAAATTTTAACATATTAAAAATATACAATGGATCACAACCGGTTTCGTCTTACACGGACTTTGACGAATGACACTCTTAAAAATATAACACTTGTAAATTATGTTTTACAACGCAATTTTAAAACGATATATGAATATCAGTTCATATGAATATCAGATCTAAGTATAAAAAAGTTTGTCCTAGGAAACAAACTTAGTTACAGAATCCCTTAAAATGTCTAATGATTTTGGTTAACATAGTCTAACCACTATATAGGCAAGGTATGGACCATATGAGTTGACATATAACTACACATCTCGTCAAATCAAAAAATGGAGTATTTTCTCTATCCCAAAGGGTTGCTTATAATCTTGACCTCATTTGAATCTTAAACTTTATCTTAACTTCCATGTATTCTTTGTTCCTTTCTTAAAGTGATAGCAGTTGCCTCTAACCGTTTATTATCATGCGGATGTTCTCAAGCTATTA
>JAFIDM010005346.1:40071806-40086861 GCA_023159025.1 Thereuonema tuberculata
CAGGCAAAACTCAAAGCAACCTCTTCGAGTTTCGCAAAGCAAAGATTTCAATCAATCATTTGCAATTTTGAAATTTAGAAAGTATAGAATATAAGAATAAAATTAACTTATATTACTAAACAAATAAAGCCGGACAGTGATTTGGGATTTGAAAACGCTAATATCAAAAAACAAATCACTGTTTCTGTGGAGATATAATCTAATTACCTCCACGTCTTCAGCGGCAAAATTTGGAAATAATTTAGAAATATATATAAAAGTTAAATTAAAAAGAAAATTTTTTGAATTAATAAAATGCCAAAATACAATTTTTTTTAAATTTTAGTATTATTACTTAGGGAAATGATTTCTTGGAAATGTGAATATAGCAGTAGTAGAGATTTCACATGTTTATTTCCGTCCTACTGTCTTTCGCTAACACTCTAGCGAACCGGAGTTGGTCTTCTACGCTTAACGTCATTAGCGCGCAGTGAAGCATCACCATTCCGCACTGCCCTACCCAGTGGGGAGAGACCTCCCGAGGTTATTTCAGCTCCTGCTTTTCCCAGATGAAGGAAACTTTGCGGTGTCGGTTTTTACCTTTTAACAAACAAACAAACCAACAGACAGACAAACTTTTTTATAAATATTCAAAAGGAAACACATAAACCACAGTCTAACTAAAAATGAGAAATTTCAAATAAATAACTAATTAAATATAGATTCAACTGCAGAAGTATGACGTAAATTTAAAGGTAAAAAAGATTTAAAGTAGTGTGTTGTCTGTTTCGTTTCTAGTCTTTAGTTACATCTCCTTGAACATTACAGTAGAAATAAAGGCATTAGCATTCCTTTAAAACCTGAGATTTCAAAGAAAATTTATAATGAAGCTATCCCGGAATGCGAGAATTCTCTCCTTGTCATTCCTGATATCCATATAAAAATTCAAACCTTGTTCAAAAAAAAAAAAAAAAAAGATAAAGAAATTCATGCGTTGAACCTCATATAAAGGAGGCAAAATGAAATTACAGTACCAAGACGTTATTTACAAAAGAACTGAAATATTCCTAATTACATTTCTACACGGCGGGCGGCTGTGTGCCTTTAGCAATGAACATTAATCAGAATGAAGTATTTGAGCCATCCTTCATAGGAGCAGAAAACGCACAGTTAGGAATCTGACTTAGAAAAATGCACGCAGTTCACCGAGTCCATTGTTATTACAGGCGTCCAGATTCACCTTTTATGCTGTTGATGCCATATCAAGCACAGTTCACCAAAGCCACTGTGTAATTATATTTATTAAGGATAATTATCATAATGGCTTCAAGCAAAAGTCACTTTTGCGTGCGGCCCCAGGTGGCGCCAGTGGCCAACTCCGAATCAACGTTCAACTAGAATTGGAGATATTAATAGCACGGTTCCTTTTGGTTACGAGTTAAAGAAGCTATTTTGCATAACGATTCATAGTGGGAGAGACGCGTTACTTTAATTGTATCGAGAATATTCTAATAATCTCTTTCACAATGAAGTAAAAAAAATCCGCCTTTTCAATATCCTAAAAGATATTAAACAAACTTGAATCACGTCTATTAGGACTAGCTGCGATCAAACTGGGAAGATTTAAGATGCTTTTCAGTGACTCATATATTCTTTATTAAAGACTTTGAAAATGGAAACATAAAAAAAGTTGCTTTGCGAAAGCTTTTAAGACTATTTCACATTAAATAAAGAAGAACAAGAAGAAATTGTCGTAAATCCTTCCAATTCTATTGATTTTTTTTCTTTCTTTTTTTGCTTTTAAAAGTTTAACTTCACGCAAATCAAGTAATAATTGAAGATCTTTTAAGAGAACAACGGATTGTGTCGAAGAATTTCAGGGAAAAGATTAACATGAATCAATTGTTAATGATTCAGTTACCATTGACCAGTATAGGTTAACATATCTTTAAAACAATACTAACTTTATTTTTAAAAAGTGGTTTTAAATAACATGAATTGATTTTTTTGGTATTTCTTGCTGCGAAATATTAAGAAGTATAGTAGATTTTAAGATTTCAGCAAATTTTAAGTTAAGAAAGTTCCTATGTAATTCTAAGAAGTATTTCTTTATGGTGTAGTTTTAAAAAAAGTATATACACACAATAATTAAAAAATACAAAACAGAATAAAATCTCGACCAATCGATCGAAGTCTTGAAAAAATCGGCAGATTCAATCGAAACCTGGTCGAGAGTTTATTGTGCTTTATGCTTTTTAATTATTGTGTATGGCCTTTTTTAAAATAAACCATTAATTTCACACACTTAAATTTCTACAAATATCTCTTTATCATATACGTTTCTGTACAAATTGTTAATTGTTCCAATTTGTATAAGGCATTCGTTTTAGTGCATTATTAAGTACTATGTATTTATTTATCATACGGCATTCATTTAACAGGAGATCGAGATGATTGTCTGGCTGCCAGAATTGCTATATAGTTCTTTAGCGTAATCCAGGAGGGCGAACTAGCTTTAACGCCCGCAGAAACGGACGAAACACTGAAGAAGAAAGAATGAAACATCCAGTCCCACGCCGGGATTCGAACCCAGATTCTGATATATCTGCTTCATGCTGTCTAGACCAAAAGGCCATGCGCAACGGCTTTATTATGTACTAAAATGGATGCATAGTATTTTTAATGTTAAAATGTAATTAAAAGTAAGCATTTGAATTCTAAAAATCTCCTGAAACTCAATAAAAAATTTTCTATTCGATGTAGTTTACTTGGTGGGCAAAGGACAGTAATTGTTACGAACCTTATTATTGGTTTCATAAGCTTTACATCAAATTATTGTTTGTGAAAAATGATAAGAAAAGAAAAAGAAAACAGCACATGAACAAAATAGGAAATTGCCTTTCTGATTTTAGATTATGGGAAGGAAATTGGGAACGGCCGTTTCGCCCTTCTGCGGACTCATCAGCCCAATTCCCGCCTTCCCTTAACCGAATCAGAAAGGCAAGACCTGGTTAGTGTAAGCCACCGTCGGCTTGACAGTGACCCCACAAACCCCACAAATTATTGTTCTTTAAAAAAAAAACAAAAAAAAAAAAACAGATTCGAGTTCACAGTATTCTAATTTCAATTTTGAATAAGGAGTATATTCTTCGGATGGACCGCGCGATGGTGTGTCGCTGAGATGTCGGCCTCTCACTTCTGAGTATCAGAGTTCGAATGTTATGTGGATATCTGGTGGACAATCCGTACTGTTTTCTCTCCCCTATACTATTTCTCCATCTGTCTTTCTTTCCATGGAGATAGCACCATAGATCTAAGGTCGCGGTGCTCGGCTTCCCTACCACCTACATTTACCACACACACACACACACACACACACACACACATACTTCAGATTATCAATTTCATTGTAAAATTGCTGTGATGCCAAAATTGGATTAAAAAAAATTAATCATAGACTTCGACGGAAATAAGTAACTAAACTTGAATAAGCGTTCCTAAATTTTTACTTTGGAAAACGCTTGATTTGTCGTAATTTTTATCTTAATTTATTTTTACAGATTTTCAGTATCTTGTAAAATATTAATCATCAATTTTATTAATAAATAGCGAATAAATTTAAATTTCGCTTCACATAAACATAGAATTTTCCTTGAAGTCCAATAAAACGTGTATTGATTTTTTTTCTACTTGAAGACGCTAAACAACAAGAGTTTAGTGAAACCGGTCGATCCATCGTTTTAACTAGAAATAATTTTCTTTATTTTATTTAATCATGTGTGATGCTTAATGAGACTCCTACAGAATTTACCTGAATTTTTAGTTTCCTGTTGATCCGATAGGTTTTAGCTGCTATCAGGTAGATAGCAGGTGGTCGTCATCAAAAAAAAAAAAATAATATCTGTTGGATGGAAGCTTAGAGATTATCTAGAATATGTAATTAAATGTCCAGAGAGAGCAGCTGTGCCATCGATTCTATCAATCAAATTGATACGATTGAAAAATTATAGTCGTTCCAATGGTTTTTGAGGGAGGGAATTGGAGATGATTGAAGGGGAGACAGAACAACCACTGTAATAAAAAAATCAGTGTTAATAGTGTAAATAAGTACCCGGTAATAATTACTTATTTACAATCAACGTTTTAATCTTTATTTAGTATTATTTGAGAGTCTTTTGATGTATCACAATGTTCATAGTAAAGTTTCAATTAGACTGTCAGTAATAAAATCAAACAAATCTTAATAAGGAAAATACTGCACAATGAATGTACAATGATGATTTATTTATAATAGATTTCATTTTTTAAAATGACTTATTTGAATGCAAAACTCTTTTTTATTTTCACTAAATTGTATTTTTTTAAAGTCAGATGTGTTTTAAGTTAAGCTATTTTATTGATATTTAAAAAAAAATGATCCTTTTTTTATTTTTTATTTAACCAGTATTTTGCCATCTCTAAGATATAAGGTTAGGGGCCCAGAAAAAAATTTTAAATTTAAAAAAAAAAAAAAAAAAAAATTGATGTTTCACCTTTTTTTTTTAATTAAACATTACTTTTGAGGTTGAAACTGTGGGAGAATTAAGTAGAAAGCTGTGCTTCGAAGCTTCGGATAATATTCGAGAGACTTTTAAGTCTGTAGGTCGTGTTTTAATCTTACTAATCGTGTTTTACTAATCCTGATATATTACGAAATTTTAGCAGAAGTAAGTATATAAATTACACTTTCAAACAGAAAACCTACTTTGCAATTCGATGATTTCTTAAAAATTTTGGTGATTTTTCTATTTCTTAAGAAGATGACGAATTATACTATATTTAAAACGTCTTTATATTCTCGTTTGATGACAAATAACGCTGTTTAATAATTCATCGCCTTCTATTATTTCATGCAACCGAAATAATGTTTATTTGTTACAATTCCAATTGTAGTGTAGAAAAATATGTAATCGGTATGATAATCGTCTTAAGATATGTAATGTGTAAATACTGTATCGCTGATAACTTTATAAATTTTCTACATCCATTATAAGAAAGAAATAGTTTATTGGCTGTAGGAGTATCCATATTGCTAGAGGCATATTGCTAGAGGCATCCATATTGCTTTGAATCTCTTCAGATCCTTTGAAATCCACTGAGGCCATTGAATGAAATCCTGTTTGCTAGTTCAGGGAAAGTCGTAATGGAGAATTGGGTTGGACGGTCCACTGGCAGCAGTGCTGAGCCAGGGATGAGTGAATTGCATCTTCTATTGAACTTGTCTGATCGTCTTTGCACAATGGCATCATGGTCACGATCTCATTTGAAAAGTGGGTTACTCGAGAAGATGCCATCCACGGTACATCCATCTAATTGTCGTCTCCCCATGAAGCAGATTCTACAGTAAACAGGTTCCAGATGGCTGATCTGCTGGCGCTGTTGTTGAATTTAGATGAGATGCTGGCATTATCTCAGCAAATCACAGCCTTGTTCTTAATGGCTTGTAACATATAGTATATAGTTAAACAAAGCAAGTCACGCATTTTATTTTAAGTAAGTTTAAACGCTGTGCGCCACATACTACCTTCCTTTAACACCATTGTATTTCAAACATATCGAAACACGGAAGATAATAGATGTTATTATTGATTTTTCTGCTAAACTATAATTGAGCAAAACCCATAATTTTAAAATTTATTTTACCGGACCAGAATTCTCTGCAATTCAGATTTTTACATAAATAAAACTCGCCGGGTTTCCAATAAAATGGAAAAGATGAGGATATTATTTTAAGTTATTCACAGCTGATTAGCCTTATTGATGAATTCGCTTTAATGATCTCATTCTTACCTTAGGATTTGAGATATCAGATGAATAAATTACTTTTTTATTTGTTCAGAATTCAAACTTTTGAATGTCTGTCGTTTTTAAATTATGTGACTCTAGTTTTTACGGCGATACTGTCATGTAATGTTGAATTTGAATCAATTTTTTGAGCAAATATTTAAATAAGCTTTATTTAATATGCGAAAGTTTCAACATTTATTCAGTAATTGGCTACTTTACTAAAAAAAATGAAAACTTGTTTTAGATTACATAAACATGACTGTTCCTTCACTAATATACATAAATGAAAATCCAAGTTGTTATTTAAAAGAAGGGACTAGACTCACTTAAAAATGACATATGTAATTAATTAAGACATTGCAACATGTTATCAGGATCCAAGAACAACTCCCTTCACCAGGCATTTTAAATCGCCTGATGAAGGGAATTGTTCTTGGATTCCTGTAACATGTTGTAATCTCTTAATTAATTATATGCTATTTTTAAGTAAGTCTAGTCCTTTCTTTTACATTATATTACCATACTTCTGGCATGGAATAACCAAGTTGTTAGTCTGAATTGTATTGTTTGAAAGCTACTCAATTTTTAAATACAAATAATGTAGGTCTATAAAATGATGTAATGACTTTTTAATTAATTCCTAGCAAAATAAAACGCACAAAATTCCAAGATAAAGATGACGAACATTTAAAGTAAGCATCAAATTTTAAAGGCACTCAAATTGTAAGTAGCACAGTGTTTGTAAGTAGGAAAAGACTTTTTAATGTAAGGGAAAAAAAATCTCTAGTGTCTTCAAAAAAAAAAATGTTTATATTACATCTTGTAGAGAGGGAGTTGTGTTTTGACGTTACGTCTTCAAGGTCGAATAATAACAGTGAGGGATGATGATGATGATGGTGGGGGCGCCGATGATAATGGAAAGGATGCCTTCTGGTCTTTGAAGAGCCTTTCGCACTTAGAAGAAAGGTTTCATGTTCGTAACAAGAGAAGAACACAAGAGGAGAGTCGTGTCCACCCCTATCGACGAGCACAATGGGCCGCGAAGCTGTCTGTGTGCAAGAGTCGACGCTCGAGAGTTTGTCTTAAGAAGTGTTGGAGGGTCTTTGTTTTAATTCTGCTAGCCCGTTCCCACGCTTAAGACTGCGGACTTACGGCAGGTGTTCGCGTGCTGCTGTTTCTATGTCCTGCAGGCCAATTCCACGCCCCTTGACGGCCAGATCTTTATCTCGTGGCCACAAGATTTAACTGCTTTTCGTTTTCAGTCAGCGTGCACCTCTCCCCCCATCTATTTTATTTAATTTTTTTGTGGGGCTTCCCATTAATACAGCGAATGTCGCCCCAGACTGCGTTCTGACTGCTTGTTTATTATGCAGACGACCAGAGGGAAACGATGATTACTTTAGTTACTGCATCCACTAGGGAAGGCGGTCGTTTGATCGTGGCGGCGAAATAGGGTGAGCAATGATGTGTAAAATTATTAGCGCCCAAAAAGAAAAACAGAGATGAGTATACATATAAACACTGCATTTCCCACACTTGTTTGGGGTTTTAGTATGCAGTTTGCTTTTGCTCTCCGATGGATGAGGGAATTTTTGATGGAGGAATTTGAATTCCATGTAGGGGAAATATATTGAACCTCACTTAACATTTTCAATGTAAGTTTTGAAACATTGGGATTTGGTTTTAGATAGATGTAAATAAAACTGTTAACAATTACAAGATTGATTTTTACAATATTTGGAATTTTATGTCATCTCTTTCAAGTACTCGTATTTAAATGTAGCAAAATATATTTTTTAAGCTATCCACGTATGTTTAACTTACATTGAACTCGTAGTCACGTGGTTCATCTGGTTCGATTCCTCGGGCTTGTTTACATGTTTCACTTTCTTTCTTCTATGTTCATTTATATTTTTATAGACATATTGTAAACTTTTTATATCCATGTCCTATTCCAAACAATGCTTCTCTAGGCAAAATGATCTACACTTTCTCTTCTTTGTTAGAACGAATGGAATTAAAAAAAAAAAGGCCTATTCATTTGCATATGTAATTTTAATCTTAATTTATAAATTGCAATGCCTGTATTACCTGAGTTTTTCCATTTTTCAATTAGTGGCCCTTTTTTAACGATAAATCAAAAATATATGAAAGCATTATTAAATTTGAAAATAGAAATCTAGCTTATCAGTGGGTTTAGTTGTCCAGCGACTATCGACTGGAAAGCCAGGTTAAATCCACGCTGGAGATGGACTTTTTTTCTAGGTTATTTTTTCTGGACGGGCCCAAAACTTCGTAGGAAGCTTCAAATTGCACCATTGTAAACCTTCTGCGAGTTAAAAAGCATGTTACATTATCACTGAAGGGGAGGAGATATTGGCTGATAGAATCATTAATCTATGAATAATGTTCTGTCAGTGAAGAACACGCTTCCCTCTCACTATTTCTCATTCTTTCTTTCTGAGATCTACCTTTCCTGGGTCTGCAGGTTTGCAATACTTTGTGGCTAAGCGTCGAGCTCTCAGTTCGGAAGATGGGCTTCAATTTGTACTACCAAAATCGTCTAATATTAACGTTATTACAGCTTTGGAATTACATTTTCTGTCGTTAACAACTTGTAAAATATATTTCTTCTGTTGTTGCTGTCAACTTGCGTTTTTTAAAGTTTCTCAGGCACTACAAACGCTATATCGAATGGACGTGATCTCGTTTTGTTCATAAAATTTTAATTTTAGCATCTTAAAATATAAACAAAACTGTTAAGTCTTATTCTAAAAGCTTTAGGACAAAAAAATTATAACAAAACTCTTCAGAAAGAATTAGGTAGGTTTTATGCTGTTCATTGATTTAAAAAAAAAAAAGAAAAAATGTATTTCGTTAAATAATAATCCTTTCATTAACTATGTAATAAAGTAAATAAAATATATTTTCAAAAAGTACAAATTTTTCTAAATTTAATTTCTCCGTTTTGCTTTTATTTATTTATTGAAGAGGAAATTTATTTCATTCGAAATTACTTAAATTCGTTTATTTTATATTTAGTTAATAAAATTTAAATTGATCTTCATGAATGCATTTTAATTATTTGCGATTTTATTAAAATTTTAATGAGGGCAAATTAGATTGGACGAAATTTTAATTGAATATTTTAAATTACATAATTAAAGCTGTCTGTTTTGTAATTACATTAGTCTGTATGCATTAGTCTTAATTAAACTTGCGATTTAATTAAAATTTTAATCAGGACAACAAATTATGATTTATTAATAAATAATAAAGTAACCATGTCGTAAGTTAATAAACGTAACATTTGAAATTAGTATGAGATTTTTTTTTTTTATTTATGGGTAGGTGAACATAAGAAAACAATTCACCTGCAACTGGGTTTTATAAAGGCTCACTGCAATACCAGGGGGCTTTGTGGTATTAAGTCATTGGTTTCTCGATGGGCGCTTAAATCCCCCTGGTCTTTATCTGGTTTTTATCTCCCCCTCGGTTTTGATGACCTCCAAAAACAAGAGCCAGGGGAAGACGTGATCACCTGCCGACCAACGTCTTGCCTTCCACGCGCCCACCTGCCTGGCACGTGGAATGGCAGCTGGAGCGCGCGCTTCCAAGGAGGGCTACCCATGTCCAGCCCCAAAAAGAGAAAACGGTCATCAAAACGGACACCCTTTAAAAACACGATTTGGCTATTAGGGGAGGCAGGTGCAACCTTAATTTAGAACGAATCGAATGAGGTGCCGAGCGATTGAGGGCGCTACAGGTGACCCCAGGTGCAAGCCACACTGCAAGGACAAGACACGTTCTTCTGGTACGTCTCAGGGACGAAACAAAGGTTGTTGTTTTTTTCCTCTCTTAAAACCTTCCTCCCACCAGGTGATTTAGACAAACCTCTTCCTTGTTTTCTAGCAGGATCTGACAGATGATCCGTATAATTTTCAAGATCACTTCCATGCCTTACCTGCCTATTCAATTAAACACTTCTGTTTTCCGAGCAGATGGAAGAGTAGCTGTTTTTCTTCTACTGCCGCAGTTTCTACCTCAAAATTACTCTCGTGCTCCTGATAACAATATCGCTTCCTGGAAATTTTATTAGACTAGACTCAGCAATTTCGCACATTACACGGAAACTGAAGAGATTTCGAATGGATACGTACCTCGTTTTGATAAAATTAATGCTTGTGTTTCAAATAAAACTGCAGTGCTTTCTGCAATTGCTTGATGTGTCTGATTTACAATTGAGATAGAAATTCTCCATTTCACATAATAAAATTGTACAAAAAAAAAAAAATCCATTGATATCTCATTTATTTTTTAGGATCTTTTTTTTAACAGAATTTGGAAAAGCCAACTTTTTTTTACAAATCTCTAGTTTGTTTTTTTTTGTTATATATTATATAAACATAAAACTGTAGTAACTATGATTGCAATCATGCATCTACCAAATACTGCATTTTAAAGCTAATATATAGACTACAATTACACTGATCTCCAAAATCAAATTCATTAAACATTGATTTAACTTTGAAAGGTTATTTTAATAGTCTACTATTCATGAGTATAATTAAAAATGTATTTCGAACATTTCTATCTGGTAGCATTACGTTGCAAAAAGTAAAAACTTTTAATGAAATTATTACGATTCGAATAAAAAAAACAATCATAAACTGCATATATTTTATATGTTAGTAATAACATTTAAAGTTTCTAATCATGGAAAACTTTTTTGATAAATTTATATTTGATAAAGGCCTACTTAACAACAGAAAACTAGCATTTATTTACTTGCTTAAATTAACTATCTTCGGGGTTTTTTTTTCACTTTTTTTTGGTTGATTACTTTGTTGTAAGAAATTGGCGTTTGTAATAAGATCTTACCTGATAAAGCAGAACGAGCTATATTTTTTTAATTCAGAGTCCAAAAATCTTTAAAAGTCCTAATAATGAGCTGGGAATAGGAGAAGGTACCGTTTCGAGTTGAAACACTCTCATGAGTCCGAAACCGCCCAGCATGCTGGGCGGGATCGGACTGATGAGAGTGTTTCAACTCCTAATAATGATATAAACAGTTTTTCCAATGTTTACCTGCAAATATCTATTTCTAATATCAAGTCTTAGTACATAATTTCCTTACTTTTATTTGGAAGTCGAAATAAATTTTAACATAAATTTTAACAGAGCTTCTCAAGAAAATTCTGAGCGTACATCTATAAAACATAGTGAAACGCACGTATCTAGTACAAAATATAGACATCAGATAGCCTGAGTAAACAGAAATATGACCCATCACTTTGTCTCGTCCTAACAATTAAGATGAATAAAATACTAAATGACATTCAAATCGGCTTTAAAACTATTTCAGATATCTTTAAATACAGTAGAGCCCCGATTATCCGCGAGTGCCGCGAAATTTTTTTTCAATTACGAACCTCAAAAAAAAAAAAACAATTTTAATCCAAGCCAGCAACAGGGAAAGTACAATAGGCCCTACAGTGCGAAGATCGAAAATTACTGACAGGTTTATTGTGCATCGTAATCCTATAGGCCTTCTCGGAATTTGTGGATGCAAACGTAGAGCAAAGGTTTTTGCTTTACTGTAATATTTTAAAAGTTTTACATATTACAATTTTTTTTGTACAATAAAACGTAGTTTTTAATGGTGAAATATTTTTTTTTCGTGTTTACACCTCATTTTTAGTCTTTTATCGGGTTATCCGCGATTTTTGTTATCCGCGAAGCCCAATTCCGCGGATAATCGGGGCTCTACTGTATTTAAAAATAATGCTGTTATATTCATTGTATTTCTATTATAGCAACAAAACCTATGAAAAAGTTTGGTGTGCCGTAAGCTTAAGGTTTAGTGTGAGGCGAGATTTCTGTAAATATAAAAGCACACTTGTTAAACAAAAACAGACTGAAGCATTGAAATCAGTGGCGGATCAGGCTTGCATGGGGCCCCATGGCTGAAAATTTTATTGATGCCCCTGCATCAAACTGATTTGGGTTTACTAGTAAAAAGAGATCACATTCTGATCAGATATACATACGTAATGGTATACCATACAAAATGCTAATAAAATTGGGAAAAAAAGGCGTTTGTAAACGGCGTAATCGACACGTATATCAAAAGCACTGACTGTATACGAACGATTAAATGTGGCACTCGATTACAATACGTGTAATCAAGCAAATACAGAAATTTGAATGTGACGTAAATAATGCGTACCCACGCGAATTCCTCGTTAACATTTTAATTGTAGTATATTTTTAATTACATAATATTGGGGGTCCCAGGCTGCAGTCCAGTCAACCCCTCTCCCCTCAATCCCCCAGTGACTGATATAAAATACCAAAGTAACATAAACGGAAACACATCTTTTTATTAAATGGTAACTCTTTAACAATGATATTATAGTTCGTTTAAAAAGAGAAAACTGCAACAAATGTAAATTGAAGTCGAAGTTGACATGTCTACTTTACTTTGATTTTCTAATTTAAAGAATGAAGTTCATTGATCTCTTGTTCACTGCAACTACATCACACCTCATAGGGTCTCTACATTATTAATGCAGTTGTATTAATTCATCCAAATTCAGTCGTATAAATTTGTCGAATGCACATTGGGAATTTAATTTGTATATTAAAGCTACTTCTTCCAGTATAGCAAAGGACAATTTTAGCCGATGTTGAGTTGGGTCTGCGTTCAGTGTTTCTCTGTGGGAAGCAATGTGTACTTCTAAAAATAAAGAAAAATTACAAAAAAAAAAAAATGTTATTAAAGCTGAGAACAGGGGTGCACAACCTTAGGAAGTCTGAGGGCCAATATTTGTATAAAAGTTCTGATGGAGAACCGCAGCGTCCCATCCTCTAACCCTTATTCTTACTAATTAATGATTTAATAATCTCATTTATAATAATAATTAATAATAAAATGTAGTTTACATAAACTTCAAATTACCAAATAATGCGCTAGTTGCGTTTCGTACCAACATTCCAATAGTAAAGTCCGAGACAGTTGCTGTTGCAAGTATTACATTTTTCAATGTATCTTTGGCAGCAATGTAAAGGCTCAAATTTAATTTTAAATTTTGACACTATCGGGCCGCAGCAAATATAACGGCGGGCCACCGGTTGTGCAGCACTGGCTTAAATCATCACCTTATAGCGATTCCATTGGATGAAGAGGCTCTCGCGATTAACAGACTTCAAAGGACTGGACCACAGCTTATCGACCACTAGAGCGAAAGGAAAAAATGGAAAAGCGCATATCCATCTGACAGAGGGCTGGGGTAATCCCTAGGACCAAATTACTAAATCAAGTTAGTTACTAAATCAAGTTACTAAATCAAATCACTAAAGTTACTAAATCAAGTATTCCACCTCAAATCAATTAAAGCGTTAAAATCAAATAACAGTTTCCAAAATTAGGCTGGGAAATTATAAATAATCATCTAGATTATTCATAAGATAATGAGATCGTAATCCATTTTTTCGTTTTATGAAACATGTGGGGTTATAGGAATGTTACTAACTTGAAAATTTATTCTTATTTTAAAAATGGATTGTTTTATTTTTAAAGTTATTGAATTACTTTATTAAAAAATTAATAACTTTTCGCATATTTCGATGGTATTTTGTTAATGCTTATTTAAAAGCATTTTTATTCCTTTTCTTCTGATTACATAAAACAAATAGCTTCTTCCACCGTAGGTAAGGCACCAGTGGGAGGTTGGGGTGTGCAATCGAGAAATGTCATCACGGGATTGCAGCTTCGTCTCTTATCTGAATGTCACACCATCCGCCAGGGGACGCTTATCACCACACCCGTCGGACGGATGTCCTTGAATACAAAATGAAGCCAAGTATTGGTAGCTAGGCCCCGTTGAACTCCCCAATGGCTCTCCAACATTAGAAGTACATAGAGGTTGAACTCTTAACCTTCTAAATGGCAGACCTTACTTTGCTCTTTCGCAAATGTCTCGGCAATTCGCACTTACTTTCGGATTCTATCTGGATATTAAACCAGAGCCCTTTGCTTTTTTGAATATGTAACTAAAAAGCAAATATGGTAAAACGATACGCTGAGCAACCATTTTTTGTTGAAATTTTTAGAAATATCATTTCACAAGACGAATCCATCGATGGAGGATGCTTTTTTAAAAAATCACTTGAAAATGGACCCTAATCAGTTGAGGGTCGGAAACGTTGTGAGCTTTCATCCTTTTTAATTATCCGTGATTATAGATGGTAGGCATTTTTTAAATTCAGTCAGGATTTTGTAAAGATTGTCAATGAGCGTTAGACTGTTAGAAAAACAGCTATGTGATGTATTTTGATTACAATCAATTTTCGAACAGATTCTGAAGAATTTCCTAATTACATTGGATGAAGAGAACACTCTTAATTCGAAACTGCAACTGCATTAAAAATGATGAAAATTTATAACCACAAAAGATGAGATTATCTCTCAATATGGAATACACGAGATAAGAGAGAGATTACATTACTTTACATCTAAAAGTTTTTCGATGAAGCGCCTTTAGATCAAAGATTTATTTTTTTGTAGTTCGATTACAATAATTGTAAATTTATTATTTAAATAAAATACGTTACTTCAAGTCTTAAAAAATTTATTTGTATTATGCAGTACTTATTAATTTTTTTAAATATTTTATCGTATTTTTTTTATTGAGCCAAATGAAAAAAAAAAGCGATTGAAGGAAGACCCTAAGCTTGAATTAGAGGGTGGGGGAATTCCTGGGAAGTCATGCGTAGATGTCTCAAGATAATTCAATTGATTTCGTGCAGACAACGAGAAGAAGGGAGGCAAACTAAAAAAAAAAAAAAAAATGCCTACACCCTACCTGAGCTGCAGCTATCTAGCCTTACGTATTTTATTGTATTTTTTTTTATATTTTATGGAAATACCAAGATTCGCATTTAAAATTTATAAATAATAACAGACGTTAGTGGAGATATAGTAATCATGAGATGTATTAATGTATAAATAATAATACATAAATATTTGAGATGTATTAATTATATCTGCCTGATTTGTATATCCTAAGGCCTTTCAGTTGACGATTTGTAAATCGAGAATCAAGATATTCTAAACAAAAATACGTTTCTTGATTAAATTTTGAATATCTAAACTCTGGTTTATAAGAAATATATTCTAACATAGTTAAGGCTAAAATTGTTGAGAATTTTTGAAGAAAAAAATAGAAGTACCTTTTTAATCTACTTA
>JAFIDM010005346.1:40086871-40108566 GCA_023159025.1 Thereuonema tuberculata
TTATCTAGATTTAGCCTAAATAGTCTATTTTGTTTATAGTCCTACACGACATCTTTTGCTTGGTTTTTTTTTTTTACTGCAAATATTAAGTTGAAACTGATCACAAGTATATTATTTCGTATAATTTTTGTACATATGTATTTGCATTACTTTAATGTTAATAATGTCAGGAGAAGCTAAACACGAGAGTAAACAGTAAGTACAGCATGATAAAAATTCTGCTTAGTAATTGTAGGTCAAATGACATATTAAATAAATGTAAATATTTAAAAAAAGATGTATCATTTATTTAATATGAAGTTTTGAAAGTTTTTGGAATATATCAAATGATGTATGACCTACAATTAGCAAAGATATTTGTAGTTAGCTGAACTCTAAATTATTCTGATCGATAACGAACATTAGTTTTATAGAGATAATGAAGAACAATGGTGATGTCATTTCTCACTACATCAACTTCTCAATATTATTGGTGTTGGTAGTCTTTTAGGGATTCAGAAATCTTCGAAGAATATTGGAGTTCAAGGATGTCAATTCATTCTTCTCTGACATTTTGTTTAATAGATAATCGGCGGAATTGATGTCCATAGAGAAATAGCGGCTAAACCATTTCTTCAATAGCCGCTTTCGGTATTCGAAACTAGGTTCAGACAGATCAGCCTCTTGGCAGGCCTCCACTTTGAACGACTTATTTTATTTAAATTGTTAACCCGTGAGAGAATGCAGGCCTACTTGCAAACCATACTGTTACTTGAATTAAGTAAGTTACAATAAAGGTAAAGAAATTAAAGTTAATCTGTGTTTCTACAAATATAAAACCAGTCCAGCGTATGAAGATAACATTATCAGTAATAAAATTTTTGGAGGTTAAAAATTATCAAAAAAATTCACAGGAATCAGGATGTAACTTTTAATTTTACAGTGATAACTGACAAAATCAACATTCCAAAATACATGTAATTGAAAATCCACAAAATATATGACAAATCGATGATAATGGAAATGTACGATTTTAATTCGAAAAAAGTAAGAACTAATCATAAATAGTATTGATGAGGGAATAATCTTTTTACGGATACTATTTATTATTCCTGGATGTTTCTTAAAAATATGAAAGACATAATTATCATCCGATTTGATAAAAGCTTGGATATGGTTAACAGTGTGTATGTTTCAGCTCAGTCAGCTGCTTGAATCTGTGCTTCGGTTTTAGAACAATGGGAGAAAACACAAAATTGTGTTTTTTCCTGTAGAGAACGTCACGAATTTCCGTGAACAGAACTTACAGTAGCTTTGTTCTTGGACAATAGGTTAGATATGAAAGACTCTAAGCTTTATATTAGAAGTTAAACGGAACAAACAAAAAAAAATGAAATTTGATTATTTAACTTTTCACATTGGCAATGTGGAGTCCTGTATCGCAATAATAATTAAAAACTAAAATTTATCTAAAATATTAATGTGTGCAAAATCTAATTGAAGTATTTAAAAACGAAGAGACCAACACACATAATAATTGTTAAATTTTAAGACATTAGGAAATATACATAAACAACAGTTTCAGCTCGCCTGCGAGCCGTTGACAAGTTGACAAGTCTTGACAAGTCTTGTCAACGGCTCGCAGGCGAGCCGAAACTGTTGTTTATGTATATTTTTTAATGTTTAAAATTTAACATTTAATAATACGTTGGCCTCTTCATTTTTAAATACTTCAATAAAATTTATTTAATACTGTTTTAAAATTCTTCCAAGTCTCAAAAAAAAAGAAATAACCTAAGAAAAATCAGGAAAGAAGAGATGAGAATGGAGGAGGAATCCTTCGTCTCTGTAATAGATCAAGGCTTATATTCTATGCTGCAGACCCGCCATCTTCTACCAACTATTGGCATTTGAGCAAACCCTCCCGTGTATTCTCTCTACCTTCTCTTTTTTTTTTTTTTTTTTTGTTTTCCCTCTCTTTTTTTAATTTTTTTCCCTAATTCTCGATAGAAAAGCGGAGCGACTTTAATTGCCCTGTCAAATAATTCATTTGTTTGCCGAATTTTAGGAGGTAGACGCACGAGGGACTTGAAAGTAAACAATCTAGTTTTTTCTGTTTTTTTTTTGTTGGTCTGTATTTGCTCCACTGATGAAGGCCAACCTGCGTTTCAGATATTTTTCATAATTTTTCCTAAAAACTTTTTAATCAGGAGGGAATGTAACGTCATTAACTAACGACTGCGTTGCCAAAACTTGTTGATTCGCGTAGTTAAAGACGACATGTTTATTTATTTCAATTTTTAAAACATTTTATTTTGACAACAATTACTTGATTACGATGGAAATTTTAATAAACATTAAAAGTTTTGAAACGTTGAAACTATGGGGATTTTTCAGAGGGAAATTCAATCATATATATTTAATTGTATTAAAATTGTCGAATACGTAGACATTACAAGCCAGTTCGGTGTTTTGTAAACAACAAATAATTGGTTTACTAACTTTTGTTAATCGCGTAGCAAGGTAAAAAAAAAAATAGGTGCTTAAATGAAAACATTGTGTTACGTAAACATACCAGTAAACTTTCAGATTTTGTTTATACTTAGCGTTAATTTCTTTTAATAATTGTTTATTTAAGGACCCTTGTGAATTGGGGTATTGATCATAAGAAATAACAATCTATTGAAATATCAGTAAGAGACCTAATTATCATTGATCTCTCAATCAAGTTAATGTTAAGTATATTTTTTTTTCTTTTTCAATTATCGTGATTAAATGCAACGTATTTTGGCTATTTTTAGGCACTAGCTTCTTATCTGCAGATCCCGCTTATATCAAAATTCAAGCGTTCTTCTTTATTTTCCGAAGTTACTCTAGAATAATCAGTCTTTTAGAGTGAGTAGTTTTGAATTACCTTAAAATTGCAATGTTTCGTTTTATCCTTTTCTGAAGGGATTTAACAAACGCTAGATCAAATTTAAAATGACCTCTGGTAGCTATGCTTATCAGGCAGATAAAAAACAGAATCCCTGTGAATCATTAATCTCTTATATGGTTTTTCCAGGTTAGTCTGTATCTAATGCATTTCCTCTGTGTTTGGAAAATAACGTTAATTTCCAGTGAAAACAGAAATAATTTCTACAATGAGACGTCAGCGATAGGAATTGAACCTGCAACCTTCAAAGTCAGACGTCTAATCCATTAGGCCACGGGACTTTATTCTGATTATTGTTAAATATTTTTTATCACTCCCTCTTTGTGTGTGACGCAATAGGAGAAGAGCCAGAGAAAAAAAAAAACTCATTAATTTTAGCCTGTTAGATTGAAATTTAAATTTCAATAGTCATTTTTCTTAGCCTACTTCAAGCGCAGGCCAGTCGAACTTTAGAGCGCAGAAGCTCACCCTGCGAAGAACTGAAGAATCATTAGAGACATTTCTTGATATGAATGAAGAAATTACAAATATAATTTGAACAAAAAAAGCTCTATCTCAACAGAAAGCCATCACACTATTCTCCTGTTAATGAGGGGGCGTATACGCTCGTCAGAAATTAAACCTTGTAATCAGGATATAGACTTTGTTTACAATCTAAATCGTCTGTATTTTTAAAGATAGAAATCACTCATAGGCTAATTTTAGTTTTCACAAATATCACGTGATTACTAAATGTTAATGCTCAAGCTCATATCTGGATAAGGAAATCGATAAATAAATTTTTAATGTTGCATTAAATGCTACAATGAAAAAAAAATTACCTGTAAATTTAAATGTAAATAATAATTTTTTTTATTATTATTTTTTACATATTATCACATTAAAGCAGTTTTAAGAATGTGTATTGTATATTTATAAATTTAACACCTTTACAAAGTTAAAGGTGTTAACCTGTTAACTTTTTACACTGTTCAAAAAGTTTCTCAATTAAAGTAGATTTGATGTACATTACTTATTATAAAATTAGAGTTAGGCAACCCGTAAAGATTCTAAAATTGGTAAGAGAGAATAGTAAGTGATTATTAAAAATTTAAAGGTAAAGCATCCCACTACAGCCGTATGTAGGCCGGAGGTAAGACTCCCGGCGTTTCGTGACCAACGAGACTAAGTGGAGGTCGGGTGGTCCGGCCGACGCTCGCCCGTCTTTAACCATCTGGGAAAGAAACCCGGTACCCATTATTCAGAGATCTGGGTGGACCTTGGAACCCGTCTGGAAGAGAATTCAGCGTGGAAAAATCCCCAACCGCTTGGCCACGATGACTTCATTAAGCCAGTAAAGGCAACTGGTAGGATTGAAGTAAATTGATCCATTGTGAACTCACCTGTTCACAAGTGATTTAACGGAACTGTGTATTCATTTGTATCTTTGTTGTGTAGCAAAATCAATAATGATAACCAATAATATAAAAGTTACACTTATTAAACTTACTTCCAGAAAATAACGTTTTGGGACATATTCGAAAGAATGCATAAATGAATGAAACGTTTTTACTTTCTTATTCAAAACCTTAATATGACATTGTTATAGAACTTTATTTAAAATACTTACAATTCTTAAACAATGCATTCAGTAAAAGCATTCCTGTTTATAAGGAATTACATTATATATTTCTTATCAATTTGATCTTGTAGTGCTTTTAAAATTAAAAATCAAAACAATGTAAAGAATATAACTCAATATATAAAAGCGTTATTCTGTCTGTCATTGTCATAAGACTTTACGTTTTTCCAATTTTGTGACCAAACTATAAGAGATAGATTGGTCATGTATATGGATAAAATGTAGAGCTTTTTAAGACAAACAAAATGCTACAAAAATCTTTCGAAAAAAGTTTTTGGTTTCCAAGATGGCGCCTTGTAAAGGGTCAAATTGTGACTTTTGCTCAATTTAAGCGAAAAGTATAAAAGTTGGAAGAGAGCATTATATTGAGAAAATGTTGGTATTTGAAAATTCTATCGAACGGTATATCAGTCATTAACAAACGTTTCTGCGTTTGGAAGATACATAAACAAATGAAGTTTTTTTGCGGCAACCCCCTCCCCTATGGGAGTGCCAACGCGCAATACAACTGAGTTAAGCGGAGAAGCCCACAACGAGCTGGGAAGTCGTGTATTCTCCGATCTCCATATTAATTTGCTAAATAAATAAAGGTTTGTTTTTTTAATGCTATACATGCAAGGGTTCCGGAGTGAAGCGACGGTACCCGTCTAGTAACTCAATATTCTTTCTAATTTAAAAAGCAATAAAGAAGCTTCCAAACTATTTTTAAAATAAAGCTAAATTAATGTATTAATATTTAAATTATATACACATGTAAATTTAAATTGACTTATTAGGTTAAAAAAAAAGTTTCAAAATCATTTAAAGATAATATCTTGTAAAATTACATCTTTTTCTAAATAGTTTGGGGCTGCATCCCTTATCCAGCCTCTTGCAAAAGGTTTTAATGCAGCAAAACATTTTATTTACTTCAAAAATCTTTCTCCGTTTCATCTTTGAATATAATTACATAAGATATAGACAACTTCTACTCTTCCATTAGTATTTAAAAATATTTATTTTTAAAATACTTGTAGCAAATTTTCGGGAACGAACCCTTTCTCTTTCTGTTAAATGTATTTTAAAATAAATATTTTCAAATACTAATGGAAGAGTAAAAGTTGTTCACATTTTATTTACTGATTTAATGCATCTATGACTCGGGCAGATAGAGGTATTGTTGGCGTAAGCGAGGTATGGATTTATTCAAAAATAAAAGTTTTATTATTTTCTTCTCAAATTAGTTTTCTATTAATTAATAATCTTAATTTAATTAGTATTTTGTTAGGATTAGATGGATTAGGGTTGGTATCTTATTCTGGATAAAGCAAACCTAAAGGCACTGAATATTTCTTCAAGTCAATGTTAAGTCCTTGCTTCTGCACCAAATTTCATTGGAACTTGGATTCCACAGGTAGGGCACAGAAATAATTAATTCTTTTTCATTCAATGTCGTCGTCCTTATCACGAAAGCCTCCAACACTCTTCAACGTCTCAAGTCCACCTCAGTCATATATATCAGTAAAAACCAATAAATAAACAATTACCCTCCAGAACGCTGTCAAATGGCGAAAATAATTACCCCTCATAAACGGTATGAAAGAAGACAGTAACTAACTCCTCTGCCCCCTCCCCTCGATTCTCCTCTCCCCATTCTCCGGAGAGTTTCTACTGCAGTCTGGAAATTGCGAGAAGATGGGGGCGACTTTGCGTATCAGCTGAGCGCCCACAGGAGGCACCAATATCTTCTCGGCTACGTATCACTGGAACCAGTCGCCATGACTGCGTTGCACCTTCCATCCCCTTCCGTTTTACGTCTGTCCGTAAATTTCACGGTTAAATACCAGTGCGAAGAAGTCAGCCTGAACTAACGCCTCTGTTCCTATCGCCAGCACAGACAGGGATGAATACCTATTGTACCACTCAGAATCTTAAAATTTATATACAAGGGGGAAATTTTAACTATCTCCCATATTCTCCTTCCTCTTCTCAGAGGGTTTTATATAAAAGTATTCCATTTTTTTTAAAGAAGAAAAAAATAATAAACGAAAAATGCTGCCTGCATCGATTATAATAAATATATTTTATATTTAAATACGTAGCCAATTTCATTCCAATTTATATCAATTTTTGAAGATTTCTTTATTGTTTTTTTTAATGATTTATTTATTTTTAATACAAGAATTTAAGATGAAATCTACATCATAAAAATCATAAAATTGATTACATTTTTTCGAATTAGTTTAATTATATAAAAAATATGAAATCCAAAATACGTATTAAAGAATTTCAGTTAAATACATTCATTCTTTTTATTTTTAATTCTGTAAAGGATTGTTAAGCTTTATAACATGTTTACCAATATCCATCAAGTAATCAATTTTATTCTTCAACATTTTGTGTTCGTTATAAAAATTAATTGTGCAATAGAATATACTTCTTCCAATTTCTCCAATGTCAGAAATATTGAAAAGATAGTGTTTGGCCTGTAATATTTTATGCATTTTAAAAATTTACGTTATCCAATATTATATGTTTATCCATAATACATGCGCAAACTGCGGAGGTTATTTTTAAATTATAAATAAATCTGATTTATCTACAGGCTGATTCAAAATTCCCTGTACAAACGTAAAGGTAGGTCAGGGTTACAAAGACAAACCGTATTCATAGTGGAACGTATGTCCGCAAATGCCATCCGAATGTGCTAGAAGATACGCTAAGGTTCAGAAATAAAAGGCAACAAATAAGATTGACAGCATATTTTATTAACCCTATGTTTACAATATGTTTACATTGCCGACCACAATCATACATGTTTCCGTCGAATATAATCATAGAGCTGCTCGTCCATTTCCGTTCGCTGCCCCCTAGGCTAGGTGCATATCTGCCCTCTCAGCATTTGTGAAGGATACATGCTAGTTGTACAAAGTCAACGTTTCAAATGACGATGACTCACTCTGCCCAACTAATGTGCTGCCAACAGCGCCCTCTAGCACATTCGGGTGATTTTTGCTGACGTACGTTCCATTATGAATACGGTTTATTTTTGTATTCCTACCTTTAAAGTTTGTACAGCGAATTTTGAATCACCCTGTATTATTAAGCCTAACAGTTTGACCATTACATAGTTTAACAGATTGCTAAGCCAAAGGTAAAAATTTATAATTTTGCATAAGATAGCTTAAATTGAAACTCGTTTTTTTGGTTAATGAAGAAACTTAAAAGGAAATATCACTACTTATTATTTTTAAGAAACATTGCAATTAATCCTTTTCTTATCTTTCGTAATATTGCGAATCAAAACATCTGATAACTCTTAGAGCGCCATAACGTCGAAGATTTGATTCAAAAGAAAACAGTTTACAATGACGGATCTTGCTCAAAGAGAAAAGAAGGTTGGAAAAAAAAAAGAACGAGTTTCTAGAATTTTCCAGAAATCAGTAGTCGTATATATATTGAATCAAATTAATTGTTATTATTAGCAATTGGCAGTTAAACTTTAACTTTAAATTAAAAAAAACAAACAAACTGCAGACGGTGATACATTGGTCATGAATTTGCTGTGAATTACAAAATCGATACTAATGGATTATTAAAGTTTATAATTCTTAACTTGGTTTAAGTAGTTTTATCATTCTTTTGTTTTTCGTAGAATACATTAAAAAGTTCTATAATATTTTAATATAGTATTAACAAAAACAACTCTTTATCTTATTATTATTCAGCCTACTATTATTATAATAATATTATTATTATTATTATTATTATTATTATTATTAACTCTTTATCTGTTTCAATACAAAAAGTTTAAGGATAAATTATTGAATCTGATTCTGATGATATGACAACAATTTTAAATAGTATTTGAACTACTTCTTGAAGTTATTTCTATCTTTTTTTTTATATTTTTTTCAACATGCAAGCAAAGTTGCTTATTTTTTTCTGTATATAACCTTTAATTTTACAATTTTTTTAAATTTTGAAGGTTTTTCTTTTGTTCTCTACAATATAAAAACATAGATCTTGTAGATAGCATTTTCCGTTCAACAAATACATGTATAAATATATACATGTCTCACATGAATAGAAATCACTGAGCTGCTTTAATTAACGTGCGTACAATGTTAATATCATCAAAGAAAAAGTAAGATAACACACAATAACTAACAGCAAAATTTCACTGAGCTGATCTGATTTTAGTTTTCTGCTGGGTAACTGAGGACGACGCCGTTTCAGGTTTCTAAAACTAAAATCAGATCAGCCCAGTGAAATTTTGTTGTTAGTTATTGTGTGTTATCTTACTTTTTCTTTGATGATACAAAGCAAATATATTGTTCAATTTTTATAAATGATTATTGAAGGAATTAAAGCATTAACACCTTAAACTTCAGTTCTATTAAACAGTACTGCTTTTTCTTGTGTTAGAAACAGTAAGTTATGAGAAGAAGAAGCAGCAAGTGAGGAAGAAGCAATTAGTGTCGTCTGGTATAAGTTAGAGGTTCGGTGCATTAGTGTTGGTTGGGGCAAATAAGCTTTCTGACATCTATTTCTCTCTTCGGGAGAATTTCCAACTTTCGTTTCGATGGAAGAGCACAATCGACGTCATCTAGGGCCAATCTTTTCCTTCCTCCCACTCGCTTCTCATGCACCTGTCAAGGAGATCAGTGATAGGGGGACCCGGAGATACGCAACTCCCCTCCAAAACTCCAACAGAGCGAAATGATGGAGGCCATTTTTTTTTTCATCTTCTCTTTTTTTTTTTTATTTTGATCAACCGAAGCTGTTTGTTCGTCATATCAGGCGTTACGTGCACGTTGGTAATCTTTCGAAGCAATAATCGAGACCCAACAAAGTTTTTCCCCAAGAAGACAAATAACCAAAAATTATCAATCGCAGTTACATCAAATAAAAAGCCAAAATAAAAAAATAAGATTCATATTGTTTTTGCTATTGTTTAAGCTGAAGTTCGTTTTTAATAAAAGGATCATATAAATAAACTTGGTTCTTCTGACATTTGGCTTCGTATATCTCCAACCTTTTGCCATTATTGACAATGACATTTTTAGCTGCAAAAATGTCATATTCTATTCAGCATTATTTTACTGAACTTCATACATTAATGTATTTGCTCATCATTACGATATCGCAATAAAAGGAAAGTCTGCATTTACCTCATTCATGAGAACCAATACGATTTTGCGAAAAATGTTTTGTTCATGTCTAGATTCTTATAATTCTTCAGTAAACAGAGATAACAGGTTGCGAAATGTTGACTATAGCACCACATTGTTCCTCGACAGAATTTCGAACTATTAAGTTTTCTATCTTTTTTGATAAATCCTGAATAATTCAAATACCTAAGTTTAGTTCATTTTCTCAAATTAAATAAGCTGAAATAAATCAGTTCGTGGAAGCTTCCAGATTATTAGCTAGCAATCGAATTCACTTCTCTTCGTAATAAGAAAAATCATGAAGGTAAGAAAAATTACCTAAATGTTGAATTTTTGAGATATATCAAAGGGTATATCCTTAAGAAGTATAAGACAGTCGTCCTATAAATCCCTTATTCCTTTTACATCATTATTAACAAGTTGTTGTCGGTTGGCGTTGTGGCTGTGACATTGGCCTCTCACCTCTGAGCATCGGGTTTCGGTTCTCATGTGGGTTTCGTGATGGTGGACGATCCGCGCTGGGCAGGTTATCTCGGGGTTCTCCCGTTTCCCCTGCACTTCTCCCACCATACTTTCTCAGTCTTTCTCTCCATCTGTCCTTATTTTCCGTGGGATAGTACAATAGACCTCCGGTTTATATATAACTGAGCTAATATAAGATCCTAAGCATCTTCAATACCAAATATACGGGGTGATTCACGAAGATATGCAGAAACTTCGGAGCTCATTCTACATGTAAAAGTAAAGAAACAAAGTTATATAAACATAGGTCCAGAAATGCTTCGGTATCGAGTTACGGCTAGCGAAAGATTTCGCCCATAATGTAGAACAACAATACGCACATGGATACACCTCAGTTGTTAGCTCTCACAATAAATCAGAACAATGCAATTCACATTATTGTTGAACGCTACTATTGTGTTGCCAACTTTTTTGTAGGTGGGATAAGCTTCAAACCACTGGGAGATACTGTTCTGCGACATGTTTCATTCGATTTTTCAGGTCAACAACCATAAGAAACCACTGATTTCGCCCCTCAATTTACCTTTCCAGACTTCGAGCAAGTCTTCATTTCACCCAGGGTATTACATTATGGGCGAAATCTTTCGCTATCCATAACTCACTATCGAAGAAAGTATATATGAAAGAACTTTTAAAATTCCTTCAGTTTGTCTTCGGTGTTTTTTTCTAAACTAATTTTATGTTTTTTTCTAAAGTAAATTTTAGAAAGATAATTTTAAGTTCGTAGATAGTGAAAATATCCTATTTTTTTAACACTAGTCGGCTACCCGTCGCTTCGCTCCGGAAGCCTCGCATATGTAACGGAAAACAATTTGTTATTTATTAAAAAAACACACACACAAATTACATCAAGTAAAATAAAACTAAAAATTTTTTAAAGTTTTTTTTTTTTTATTTTAATTTTTGATGTATATATTCTCTCAATTCACGACTGCTTTTAGAATCAGCGTGTGAATCATATATCTGTGATATATTTTTATTTTTTATAGAGATTAGAATGTAATCCTTGTGGTCTAATGCCTAAGACGTCTAACTTCGGAGCAGAAGGTTGCATGTTGGATTCCAGTAAATAACTTGTAGAAATTATTTCTATTTTTGTAAATTACAATAATTGCACCAGATCGAAAGAGAAATAAAAGATTTTCGTAATATAGATACAATTTTCAGTCGCTTTTGAGCTACAAATAGTGAGCTTTCAGTATTCTACTTAATAGAAATAGTGCTTCTTTCTTTCTTGAGTGTCTTTTTTTTATTTCCATTGATACTTTACAGTGGTTTTTGAGTTAGAAATAGTGATTGTTTTTGAGTAACGAATAGCGATTTTTCAGTATTCTACCTAATAGAAATAGTGATTATTTTTTTTTCTGTTCTTTTTTATCCAATTCCAATTGATACTTTTCAGTGGCTTTTGAGTTACAAATAGTGAAAATTATCTATATCTATTAGCTAGGCCATCAGATTGTTCGATATAGATATTTGAAGAAGAGATTTCAGATGGACGTTAGTTGATGTAGATGATAAATGAAGATCATAGCTTGTATACGAAATTCTTCGCAACAAATTGATTGTGAGTATTCTTTAGAGTGAAGATAACCAAATTCTGTTGAATTGTGACTCAAAGACCTAAAGTTGTATCTGAGTTAAGACAACGTTTTCCAATTATATGGCAACTTTATTTAGAGTTTGTCCTTGAGCTTTATTGATAAATATCTCATAAGAAGGTCTGATCGGAAATTGTTTTCTTGTGAAAGTGAATGGAAGTAGATTACCGCATGGTTCCATAGACATCCTACGGATGAAAACAAAATCTCCTTTGTGAGTTCTGTTATAATTTCGGTTTCTATGAGATCATTATCGAATGAACAGCATTTAAGTTGAGTTCCATTGCAGTATGCAAACTTGAGATTGATGTTTCGCAACAATATTATTGGAGATCCAATCTTCAATGACAAACGATGTTGAGGAATTCCGCTGAGATTCAATGCATTCAGACACTTGGACATATAGAGATGTTCGTGTGATGGATTATCAGAAGTGTCAATTTTATTCGCACTTGTATTGTATGCTCTGTAGTCTCTTTTTGTATTCTTAGACTTATCATTCGATTGATGTTATCGACACTCTCGTTCATCTCGTTTATCCAATTCCAATTGATACTTTTCAGTGGTTTTTAAGTTACAAATATTGATTTCTCAGTATTCTACCAAATGACGTACTGCGTCTTTCTTTTTTGACTTCTTTTTAATTACAATTGTTACTTTTCAGTCAAAGTCAGTTCAGTTTTGACAGATAAGTCAAAAAAGCAATATGAAGAGAGTTGTAGTTCCCATGGCCTAATGGGTAAGATGTCTGACTTCGGATCAGAAGGTTGCAGGTTCGATTCCTGTCGCGGATGTTTCATTGAAAAAATTCTTTCTATTTTTCATTCTCACAGAAAACTGCGCCGGACAGACACACAGACAGACAGACAGAGAAATAAAAGATTTTAGTAATATAGATTGTCACTTTTCAGTGGCGTTTGAATAACAAATATTGATGGTGTTGGAGATACAAATAGTGATTTTTTCGGTATTCCACCTCAAAAAAAGAGTGCTTCTTTCTTTCTTGACTCTATTTTCTTTATTTCAACATCTGCCGTGTACACGCACTTATTTTTCAATATCACATAGAATTTGGTTAAGTAAGAATATTTAAAATACCGCAACGTTTCGGCAATTATAGTTCTAATTGTCAGTTTCGAATTACAAATAAACTAACGGATGGGAAATAAATAAACAATCTTGAGATTCACAAAAAAGGTTCCTTATTGATGGGGGAAGGGAAAGGAGATATAAGTAAAAAAAAATATGTAAAGAGAGTTGTAGTCCCTATGGCCTAATGGATAAGGCGTCTGACTTCAGATCAGAAGGTTGCAGGTTCGATTCCTGTCGCGGATGTTTCATCGTAAAAATTATTTCTATTTTCCATTCGCACAGAAAATTGCGCCGGACAGACAGACAGAGAAATAAAAGATTTTAGTAATATAGATTATCTTATTTCAAATGAATTATAATCTGATATATCTCAGAAGATGAACTCACGAGACATAGTGTTGCAATTCTAAAATACTTATAACTAATTAACTTTTATAACCAAGTTTTTTACTAACTACTTAAATCTGAAATAGCTTCTTATAAACCAACATTTTAAATAATTTCTTTATAAATTCCATCACTACTTTTTATTAAATATTTAAATTAATAAAATAGATACTTTAAAGAACGATACTATTTTTGTTTTTATTATTTCATGATTTATTATTTTGTTTTTCATTGAAAAAGTCAGCAGCTTCTTTATATTTAGTCATTTTCTTGAGGTGATCATTCACCTGAATTTCTTTTTTTTCAAATTATGGAGAAAAGAAAGCGCCAATCTTTTGTTGTTTCTTGTACGTCATTGTTGTTTTAAAGATTCAAGTGACAAACCTTCTTTCTTTGACTCTTTTGAAGTATTCTGTCAAAAACAGAACTCGTGTTTTCTTTCATCGTTGATGTATTTTCTTCTCGAATGGCTAACGGACTACAAAATGCATTATCCGATTTTTATTTCTATATATTTTCAACTTTGGTAATGACTTTCTTGAGATCATAAAATGACTTTTTTAAAGTTAGCTTTTCAATGTTTAAAGTTACGTTATATTTCAACCTTTGCGAAAAGCGGAGATAAAATATGAAAAGAATGTACCCGTATAGTAAAATATACTGTTTAGAATATGTAATAGAATACCGATTATCCGATATGAATTATTACTAAGTCTTTTTTATCTAGTGACTCTTCACTCTAATTTAATACTTAATATAATATTAGTAAAGCTTTATAATAATTATTAAGGATTTAAAGTATTTTGATTGTTTCGAAGCGACCGTGTGCACAAAACATTAGAAACTTTTTTCATTAAAAAGAAAATAAAAAATAAAATAAGTTACAAGTTTCGAAAACCTGTAGCGGTTTTCTAAATTTGTAACTTTGTTTTATTAGGCTTCTGATACTTGTATCAGAACTCTTCTAATCCCGCTTTGTCCGTCCAGCTATAACATTAAGATCTCATTACATTATCATTAAGCACAACAATTACAACAATCGCAACAAATGCGCCTTTTGCATTCGCACAATCACATCTACAATACAACTCAACAACAATCACAACAATCACAATAATCGCAACAATTGCACCTTTTGCATTCGCAGCAATCACATTTATAATAATAAGGAAATTAAAGCAATAATTCAATATAAATTCCGTATCATAAGTCGTTGCGAAGCATTGTGATTGGTTTACTAATCGCTATCCGTATCTTGTTTTTTTATTTTCTTATTAAACCTGTTTCTAATGTTTTTGTTCAAACGGTCGCTTCGTTTTTATTACAGTTGCACTTTAATACATTCATCATTAATTTGAGTGCTTTTTAAACAACAGTCTTTGAAGTCGATCAACAATCAAGCCCTGATAAATGCGGAATCTTGCTACAACTTGAAACATTTTTTTCCTTGTGTTTGTCTGCTTGTCATTTTCTATCCTAACATGTCTGAACGGATTTCCTTAATATTTTTGATATGATGCACGATTTTTGGATACTCACCATCACTGGAAACTTAGTTCCCACAAATAGTGCGTTGATATATCTGTGTTCTGAAATAATAATCAATCATAAAACTTAGCAGACAAGTGATTTACTAATCGTAGGTCTAATTTCAAAGGTTAAAAGGTTCAGTGTGTGCAATCGAAACGTCAATCTCATCTAGCATATTTCATTTATATTATAAATTTCGCTGTTATTAATATAACTCTAACTTCCTAAGTTTTTAAGAGTCCGTTCTGCGGTTATGGAATATTTACATATATTCTAAGGAAGTCTTTAATGAAATGAGAAATATTATTGTAATATTGTTAATCTAAAACTATTTGAACTGTTTGCTGAAATGCTGTGACTAGAGCACAGTGTTCATCAATTTTTCCTTCCTCAAGTTCAACAAAAGTTTACAGGATCCTCATACATCTAGGTCAGGGGTTCTCAACCTTTTTATGTTAGAGGCACCCTTCAGTAGGGTGTTAGAATCTTACGGCACCCTTGCTTAATTTTTTGCAATTTATATGTTTACGATTTAATCTTTTAATTTTATCAGCAGATAAATTTTTACGCCTTTGGGAATCAAACCAAGAAAAAAACATATATTCATCCAGAAATAAAGCTTAACATGCATTGCAAGTATTAACAAAACAAAAAAATTTTATAATGCACCTAAGTAAATAAGGATTCTCGCACCCCGAGCCACCATTTCGGGAATCTGAGACAGCTGTTTCAGCCTTATTAGGCTTCCTCAGTCAGATTTACCCTTAAATTCTTTTGTGCCCAGCAGATCGCGGGACAAGAATTTGAGGCTGTGCGGTGCACAGTGAATTACTGTTGGTGCTTGATTTTGTTGGAGGAGCCATTCCGGGCTGCCGGGATGTTTCAACTTCTTTGTCTCGCACTTTGAGCTACCATTACGGGTAAATCTGACTGAGGAAGCCTAACAAGGCTGAAACAGCTGTCTCAGATTCCCGAAATGGTGGCTCGGGGTGCGAGAATTCTTATTTACTTAGGTGCATTACAAAATTTTTATATTATATTCATATTTTGTAAATACTCCATTACCATTATTAAATAACAAACACTGAAATAAAAACATTAATGTAGTTTTTGAATAGCCTTGGGATCAGTACAGTAGAACACTAGACAACTATAATGAGAAATGACTCAAAGGTTTCCATTCAGAAGTTTCCATACAATATCTTCCATAACATGCTGGACAAAAAAAAACAGGAATTTCTCATTTAGAAAATCATGTCTAAGACTTTGATTGGTCGTAGACATATAAATATATACCAAAACACTACTCCGTGTGTTGTTGAGAAGTTCTCAAGACAAATGAAACAGTTCCAAGCACTTTATGTAAAAACTCCTTTCGGTGTCCTGCCATTCTTGAAATTTCGAAAGCATGGATTTATAATGTTTAAAGTTCCATTTTTTGGCTAGATGACTTTTTAAAGTTACTATTATAAACCTAACCTAAGCTTAATAGGCCTATTCTGACCTTAAGAGATTTTAGAAATGTGACAAATTAATCATGTTTCGAAATAAAATAGTTGAAAAATTAATATAGTCAACTTAATAAAGTTTACTGAAGCAAAGACAAAATAAAAGTATTTTAAAATGCTTGTGTAGCCCTGAAGAGAAAGATCGAACACAATTTAGAACATTTTCTGAAGCGTTTCGTAGATTTCTCTCCTACTACGTAAAGAGCATATTTTCTGCTCTGTAGTATTGTTGGAAATTTTGAAGTTTAAAAGGTTTAAAATCAAAATTATAAATTATAGAAACATGCTTTGAAATAGTTATTACTTAAAAGTAAAATTTAGATATTGATTCAAGACTTAAAAGTGACGTCGATAATGAATTGAAACCGGAACTGAAGTGCCGCAGTTACGGAAGTTCAAGTCACTAAGGCAACAAGAGAACAATAGGATAGAATTAACAATAATGGCGTCCTGTTCTGATGTCGGAATTAGCAGCTGTGCTATAGACATCGATAAATAAAATCAAATAACTGAAGCAATAAAGTTATTTGAGTGTGATTAAGTTAAAGAGTAAATTTAAGAAAAGTTTAAATCAGTTGTGAAGTAATTTTGTAGACTTTTAAATGAATCCTAAACAATTATAGCCAATCGATCGATTAGGGTTAGTGACTGGAATCGATCAAAGCATAAGTAAGGTAAAATGATCCGGAAGCCACACAGCTATAGATCGGAACCTTGGAGTGACCTGACCTTTCAACGCAGATGTTATTTATCAAGGGATTGGATAAATAAATCAGCGACATTGAATTTGTAAGTACGTTCCAATTAGTCTTTGACACAGACACGATAGGAAATTGTACACAAACAAGATTGAAAGAATTCAACCAAAGATATTTAGAGGATTCATGATACAGCTACGTAACCTTAGAACAACAATGAAGAACACTGTACTTTAACTTTGAGTCACAAAATTAATATTGGAGTTAGAAACGTTAGACAACTTCAAGATGTTGAATGCATTTAGCAAGCAAAGATTTTAAAGATTAATGGATAAAATATATTGGAAGAACTTTTAGGAAAAATATATTTATGAACATTAAGAATTTAATAACATAAGGTGAAATACTGAAGTAGAAATTGTAGTGCTTTAAGGATTAGAAATTAATCAACAAGAACAATCACATAGTGACAAGTAGTTGTGTTTAACGGATTGTGATTATTGAGAACACTACATCATACAAGTGTGAAATAAAATTTGATTCTAGGAACTAAGAATATGTGCTTAGCTAGATTAATTTTGAAGCAAAACAAAGATATACACTTGTTAAAAGATCACCTTAGGAATGTCATAAGTGAATTATCAAAGAAGATAAAGATATAAAGAACTGAACTTTATTAGAATTTTAATCAGTGACATGATTAGTTACATTGCATAGTGTAAACGAGAAATTTAAGTTATAAATATTCTTGTTTAATCAAATATGTTTTTCTATTCATTTCTTAACTTCTCTCAGCCATAAGTTAAAACCTTTTTGCTACTACCACTCAAGCATACTAATAATAATAAATATTTTTTTTTCAAAAGATTATTTCAAGTATATTATACTATTTAGTGTGCTACAAAGCAATGAGTTCTCAAATCGTTTAGAAGTTGTTGTCGTGAGGAAAATGAGAGATAAGGAAAAATAAAATCCGATTTCCAGTTCTTTATAAAATTAAATTTGTATGAATTTGTTATATTTCAACAATGGGTGAGATCAAATTGTTTACAAGTGACGTCCTGGAACAACTGTTTCACGCTCTTTGGCGATCATCAGCCAGGAGCAGGCACCAGTACCACTGCGCTTCCGATGATCATTGTTGTATTTCAGTTTGTGTCTAAAGTTTGCTCTAAGAACAAAAAATTGCAAAGTATAGACCGAATTATAGAACAAGTCCAGATACCGAGAACTTACCATTACATTCTGTGATGTGTTGATTGATGAGAATGGTCTTGCTTTTAGTGTCTGTGTTTGGTTAAAAAAAAAAGCAGCAGATGAATTTATCTTGTCTAAATTTTCTTTGAAATTTAGTCCGTGAAGTTTGGTAATGATAGCTATAAAGAAACACAAATTCGAGTAAACATTATAAAAGTATAAAAAAAAATAAAAAAAAATTGTTCGTTTTAAATACTAAAAAACATTAATATTCATGCTAATACTTATTAAAAAAACAAGAGATAAAAACAGAAAATCTCTTTAAAAGAGAAATGAGTAAAATTTAGTTGTAGATTCTCTTTTAACTTTAGAACAATTTAAAACTGAGCGGCATTCTTTTAGATTACATTTGAAATGTTGCGGTATTGTGTAGTGTCCTTATGCGAATTCCAAGGCTTTTATACGTAGGAGGGCCATTCCATCCATCATCTGCATGTAGGGTCGACGAAGGGAACGTCGGGCAATGCCAAGTCGTGATTGATGATGATGTCTCCTCCCTCTGACAGAATAGTTAAGTCCTCTTGTTTTCCTTGTCACTTTCCCTCCTGAGCTTTCCACAATGTCCCTTTGCTATGCATATTCGCTTTCAGTGATGCTCCTGGGTTACAGCTAATCAGATGGCTTTTCTTCGGGGAGTTGTAGTGCTGCCGACATCGGAGCCACAGGAACTATCAGACTGCTGTACTCGGCACACACACTTCAATTCTCTTGAGGCAGCAGAGGATGTCCCTGGCTTTCTATTACTTAACAGTCGAAATGACAATCAGGAGATGTACAATGGATTGATGTCACCTGTCAACAGGAAAGAAGTTTTTCTACGATTTTTTTTTTTGCCAGAAATAAAAGCAAATACTGTATAAAAAAATAGATGGGAAAAATGGAAATGTAGGGAAGCAATTGCTGAACTGCAGGTGGTTTTTTTTTTCTTTCAGTTCTAAATGGCAATTGAAATTCCATTTTCGTTTTGTGTAGCAATGATTCATAACCTAAAGTCATTCGCGACGCATACATTTTTTTTTTGCGCTGCACTAAATGTTAAATTTTTAATAACTTTTTAATAATCTATCTATTTTATAAATAATACCTCTTAATTCCCAAAAGCAGTCAATTTAAAAAATAAGTTTGAGATGAGGAATTAAATGAATATTGTAGATCATATTTCCTTTAGAGAAATTCGACATATATTACACATCTACTCTTCTTATATTTATATTTTAAGAAGACGAATAGGTGTGTGCTATAAAATTATATTTGCTGAGTACTATAAAATTAAGAAATTTAACGAGTCTAAATAATTCAACAAATGATAGCCAAGACCTTGTGCCTTCCTTTATGGTTATCCTGGTTATCATTTGTTGTGAATTAGGATATCGGATAATATAAGTATTTAAAAGGTATGTAATTTATATTTAAATTGTATTTCAAGTAAACCAACAAATCTGTGATCACGTGATCTTGGATTCTGAGATAATTTTCTCACCACCCGTAACCGCGAGCGCTTCTCGGAGACCTCATGTATGATCGTAAGTCATGTGACTTCCTAGTGACCCGAGTAGATAAAAATAAAAATGTGAGCATCCTCAATGCTACACCTAACATTTGCCGTCTTATTTAAATTTCTGGTTTCGGAGGAGATTGGGCCAAAAAAAAAAACAACTTTTCTTTTAATAATATAGGTAGACTAGAAGTGTACATTCAAGAGTGACTTCAGTCATATCAATCTATTGCTAAGAGCTGAGTAGATGTCTACGCTTTTTTCAAAGTGTAGACATAGATTTAGGCATTATCAGATCTAGGTTGATTCTAATGGGAGCAAGGTTTTTTTTAATCAACAGGACTGGTGTTGTAAGATTAGGAACACCTGACTTTGCCTCTTGCAAATAAAGTAGGCAAAGAGAATTTAGTATTTTGTAAGAAAAGAATTGAAAACATAATTTGCAGGCGAGTTGTAATAACAATTTCGAACTTTGGCAAACGAGGTTGCATAGTAAGTCATCCGAATACCACAAATTTTAGACTATATTTCGGTTAAAAATATTTTTCCATGTGAATTTAAGTAATTTAGATTAAAACGACAACACACAAGGCAAGAACATTTAAAAAGATTATAAAAACATACTTAAAAATTCCAGGAGCCTTTTGGGTTCCTTTGTGGAAAACCCTTCTTCAACACAATTACTCTTGAAATATTCACTTATATACGTTGGGATGAGAAATCAGGACCAATAAAAATAATAAAATTGTAATTAAATATTCAGTCTCTGATTGGTGTCAAGCATCGTCAGAGATTATGTCATAAGATAAAAACTTACTGCAACTCCTTCTGGAAGTTACGTCAAACTATCTCTTCACCCCCATGAGAGGATATGTCGTTTTTTATATCGTCATTGGAGTCGTTCTTTTTTTCCGTTCTTCAATTTTATCTGCAATTATTTTTTTTTCTTTATAATTGATTTTTTTTTGGATATCACAGTTATTAATGTACTTGTAAATGTTACTGTTAGGTATTTCAGTGTTGTATAAACCCAATAAAATAATAAAATAAGATTCCATAGTCTCTCGGCTATCCTTATTTTTATTATTAGCCAAAATTAAGAAACATTAAATCCAGTAGAATGTCCTGTCTTGTAGACATGATGTGCAATATTAGAGCCATCTGTGTTTCCTGTTTTGATGCAGCTTTTATGCCACCCTATACGTTTTTTCAAACTTTGTCCGCTATTCCCAATATAAAAGCACTTATTATTTTGGCATGATATTAAGTAAAAACTATCTTTTTTGTTAATATCCAATTTTCCATCATTAGAACGTTTTAAAGGATAGTATAATTTATTATTTAGGGAAAACCCAACGCTTGTATCTGTATTCTGAAAAACGTTTTTTTAAACAATCGAATAAGATAGGGTGATACGGAAAAGCCGTCCAAATCATGTTATGAGCATCTTTATTTAGAGGATTATAAATATTATTTAGTGCTTTCCTCATAGAAGTTGAAACAAAAATGTTGGAGTAACCGCATTTAATAAATTTATCTTTTATTTTCTGTCAATGCTCAATAAAACATGATTCAGTAGAGCATATTGAAAAAGTTTTTCTAATTTTCATTGTAACTAAATTTCTCTTTACAAATTGAGGAATAGCTGAAGCGAAAGGCATAATATTGTTAGTGGATGTTGGTTTCCAAAAGGTTTCTAGTCAATACTTATGAGCATTATGTAAAGTATAGTCAAAAGCTATGAGCGTTATGTAAAGTATAGTCAAAATCTATAAGCGTCATGTAAAGTACAGTCCAAAGCTATGAGCGTCATGTAAAGTATAGTCAAAAGCTATGAGCGTCATGTAAAGCATAATCAAAAGCTATGAGCGTCATGTAAAGTATAGTCAAAAGCTATAAGCGTCATGTAAAGTACAG
>JAFIDM010005346.1:40108576-40123405 GCA_023159025.1 Thereuonema tuberculata
TAGTCAAAAGCTATAAGCGTCATGTAAAGTACAGTCCAAAGCTATGAACGTCATGTAAAGTATAGTCAAAAGCTATGAGCGTCATGTATAGTCAAAAGCTATGAGCATAATATAGATTTTAGCCAAAGCTGTGAACATTATGTAAAGTATAATCAAAAGCTATGAGCGTCATGTAAAGTATAGTCAAAAGCTATGAGCATAATATAGAGTATAGTCAAAACAATGAGCATTACGTAAAGTATAATCAGAAGCTATGAGCGTCATGTGAAGTATAGTCAGAGCTATAAGCGTCATGTATAGTCAAAAGCTATGAGCATAATATAGAGTATAGCCGAAGCTATGAGCGTTATGTAAAGTATAATCAGAAGCTATGAGCGTCATGTAAAGTATAATCAGAAGCTATGAGCGTCATGTAAAGTATAGTCAAAAGCTATCATCATCATGTAAAGTATAGTCGAAAGCTATGAGCTTTATGTGAAGTATAAAGCTAAGAGCGTCATAAAAAGTATAGCCAAAAATTCTGAGTGTCTTGTAAAGTATAGACGATAGTTGTTATAAGCTTCATGTGGAGTAGCCAAAAGTTCTGAGCGTCAGATAATGTATAGGGAAAGTTATAGCGTCATATAGAATAGAGCCAAAAGCTAAGAGAGTCTTGCTAGATTCTTTAATTTTTAAGAATTACTTTTTACGAAGCAGTTTTTTTTAAGAGACCTAGGAAGATACCTGAGACAATGTTATTTGAATTGATATTAAATTTATGTTGAACAACTATTTGAATTCCGATTTTTTCCCTTTCTGAAATCATGGGGAATTTAACATATTTGAATGTTATTGAGAGATTTAATGAAAGAATTTGATATGGAATAAGTTTGGGGTTTCTTTGTACATACTTTAGAAGTAGTTATGGTTTGGTTGATGCGAAATTACCCTTATTTCCTGATTTCTCTTAAAAGAACAAATTCGGTTTGCTTGAAAGAGGAAAGGAAATCGCCTTCGGATATTGCTATATTAAATATTTGTGATAGAGTAAATACAATTTCATCGGTGATCTATTTAAGAAGACTTTGTAGCAAACTCATCAGGTCTACAATGTTTCATGGATGGGGATTTGATTGCTTATTTAACCTCATCAGAAAAGGTCGACGAAGAAGAAGTCTTCATACAACAAACTCGGAACATCCGTCCTTGTATCCCGTAAGGATCATTTTTTTTTTATCTAAAATTTAAGAATATATTAAATTGTTATACCTATTATTGGTTCTTACTTTGCTTTCCTTAATTTTTTATCTTTAGAGTGGGAAATATCTTGTTGGAATCTGTAATCTAATTCTGTCATGTATTTATTTTGATAGTTGTTTCCATTTCCACGTTACATTATTTGGACAACAGAACATTAAAACGATAAATCAAATTTCGAAATCATTGGAGTTTTCTTCATTCTTTTTAGTGTTTGACTTTTTCTTTGATAAATATTCATTCAGTTATCATTATAAACAATATTATAATTATCATTCTACCTCAGTATAGAAGAGAAAATCTTAGAAATATCTTAGACGCTAAAGCAAACAAATTCTTCTGGGTACTTTTTCTTTCCAATAAAGCATCCAGTGAAAATATTTTCTAATAATGTATTTCTAATTAGTTGATTTTGAAGATCTGTATATCGACAGCCCTACTATGTGGAAACTTCTATGATCTTGAGTTGTTTTTAAAAATTGCGGAGAGCAATTGAAAAATTGTGAACTTTTTTAAAATTGTATATAATGTTGTATATATACGTACAATGGAGAAAAACAAACTCCTACTACTCCAACGATAATCAATATTTCGTCCTATTTATTCCAAGGACTTCTTCTGGATACAATATAAATAAACAAAAACAAAACTAAGGAATGACAGAGAAAACCTTCTCTTTTCTCTACAATATGTAACAAATAACTTCAATAAACATAAAACATGACATTAACAATAAAAATAAAGTAACATAAATAAATATTATTAACAAATTCGTTTGAAAAAACATAAGTGATTTATCGTTATTACGAAAACCTATGTTTAATTAAAATCAAAATTTCTTCAAATCTATTATTCTTTGTTAAAGATTTTCTGAAATTATTAAGAGACACTTCATTGACTTTATGGGATTTATCTTTATTTAAATATCTACAACTGTTAATTAAACATGACTCCAATGTAAACCTTTTATATTCATCTAAATATTTAAGATAACTAATAGATTAACTGATGTATATATAATGTTGTTTAACTAGTCTTGTGTGTTGGCTACCTGCAATTTTTTAATTATTACACGCATACTTAAATGTCTGTATTTTCTTGAGTTGTTTTATCAGAACAAATGTCCAGAGACAATTCCAAGGAGCCATAGTTTACTTCCAAGGAAAAAAAAAAAAGCATGAGAAGGGGAAGGTACGTTGTTTGGTGGAATGATGGCATTTTAATCAGTTTCTCTTAATCACATGAGGAAAATAGATGTAGGAGGTGGCTATTGTGGTCCTGTCATGTGGCTTCACACGCAGACTTTGAAATTGGCAGCGGCGCGGGGAGATTCTGTTGCGATTATGCATTTAATATCATCCACGTATCGATCTATTATTTCAGACAAGGCCTGAATTCTGCAGAGGATTAAAAAAATGCATTACGCTGACTACAATTCAATTTCGCGTAAATCCCATTTTATACAGATAATAAGTGTCTGACTGTTTTGAGCCGAATCAATGTTTGATATCCTCGAACGGAGAAGATCCGAGGCAACGCTGGGAATTCAGTGCTGCAAAACCAAATAACACAATACCTTATCAGAAGATTAAATTATTTCACCCTCCCCCGTTGTAAAAGTAAAATGGCCCACTCTATTACAGCTCAACTTCTCCTCCCTGTGAGTCGCACTGGCCTCAGTAGGAGATACGCAAAAAGAAAGAGAAATGTCATAAAAATATATATCAATAAGAAAAAAAAGTAAAAATTCAATATATATTTTAAATTAAATCATAGTTATACGAAACTATTTCTCAAATGTTAAAATTACTATGACCTTTGCTCCCTTTGTCCAACAAAAAACTTGCATGAAGACATACAGAAATAGTAATTAAATGCTTAATTAAAGCTGTTCTTAATAAGTTAGATTTAATTTTTCATGTTTCTTTTCTTTTTAATTAGTCAGTGAATTAAGATTAAGAATAGTTTATACAGGGTGTCCCATTAAAAGAAAGGTCAATATTATGGGAGGTGATAGTATAGGTCGTTTTAAGCAAAAAGTTCTTACGAACGAGTGTCCTATTCCGAATGATTTCCGAGGTGGTAAAAATTTGACGAGCAATTGTCACTGCTCCTGCTGGCCGTTGTTTTCCTTCTCGTCCACAGCAAGGCGCGAAGATCTCCAAACCTAACCCCCTTGGATTTCTGTTTATGAAGAGCAAAGTGTACAGACAGAGTGAATGCGAATTGCACGCTCACATAATGAATGCTTTTGCTCGCGATGAACGTCGCGATGAACTCAGACAAGCAAGACGTTATGTTGGCTATGCAAAGTTTGTCCTTTCCTGGTCACGCTTTTGCGATTACAAAACGACGCCATCTTGGACTGACTGCTCGGACTTCAAGGTGATGACGTCATGACTGGTGACGTTTGTTCCAGACAAAATCGATCGCTACGTAATGACCAAATATGGCAAACTACTATAGGTTTGTATCTACTCTAACAACTGAGAAAATAAAATGATATTGAGCCATTTGTTTAAATCCGAATATTTGCTGGAAAAGCATCACTTCCTGTGCACCTGCCTTAGAAATGTAATCATTGACGTTATATAATCAGAATAATCAGAAAAGGTTATTTTGCTGTCCCTTTAAACAAGCAAATTTAATGTATTAAAATAATACTTTCTCTGAATTTGAGTCTAAGTGCAGTAAACAATTAAATTCTATTTCAGATAACACCAGTTCAGACCTTTTTTTGTAGACATGACAACTTTTTTAAGTTAGACAATGTTAAAGTTCTCTGCTGGCTTTGGTGCAAAATTTAGATTCTTTGATTCTTGTCAGCAAAATACATGAATTAAATGCGCGCATAGGATGTGGAAGTGAAATATGGATAGATGACTGAAAATTGAAAAGAGTATTAGCAGTTGAAATGGATTACTGACGTAAAAGCTGAAGGATCTAAGGATTGGATTACATTAAAAATGAAGAAATTAGAAATCGAATGGATGCCTCTGCAAATATTATTTGTAGAATACAGTCGGACCTCGATATAAGGTCACCCCTTGGGACCTCGCGAAAGTGACCTTATAAGCGGGTGAACCTTATAACCGATTCATACGCATTTGTCAATAAATAAGCATTATATGAATACAGTATAATTCTTTGTAAAATCTAATGCGTACAAAAATATCAGTTTATTAGGTTATAGTTTTTTAATTTAGTTTAACCATTAAAATTAATGGAATCAGAAAGAAATTATTTTTTAAAACTTTTAATTCGGAATAAAGTTGCATACAAATAGTACTGGTATACTCAAGCAAAGTACTGATATACAACTGACCTTACTTAAAATAATCCATAATAAAGGACTGTATTTTGGTTTCATCTTTTGTACAATGTTTTCTAAGTTTTGAATTTTCTGAAAATTTAATGATCTTGAGTGCTTCTGCTTGTGTCACCGCTTCACTTTCAGTATCACTGTCATTATCCTCACTTTCTAATGCATTGGAATCTAAAACTTGCGAAACAATTTCGGAAATCGAAGCTTGAGAATTGATAGCAATTTCATCATCAATTCTCACATATTCACTTTCCCCTTCTATAGCACAGCCGTGATTTCTGAGATCTTGTATTAACACATGTAAAGGAATATCGTCTTCATCATCTTTTTTTTTATAGAATTTGAAGGAATGAAATGTTTTGTGAAAAAGCTGTCCCCTCCGTCAGTAGGAGAAATGACGCCGATAAAAGATCGTACCCACGGAAAAATTTGTGGAATTGAATCAGTATGGCACTGGAATCACAGATAAAAGTGCGATTACGGTATTTAAGACCTGACCATATATCCGATAATCCATATCATAGAATTCCTATTCAATGAGCCGGGCCTATAGAAAAGTGACCTTATATGCGGGGTGATCTTATATGCAGGTGACCTTATATCGAGGTCTGACTGTATTATAAAAAAGGATTAAATTGGTTTGGACACGTGCTTCGAATGGAGAAGAAAAGGTGGCCCCGGCAGTTCTATGGAAACCACTAGGGAAACGTAAAACAGGAAGACCAAAAGATTCATGGTTTAATGGAATTAAGAAAAGTATGGAGAGCAGAGGATGAAGGGTCCATGATGCAGAGAACAGACGGTTTTGGAAGATGGACACGGGAAGATGACAATCTGCTGTAGAACCCGATGATGATGATATGGAAGTTGGCACGCCAACCATAATCTTCATTATATTTTCCGATTGTGGTTCTTTTGTTAACTAGACAATTATTATTCAAAGTATTTATTATACAATTAAGCTTTCAAATTTATAATAAAAAATTAATAAAACTTATCCTTGAGCTGCTTGAATTACTAAACGCTAGCTCCACCTCCTCTCTCCCCCCCTTTTTTTTTCGCGACACCGACTTCAAAGAATTCCCGACCATTACAACAGAGCAGTGATTAGATGTCATTGGGAAACGAATGGAAAGAGAGAGAAAAAAAAAATCCCTTCGTATTATTCTTTTGACGGTCACCATTGCTCGTTATGAGACTCTTTTTTATTGAATAGACGAAAATCCCACATTATTTTCTCTCCCCTACCCAATTTGGTATACCCCTCGCTATTTTAAAATCCCCTATTTTTCGTCAAGCCATACGCAGGTAATTTTTAGAAAATTCAATTTGCCATCGATTGCGAAATGACTTCAAAATTCAGTTAATGAAATTGGGGAAACCATAGCCTCTTCCTTATTATATTTTTCCATCTAGAATTTTTTTAAAAAAAGGATGTTATCAAAACAAACGTGGCTTACATCCCGTGTCAGATTACTCGTATTACAGCAAAAGAAACGTCTTCTCGAATAAAATATCGAAGGAAAGAAGTAATGATGATAATATTTACGAAAAATCTCCAGGCATCGAATTCAAATAAGCTACATATTTTGTAATTTAAATTTTGAAAATAAACTTAGAACGACGTAAGGAAGACAAAAATAACATCTTATTTTCTGAACAATATTTTATCGATTACAGGATCTTATTCCTTTCGTATTAATGAGAACTACAGGAGGGAAGTATTAATTTTATATACCTTGAAATCATATTTTTTATCCTCCTAGAGTGTTGGTCTAATGATAGATAGTCGAGAGAAATCTGTTATAGCAAAAATATTTTAATTGAAGTACTCATCTGTCCGTCCGTCTGTGATCAAGATGTTTCTAGAAAGCTGAAACTCGTATCGTACGTTTACGAAATTTAAAGTTACATTACAGACCAGTAAATATGATGTAACTCTTGACATATAAAATTGTTTGTATTCTTCGATTCCCTGCTCTTTAAAAATTTGTCTTAAAATCGTAGTTATTTCCTCCCCGTCTAATCGTCAAACACTCTGCGATCCCAGTTTAGTAGTTCTTAGATCTCACATTCTGAAAACTCTAGTTAGCACCTTAACATCTCTGCTAGTCTTTGTACGGTCACAGAACACAAGATAAGAAATACAGCCAATCTTTATCCAGAATAATCTTTATCTAGAATATTGGAAAAAATTTGTGAATTATAGACAATACCGTGTAATGAGGAAAACATCAGAAGATATGTCAAAAATACACCACACTATAGAATACACCACAGAATGAGAAAAATAACAGTTATATAAAAATAAATGAAGAAACAAACAAATACGTACTTATAATTTTTGTAAAAAGCAATTTTGAAACAGCTTTCTCTGCTAAATTCCATTCTATTCGTTCCACTTCAACAAATACAAAGCCCCGCTTTCTTGAAGTAAGCAATAAAATTAGAACTTTTCTCAAGTATGGCATTATTCCAGCTAAGATTATTTACAACGCAAAACCACTCATTACAAAAATATTTTTTATGCTACTTTCACCCATGATAAATTAGACCACACTACCGTTATTAATTTTGCAAGTTGAAGTTTTTTTTTTAATGTTTTTCTTTTGTTGGTGCGCGCAACATTAATTGGATGAAGGTTGACAAGAAGGAAGGAAGATTTGTACGAATGATGAATGATCCTATTGTACAGTTTCTTCCTTTCCTTTTGCAAGAAATTAAAAACAAATGGAATGATAATAATTGACCTTTCCTACAAAAATGATAGATATTTTCAACCATTAAAGTAATTAGCATTAAATAAAAAAGAGTTTTCAGTTAATGCTGATTAAATTAATCTTAATAAACAAGGGATTTTTTTTTTAAATCTCTTTAATTTGCCGTTAGGCATCAGTTATTAAATGATTGATAAAAGAGACTGCATATCTCTTTTGTATTTTTCTTCATTTCGTAGTGTTTTCTTTATAGTGTTCTGAATATTGAAATAAGAAAGACTGGCAAAGATATTGAAGAAACACAACAGACAGAAGAGCATCAAGATTGTATCGTAACAATGGAGAAGCAGCCATCTTGAAAAGACTTTAATTATGGAGCAGTGGTTTTTAAAGTAATAGTTATATTCTTAAATATAAGAACTAGTTCAATTTTGAGAGTTTTTAAATATTTTTTGAATAAATATTTTTGGATTGTATAAAGTTGTTTAGGGCACCATTCTTGAAAAAGCAATTATTATTTCGCGGCTTTTCTACACATTTATTTTTAAAAATTCTCTTTTTCACGAATTAGAAAATAACTGATTTAACTTCTATCTACTTCTTGAAAGTGAATAAACACAAACAGATGAAATCTTTTCTTATTGGTTAAAATTTATTGAGAAAAAAATATTAATTGCAGACAAATATAAACTGAAACTGAAATTTTTGATGAAGTCTAATAATTATTAAGCCAATATCAGATATAAATCAGCTTAACTGATATATTCTGTATTAGATTACCATTAAATAACAAAATTTTAGTTCTCATTAATCTTTAAGCATATGAGAACATTACTTATAATACTGAAGATGCCGTTCCGGCGTGGCCTTGTGGGCTCGGCGGCGATCTCTCATGAGGCTGTTGTATTGGAAAATCTGGGTTCGACTCCCGGCGTCGGCGCGGATGTTTGCTTTCTTTCCTGTATTTGTCTAATTCTTCGCATAGCTCTTCTTTCACCGTCTATGGTATTTGGGTTCTTCCCTGTATTATGGGGTTGGCGTCAAGAAGGGCATCCGGTCGTAATAACCCCTGACAAAATTTCTCTTCGGAATTACACAAACGCCGGTTGTGCCGACAGCAACCCTACAGGGAAGAGGGAAAAAGATATAGTTAAAGAAGACTTATATAACTGAGGATAATATTAATGTTATTCTACATTATCTGTAATTATTATTTTTATTTATTTATGTTGAACGTAATATTTATGTTCATAATACATATGTTCGTAAAGATAAATATTTTCACTTGTGAAAATTAAAACATCAGTTTTTTTAAAAAGTCCAAGAAAAATACACTAAAATTTAAAATATAAGGGAAGTGACATCTATTAAGTAGTTTCATGCGGTACCCTTTCTCGCACATTATTAGCCTGCTTAAAAGGAGAAAGCAACCAATATGAATAAGATTGATTATTACCTTTTGCCCAATCGACTCTGAGTATTTAAAACCGCAAGAGGGTCAAGTCCAACAGAGTGGGGACTTAAAAAAGAAGAAATAAAAAAAGTGGGAAAAAAAATAACAATAAAGTAAAAAAAACAAAAACAACAAACAAACTAATAATAAAAACTATTAACATGGTCGAATCAATAATAACAAAGGTAAAATGTATTAAAATCTGATAATTGAGGATAAATTAATTATGCAAACAATTAACAGAAAGCTTATGATTATAAGATTTCTCCATTAATATTAAGAGTGGTTCTTCTGTAGCTGATGATTACTCTCCGTCCCAAAAATAAAGGATTACCAAAATCTAAAATATGTCCCGTCTCATAAGCATAGGCCGCCGTATTACGTTAATTCCCTTTTTTTTTTCCCTTTAACAACATTCGCGTGCTCTTTTAAGGCGTTTGGATTCGCTTATGTACAGACAGGGCTCATTTTTACATTTAATACCATAAATGCAGTTACAGTCGGACCTCTATTTAACGAAGTCGCTAAATCCCGAAAAAAAGTTCATTATATGAAAAATTTGTTAAATAGAGATTCACCTTGAAAAATTACTTTAAACTATATAAAACAGATTTAAAATACATAAACAATAAATATTATTAAAAAAAGTAATAAATTTTAATGACATATTGCATACATTACCACATGCGTACTTAAATTTTACTAATAAAGCCTGTTAATTTTATTTGAGTTTTTTTTTTTTTTTTTTTTTTTTTAAGTGTTTTTGCTCATAGTACGTCTCGCATCTTGCAATGCATTAAAAACCCCTTCAGTATTTTCTTCAAATTGTAATCCGCGTCGGGTTGTTTCAAATGATTTTAGCATTTCATCATACGAAGGTTTTTTGATTTCTGCATCATGATCATTTCTATTTTCATCATCTTCATCTTCATCGCAATTCTTAGCTATATTGTTTTTATTTTTCACACTGTCCAAAATATCGATTCAGTTATTGTTTCCGAGGTCTCAACTTCAAAATCAAGTGAAAGATTATCATCAATCAGCACATCAACATTAATTTCTTGTTTTTCCCTCAGCTGTATCCACATTTCTTTCATTTCCTCTAAGGGAATATTGATAATAAAAACATTTCAAGGAGAAAAAAAAATAGATACCACGAAAAAGTTCGTTAAATAGAAAATGCACTTCGCTGTTTGGAGGTTATTTTATGAAGAAATTAGCAAAATATTCATGGTTCCAAAGAAAAGTTCGCAAAAATAGAGAAATTCGCAAAATAGAGGTCCGATTGTATTTTAATGATTGGCACATCATTTTCTTAAATATTACTTGTATGATTGAAAAACCTCATAATAGTGTTTTTAGTTATGGTAATAATCCCTATATTATAATGTCTTAAAATCAGTCCAATATACCTAAAATAAAGCCCATATATACAAATGGCTTAGTTTGTTTCTTATGTTGATTGGGGTTATATATCCACTTCTGCAACAACATTTATAACAAAAGGAAGATTAAATTTCTAACATTTAATAATATATTTCTACTGACAGATTTACAAATGTACAAAAGAAAATATGCAATAATAAGGCTTAAATACATCAGTTCTTTAAGAATATTCATCCAGTCGTTCATAAGTTATTAGAGATGGGACACAAACACACACATCCAAGCTTAATAACGACTAATTTCTTCAGTCTGATATTGCTATTGAAAAGTAGGCTACAACTTAAATGAACAAGTACCGGTATTATTATATACAGAAATGCTTTATTTTAAGATTAGAAATTGTTGGAGTCTTATTTATAAAACTTAGATTTTAATAACACGGCTTACTTTTCTGTTTATGGGATTTAAGTTCCTGTAAATTTTTTCCTAATACTTACGATAAATTTATGAATTCTCTTTAATATGTTTTCTGTAAATCATTAAATCTGACATAAATAGGATTTGGTCGCAAAGCATATTCCTTAATCTTTTCATTTAGTGGTAATGTTCCATTTAATATCACATATTGACGTATTTGTATTTGAATTCACCTGTTCAAAAAAAAAAAAAAAAAGAAGAAGCTAAATGGACAACTGTATCTATGGATTTTCTAAATCTTTGATTGAACACCTGAATTTGTCCAGTGATGTTCCTGTTTTCACTGAGATTAGGGTAGCTGTGGTAAGCTTCCTTCTTGTACGAACTCTATTGACTGTAGTGATCAGGGGACGTGGAGAACCAGTTCATTCTTGCCAGTTAGGGAAGTGCTTTCTTTGTAGGTCCCATATCTTGCGGTTTAGAGATCTCAAGAGGCTGTAGCGAGGTTAGCTTCTAAGACATATTCAGCAGAAAGCCAAGGGATTATCAGATGAAGTCCCTTAAGGCATTCAATAGCAGTCCATTCATAACAGCAGGATAAAAAAATTTATATAACATCACGTTTCTCTTTCCTTTCTATTTTATATCTTCTCTAAACAGCCAGAAAAAAAGTGTTTGTTTTTAAAAACATTTCATGTTTACGTTCAGAGTAGTTGAAAAGCAGAACTTTTCAAGGCAGAACTTCCAAGAAAGCATTAAAAACAAACTATTATTTAAAATTCCTAACTTTTCGTTTGAAGACGTAAATAAATCAAAATAAAAAAGGTATTTACTAAATTTAAATAGATATATTCTTCAAAGAGAGTTTTTACCCTCTCCTTGTAATGTTCACTCGATACTTCGTCCCTGTCCCTTGGGACTTCTTCAGGAGATGTTAAGGTTGCATGTTTTTATCATGCTCACTCCTCCTTCAGAATCAAGTTTTATATAAAAATTTATTTGTAATAACAATTCTTTGTTGATAAATCAAGAAAGTTAAGCCGTAATATTATACTAATATATAAAGCTGAAGAGTTTGTATGTTTGAACGCGCTAATCTCAGGAACTACCAGTCCGATTTGAAAAATTCTTTTTGCATTAGATAGCCCGTTTATTGAGGAAGGTTGTAGGCTCTATAATAGCATGCTACGATCAATAGGAGCGAAGCAGTAAACATAAACGTCAACCAACGGGTGCGGCGGCGGCGACGGGACGGCTTGGCCACACGACGAGAAACGAGCATTACCGAGAAAGGTCGAATTTAACGCGGGTAACACCGCGGGGCACAGCTCATAATTTTATATGGTAATTTTGTAATCGTCAATCTTTAAATTAAGATACATTAATGTTGGTGAAGTACATTATGGAAATAAATTAATAATAATAATAATTCTTTTAATGATGAATTATAAAAATAAAAACAGTGAAAAAATAAGCTGTTTAAATTTACGCTTTCCTGTGAATTAAAGGCTCTTCTGCTCCTGTCAATAGCTAAACAAAAATTCCTTGGCCTGCGGCCGCTCCGCAGATTATTTACCAAAATTGCCTTTAGTTTTAATTTTTTTTTAAAGAAAAATCCAATACTTAAATAAAAATAGACAAGAGACAGAGCTTTTGTTTATGAGCGTGTTGGTGAATATCTGAAAGGTGAACTAAGGCTGTTCGTTATCTAATTGCTACTGGATAGATGTAATTCAAAGCAGTAGATGTGTATTAGACCAAGCTGCTTTAGCCTGTTTTAAAAAGAAATGTTCAAATCGACGCATTAAATATTTATAATTTAATCATTTTTTTAAATTTCTATGTTGAACCTTTTATATTGACTTTTTATCTAGTTCTGAAAAGGTCGTTTAAAATCATTTTCTCATTCTTGTATTATTTTTAGCGACCCATTTGGGAGCTGCTACGTTTGTCCTGTACATCCGTCTGTCTGTCTGTCCCCCTCCTAACAACTCCCGAACGGAAGATCGGATCGACAAACGGACTTCACTATCGTGTTCAGAGGTCCAAACCTCTATTATTTCAAAAATAGTTATAACTATAAATTATTATATTAATTAAGTATTTTTTATTATTGCCGTTGGCGTAGGCCATTACGTTTAAGAAGCTTCAGTTAACATTTAATTCTGAAGTTAAAAAGTCCATTAGATCTATAATCATTAGATCACTGGCAAAAAAAAAAATGGAATAAGTTGTGTGGTTATATGTGATAGTAGGTTAGTGAATCTTGTTAGGTTGTGAATTAAAATGTAGGACAGATTCTAGAGATTAGGACAAGTTGAGGGTAGAGAAATTATCCTTGATGTTTTCTTTTTTTTGCACCTGGCGCCCAGGGACTTCAAGATGGCTCGAGTACTTCCTTCTCATCATCTTACCTGTCAAGCCTGTAGAGAAAGAGACGCTGTTTAGGTCACGCGCCATCTGCTCCAGGTCAGCCGAGGAGGAGTAATAGTTGATGGGAAGATACTGGCCTAAGACGTGACCAGAGCTTAGTTTGGTTGTTGCTGGTTAAGTTACATCCACTTTGTGAAGTTACAGAGAAAACGTAATTGCCTTATACACTGAATGTAACTCACCTGGAGTTCTCTTTTTGATTCTCGATGTAGAAGAAATATTTTTGCTGTAAAATAGATACTCAAGCGATAATTCTCAAGTTACGAGAAATTTCTTGAAATTCTTAACGTTTTAATAGCAATATTATTATAGCTGAAACGGATAAAATGTTTCAAATTTAGAATGAATACTGTTAAAATCTAATAATTTTCTCAGTATTCTGTTGTTAATGCCAATTCAGTTATTATTATTATTATTATTATTACGTAATTATAATAAAAAGTTAACTACAGGTCTAATTGCGGCCCTTGGGGTCGTGGAGGATAAGGCTCTCGGCGTTTCGTGACCAACGGGACTAAAATAGAGCTCGGTTGGTCAGCCCGACGTCCGCCCGCCTTTAACTCCCGGGAAAGCAACCCCGTACCCATTCTACAGAGGGCTGGATAGACCCTAGGACCCTTTTGGAGGAGAATGGAGCGTGGCCGGGGAACAAACCCGCCACCTTCAACCCACAGCCAAGCGAATTATAATAAAAGTATATACTTAAGATGCCAACTTTCAACTGTCGTCTGAATAATGGCACCTAAAGATAATGGTATAAAAATTTGAGCACTACCATTTAATTTATATTTATTACTGTGATAATGGCGCTTTGCTGAGACCTGTATTGTTACTATTCTGTTACTGCAGTTCCTATTTCTATCGTTGCTGGTGTAAAAATCCAACTAGAGACCTATTAATTATTTTATTAAAGATAACAATTGCTTCACTAGTTACAAGATTGTTATAAATACAAAAATATATTTAAAGAAAAATTAACGTGCAGCAGGTGAATTTAAATCATAAAAACAAAACAAGGGCAGCACAATGAATAATAAAATGCCTTTCTGGGTTCTTTTATCGGGGAGAGCGGATCGGACTGATGAGAGCGGATCCTTGCAGGACGATACGGAATCGTTCCCGATTCCCTCACATAATTGAACCAGAAAGGCATTTTATTATTCATTTTGCTGCCCTTGTTTTGTTTTTATGATAAAAATATATTCTTTACAGAAAACAAAATCGCTGGAAAAACATTTTTCTTATGAGAACAGTAATAGAATCTTAGACAGTTATTAAGTTTCTTTTGTTAAAAATATGCTTCGGACAAAATTAACTCATAATATCAAAATAAAAAAGGGGGTTTTAAGTTAAGGCTAAATACAATTTAAGGCTTTGTCCGTATTTGAATTGGTTAGCAAATGATATTATTGGTCATCACGGTTTGTTGAAAAAGCTTTGCCTATAAAGACCACTCTAATCATTTAAATCGAAGAAATGATCGTTTGGCAGCCGTTTTTCTTATACACTAATGTCACGGAGGTTGAGACCGTAATGGACTCGAAATGGCTACAGTAACGGCCTGTATCATGACCTGTGGTTATTCCAGCGGTCTTTACGACGAGAGTTGCTTTACACGCCCCCCCAACAGTTGCTCTTAAGCCTCGTAAACTTATCTTTTTTTGTTGGTTGTAGCTAAGCAGTGCAGAGTTATTGTGTTTTTTTTTTCTTTTTTTGCTTTTTATTTCAATCCCCATGCGCTATCAACATACACTCCCCAGTACTTTCTGTAGCTCACTAAAATAATAAAAATTAAAAAAAGACAAAATCTTATATATTTTTAACAAAATTTAACGTGCGTTTTGCATAATTACAGAAATAAT
>JAFIDM010005346.1:40129205-40164585 GCA_023159025.1 Thereuonema tuberculata
ATTTTTTACAATGAATTAAAATAATTATATTTTTTATAATGAATTAAAAATAATTATAGTTTTCACAATAAATTAAAAGTAATTAAATTTTTTATAATGAATTAAAAACAATTATATTTTTACAATGAATTAAAATAATTATATTTTTTACAATGAATTAAAAATAATTAACTAACTGTAATTAAGTTAATTTCGAATTAATCTAACTTATACGTACTTTCAAAAAACTACTATTTTCTTCTTTTATTTCTTGATCTAATCACAAGAGGAAGTACGAAACAGTTTCCACGAATTCAGCACAAGGGACGTTTAAATTCGAAGAAGAAAATAACTTTAGAAAAAAAAAGTAGACACATTTAGAGAATAAAAAAAGAGAAGAAGAAGCCCTTAGTCTAGTGTTGCAGGCTATCAATGTCAAATGACCTGTTCAAGTGCAATGGATATTTTAAGTTGTAAAAACGTCGTGGTTATGTTTTGCTTACGTTGGGATGATGAAGGAAGGCGAATTTTAAATTCGATGCTCACCTATTTACGACGGTGTTCCATTTCATGGTTGTCGGATCTCGTGAGGATGTTGCTGGGACATCAGTGAGACCGAAGTACATCTCGCGCTGTCAAAACGACTCTGCTCTGCTTATTTCGGAGATGACTTATTTACGTTGATAAAGGATTAGATGAACTCATACAATATATAAAACGATAAGATTATCTTAAAGATCGTTTTAATGGACATCAAAGAGTTCTTATGTAAAGATGTTCTGGAATTAGTAATGGAATGGCATTAGCATTAGGATATTGACTTTTAAAATGAAACAAAGTAAAAGAAAGATTACAGTAAATGTTGAACTTTGCCTTCTTTGTAAGATCTCGTAATGGCGGACTCAATCATTACGCATTATCTTCTGTATCTGAAGTGATATTAGGCTACTTTGTATAAAGAACTGAAATATTCCTTGTCTTCTTATTTGGAATAATACGGGAATATTTATAGAACATACCTTAAATGGGGAAATGTATGTCCTGTTAAATGTTTGTCCCACAGCCAAGCACCCCCCGCCTGTAGGTGGTTGGCTTCCCTTTCACCCTCACTCATTACAATCAATGACTCAAACGTCGTATCTAGACGTAAATAACTCCGAACGGACAAGTAATTGAGACAAGTCGTAATAATAAAAAATGTTCTATTGATGGAGATCTTTCCTTACGTATATATCTTATCACTATACAGGGGTGGGATCTCCTTTTCAAACAAGGTGGGTAAAGTTGTTTTGATGATTGTTTTAAGTTTGTCGAAAGAACCAGAAGCCCCTGAAAGAACTTGAAGCCTGCTGTCTTAGAGATAAAAAAAGTTTCTCACAACTTAAAAAAAAAAAAAAGAATGGAAACGAAAATCTGCGAAACGCATTTAATTAATTTGAAAGTTACATTGTCTTTTGACTGTAAATAAGGGTTCGAAAGTTATAGAGGGAGGGAAAGACACAAGCACAAAGACTGTCTGGATTTATGAAATTACGCAAAAATCAAATTATTTGGTTTTAAACAGCTTTTTTTTTCTTGTTCTGAATTTCAAAATTTAAACTATCAAATTCTATTGTCGTAAATACAGGAAATGCACAAAAATACAATAATGAAAGGAAAAAAAAAAAGTTAGGAAAAAAATAAAAAGCAATAAGAAAAATCAGAAAAAAAAAAAAAAAATGTGGACATTGAGAAAAAAGATTAAGAGAAAAAAAATATGGGGGTGCGTTGGTGCCTGAAAATACCCCATTCCTATGTTGTTTGGGCCTCTGAACACGATGGTGAAATCTGTTTGTCGATCCGACCTTCCGTTCGGGAGTTGTTAAGGGTGGACGGATACGGACAAACGCAACAGCTAACGATTTTGGTCGCTTTCACAATAGCTCCTAAAGGGATCGCTAAAAATATTTCACAAATTTAACATATGTTGTATTTATAAACAATTAAAATTGCAAAACAGATCAAAAAAATTTTAAAAAACATATTTACCATAGTTAATTAACATAGTTTTTGTTCCTTTTTTTTGCCATTTTAATTCTTTAATAAATAGAACATTTTAAATGTTTGCAATATTTTTTAAATATTGTTTTTAGTAGAAATTACGAGTTGAATTGTTGGCTTCAGTCGCTAGCGATTAAAAAAGAAAAAAAAAGTTTATAAATAAAAAAAAAACGAATTGGCGGTTGTTTATTATTGTGGATGAGTATTTTTTTAATAAAAGAACCAGATAAAGACCATGAAAAGCGTTGTACGGTGGAAGCTTCTTTATAAAAAGAATATTAATCAATAATAGGTCTTTCATCAGGGAAACCTCTCTTTATTGCCAATAAAGCCGGAGACTAACTGCACCAAAAGCAACAAATAAACCTGTAAAAAAAAAAAAAAGAAAGATGGCGAACAAGGTTTAATGGATGCAATGAACTGCACTCGGGATCTTTATCATCACGTTCCATTTGTAGTGAAGAAGGGATTGATGAAAGTTGGCCCTCTTATGTCATGAATGCTAAAGACTTGCAATCACCACCCTCAATCCCCGTTTACAATGAGTAGCACGACCGTGGGATTTAGGCGATGTCACCCTTGGCCTTTCCAATGGCTCACCAACTCTTTTTTCTCTTCCTTTTCTTTCTTTGAATCTGACCAATGTTCATTAAAAAAAAAACCTCTTTCTTGATATTAGATACTTCAAGAAGCTAAAATATGTAACCCGTAACTGCTTGTTTTATGTAGGGAATTTTGTATAGTAAGATTACAAATCAGACCTTGATCACGTGATCTTGGATTCTAAATAATTTCCTCACCATCCGCGATCGCTTTCTCACAACACGCGAACTCGTCTCGGAGACCTCCTGTTTGATCGTAAGTGACTTGACGACGAGTTGACCCACGTAGATAACAATGAAAGTGTGAGCATCTCGGAGACCGTCTCAGAGAACCGGGATGTGTCGGGACATCCCGGACGTCCGATTGACCCACATAGATAAAAATGAAAATGTGAGCATCCTCAATACTATACCTAACATTTGCCACCTTATTTGTATTTATGTGTTTTATGGTTTCGAAGGAGAAAGGGCCAGAAATAAAAATCAACTTCTCTTTTACATTTAGAGAGAGAGAAAGAGAGAGAGATATATATCGGTAAGTACATTTCATGATTTAAAACTACAGTAGAACCTCATTATAACGGACCTCATTATAACGGACATCGCTTATAACGGACAGTTTTTAAAAAAAATATAATAATAATAAAGGATGCATATTTTTATCTGATGAGTTTTACATTTCCAAGCAAGCGATTAAACATCGATCATTTAATGAAAAAAAATTTTTAACCTGCCCGATGATTCAAAGAATTGAGTAAGCAAACGAAGGCACAACGCTACAAGGAAGGATTCGCGACTTTGTAGCGTTGTTCCTTCGTTTGCTTTCTCAATTCTATCGATCATTTAATTTCGTTATTGTCTGAAATTCCACAAATTGCCGCACACACTCATCAGTAACCTTTTTTATTCAGTAACCTTTGAGTCATGTCGTTAAGTACTTTTTATAGCTAACTATTGTCCTTTCATTGATGTACACCCTGATGCATTACACCGATATAGAATTATTTGTTATAAACCGGACTTTCATTAAAACGGACAACCTTCAGCCCCGATTAGTCCGTTATAATGAGGTTCTACTGTATAATTATAATTGGCATACCAATTTCAAAAATCAAGGTACCAATCAAAATTAGTTGTTCAGAAAGAAAGTGATGGTCTAAACCTTCTTTTAGACTTTCAGCTTTAAGTGGATAAGTTGTTGTTTATTGTATTGGTAGAGAACCAATTGTATTTGATCTATTGGTGAAAATTGATGGAATAAGAAAAGTAATGACGCAGTGAAATTTTACCGTACCTTTAACAATAAAAAAAAAAGACTGACTACGTTTTTTGTTCAAGAAATAATCCTTCCATCACAAATATGATTTATTATCGTGCTTTGGTTTTTTTTTTCGTTTTTTTGTTTTAAAAGATTTTGGAAATTACTTATCCAAAATTAGCCTAAAAATTTCGTTGCTTTTGAATTAAATTCAACTAATGGACAGAGAATGACATTGTCGAAACCTTTGTTGAGATATGTTTGCAGTCATTTGCAGAAGACATGAAAATGATTCCCTGGTACCATAAATGCAGTAAATTTAATTAGGTAATTCCAATTACTCGTATTTAATTCAGAAACGAAAGGGTTAGTTTATTGTCTATAGAATAAACAAATATTTCCAACATCAACCAAACAAATGAAGTTTATTACGAATATCAAACAGTGCTTTGCTGGCTTATTGACTTACCTACGAAACAACAAAGTGTCTAATTTAATTAAAATTATTCATTTCGGTTATTATTATTATAAATATATAAGTCTAAAAGCTTTTCTAGTTCTCTCTCTCTCTATTGAAATTCCATTACAGTATTAATTTGGTTGAGAACACAAATATAAAATGTATTAATAGAAACACCTCAAAAATATATTCCTTAATATTTACTTAAATAGCAGAAATGTCTCTCATATAAGTCTCTTTTTTTTACGGTTCTATTTCTTATATTCATAAGCATTAGTAGAAGTTCTGAATAGGACCATCCAACCAAAAACAAAAAGAAAGCCCATGCAACTTCCTTTTAATGTAGGTTCCAAGACGCTTCCAGTTATCTCTGAACAGCTGTCATATCTCTATGTGTTCCTTTGGCTCGACAGCGACATCCTTTATTGCACATTATATAAAAATGTGTTTAATCACATTAAAAATTTTTAAATCTCACGTTTAAAAAAAAGTTCACAATTATTTTTAATCGGAAACATTAACGGTAACTGTACAGGATATCCAGTTGGTAGAATCTTGGTAGAAATTTCTTCCCTAAATAAGAAATCTGCAATTAAATGCATCATTAAAGAATTGTTGAGGAGCTGTAATTAATGAAACTTAACAACTATTTATAAGTTAAAATATTAATAATTTTAGTGAAGTATCGGCAATCCTACATTTTTAATATACTGTATAAAAAGCTGTAGAATCTCACTTTTAAAATTTAAGCTCTTACAGATTAAATAACTTCCGAAACATGCATCTGGATTACATTAAATTGCATACGCTCATAACCCATCTTTTGATTTCTAGATTAATAAGGAATTTTAATCCAAACAGGCAGGTGAAACACTTACTGTCAATATACACAATGAACTCCCACTGTGATCCCTACGTAATTTAAGCAATTAATCGAAAATTTAGTTATTAAAAGATTGATGATGATAATATAAATAATCTATTAATATCAATATTAGCACCTTGAATTATATAAACATTGATATTCTTCGGTAGCAAGATGAAAATGGATGGCAGGGCAGACACGCCTTTTTTATTCATTGATTAAACATTTAATTGTGGTTCGGAGAATGCCTTGTAAATGGCAATGCAGTGATAATTACGTCACATGCTTTAAATTCCAGGCTTCCGGTTGCCTAATTTGATTATATTCTAACGTTAAACTAATGTCTTATTCCAATTAAAATATCTTCCGTCAATTGTTTATCCTTCTAATAGAGTTTTTCTTTAGAATTCCTCTATTGCTACACAAAGCTTTAGAAGTGTATTTAGTTAATCAAAACGAAAATATTTGCCTAAATTTCGTATCTAAAAATACTCTCTAGGTTAGGAAAATTATATTTTTTTCTTTTGTCTTTTGTTTGTTTATATTTGTCTTTTCATTGATTTTTCTGTTCTTTTAACTGAGTGTTTACATGATTTCAGTAATATTTTTGACAGTACTTTTGGTTTTAATATAAAACTAGATTAGTTTTCCCCACGTCGCACAAACAACTTCTGCGGGCAGGCGATTAAGGGGCGCGGGTTATTAGAGGACAAATATAGGCTCTTGAAAGGTGGTTGTTGGCTGGCGGCAAAGCTCCTACGACAGTCATGCCAGGGTCTCGCAGAGCTCGACGTCGTTAATGCACTCGCCGCGGGATCCATACGAAATTCAGGCGAGGCAAGGCGTGCTTTCGCGAAATCCGCCTGGGCGTAGGCATGTTATGAATGCTGACGATAGAAGAACACGCTTCCCCGTCTACCCTGACGCTAAACCGTGCGCCTTGTGCTTCTTTCTACAAACTGAAACAATTTGGATCCCAATCAGGCAGAAACCACAACCCATTTCTCCGCTCTCTTGGGAAATTGTCTGCCTCAGAAGCGCAAATGCAAAGCAAACTCTGAAAGCTACGAAGCCATCTCGGATGAAAAATGCATTGACAACAGACTTGAACGGATATCGCATCCGTCAGCCAGATTTCCTACGGAGATATCGGCAACAGCTGATTTAAAATTCGCCCCAAATAAAAACAAAGTTTTCTCGAAATATGATGGGAATAAAAAAAAATATATATATAACATACACAGTTTTATTTCTCCATAATAAATATTTATAGTCGAACTCTTGTGTACGTCCAAAATAACTCGTAAATCATTGGACGGCCTTGATCGGGAACAAACCAACGTTTATTACCAGATTTGTTGTTCTTTTACCAACAAAAGTATGATATAGCGTTAAATAAACAGATATTTCTTTGTTTAGTGCCTAGAGTGATAAATTAACAAAACCCTTTGGGAATAAAAATCAATCTTCATTTTACATTTATATGAAAAGAATTAACATTATAATAAAAATAAATATTACGAATAATTTGAATATGAAGAATACATCGATCTTAACCCTTTTGCTTCGTATATTGATTTAAAGTGTGTATAAATTAAGTAAATAAATGTTATATATAAAATAAGATTTTATCATGTTAAAATCATTACAAAAAATTTTCCGATGTATTTATTTTTTCTGGAAAATGTAGTTCCTGACTGAACTTCTGGTCCGTTAGTACTAAGAACTTTTATTCTGTAAGATATTAGAAGTAAAATACGAAAAAGAATTGCAGGTACTGTTCTAACAAAGAGGTGTCAATATACACAATGAACTCGCACTGTGATCCTACATAATTTAAGCAATTAATCGAAAATTTTGTTATTAAAAGATTGATGATAATAACATCAATAATCTATTAATATCAATATTAGCACCTTGTATTATATAAACATTGATATTCTTCGACAGTAAGGTGAAAATTGATGGCATGGCAGACACGCCTTTTTTTTGACTCTTTCACCTTTTCCGTACTAACCCACATTAAGCTTTTAATGTTATTGATGAGGCCCCAATTGATGTAAATAGGAAAAGTCAGACAAATCAACGAAATGTCAGTATCAAGCAGCTGCTTCAAATCCAAAGTGGTGGATTTTCATCAATGAAGCTAATCGCTTCGTCTTGTAAGTTCATCATCATCAGTGTTCTGTCGTAGACAGATCCAATGGCAAGCAGCAAATAAGGTCAGCAATGTCTCTTCCTCCAAGTTGTTCTATTTCTTGCCTCCTCTTTCAGGCCTTGATATCCACTTGTAACCAATAGGTCATCCAGGATCATTTTTCTCTTTCTTCCTCTTGGTCTCTTTCCCTCAATCTTCCCCTCCAATACTTCCTTCATGAGATTTTCACGTCTCAGCACATGACCAATCCAGTTCTTTTTTCTTCTTCTAATGTTCTTTAATAAACTTCTCTCTTCCCCAATTTTTTCGAGAACTTTGTCATTAGTCACCTTGTCTGTCCATTTAATTTTCTCCATCCTCCTCCATAGCCACATTTCAAATGCTTCTAGCATCCCAGCATCTCTCTTTCTCAGAGTCCAAGTTTCTGAACCATACAAGGATATACTCCAAATGTAACATTTTATAAGTCTTTTTCTTAAATCAATATCCATCTGATTTGTGAACAAGTTTTTTCTGTTATAGAATGCAAATCTTGTAAGTTAGGAGTACTGAAAATGGGCTCTTTACAAGAATATAATTTTTTTTTAATACTATAATATAATGAAATGAAATGATGGGGAAAATGAAGAAGACTATTACAAACTAAAATGTTAAGAACTATTTTTAAAATCTTTACCTCGGGAAATAGAAATATTTCAAATTTGCTGTTGAAAACGTTAATGATTCCTTAGCAGTGTTACGATAGTTTCGTTTACAGAAACAAGCCAGCGATAGCGATTAGTAAACCAATCACAATGCTTCGCAACGGCTTCTGATATGTGAATGAGAAAATTACTCAAAAGTTATAATAAGCTACCAAGCTGTTTTTATTGAAAACTTTACAATTGAAAATCCACCACAATAGGCTCATGAACACTGAAGAAGGATGTAGTCCGAGCGAAACATCTAAGATAAATTGTTGATTCCTAATAAGGATGAAAAATCAGCAAATACAAAGTCATGTCATGAAAATACATTGTATAGTTAACATCCAATTCGGACGGATGGTCCAAAAATAGTAATCTTATTTTTAAAATTATGTTTATAAAACCATTAATCAAGTGAAATCGTAAAAATACGCTAATTTAAAAACAAGTTGCATTACAATCTCTACAAATTTCAATACAGTAAAACCTCTGAAATTCGGCCTAATGTGGCGCCCAGTAGGCCGGATTACAGAAAAGCCGGACTAACGAGAGTGTTCTTAAAGTAACTCAACAGCTTAATTTTTGTGAAGATATAACGCCAGGTATACTTAATTTTACCCCATTTTCATAATTTTGCACTCAAATGTTTATTGAAAACAATACAAATCTGCTTTTTCCGACACCAAGCTCTAGTATTTTGCAGATTCCCTACATCCAATCTCCTTAATGCATTAAGCTTCTGTTCCATAGTGACAAAGTTTTTCTTTCTTTTTTCACTCATAATGAATACGGGCGAATAGGGAAACGTATTTAGTTATTAAAAAAAAAATTACTCAGGACCAGCCGGATTTCAGAGGGCCGGATTTGAGAGGTTTTACTATATTACAGAGTTAATAATTAATATGTGATTTTTATGGGACTCTCATAACTAAGATAAAGTCATAAAAAATGCATTCTCTGCTTAAAATCTTAGCTAAGTTTCTGCTAGAATAAGCATTTTAATCTCTGTTGATAGCGCTAAATTTTTGTTTTCTACCCTGACATGGCTACAGCAGTTTTACTTTTCGTGATAAGCAAATGTCAACCTCTTCATTGTAATTGTGTTTGGTTGGATTTTTGCTTCGTTTAATAAAACTCCTCTTTTAAATGACAAACGGTGTTTCATTAAAAAGACGTGAAGAAGAAAAAAATAAGATCTCTTCAAAGATTGGGCGGTTTTAATTCTCGTTAAGGTGAGCAAAGAAGAATCTCCAAAAAAGAATAGATAGACAAATTTATTTTTAATATCGGGGTTGGCCTGTGTTGTAGGAGTTTTCTCTCTTTCCTCACTCGGCGCATGCACCGTTGATTTAGTGGTCTTGGCAGGTCATGGAGTCCCCAAAGAATAATATTGTCTTGGCGATGCGATAATTTATGGGCGCCAGCACCCCTTTCATTGCACCTTCGGCGGTGTTGAGCTAACGGAAGGCTAGTGGGTAAATAGAAAACAAATCTATCTATAAAATTTCAACTAAATAAAGCAGAACCTTGCTCTTCAAAGATTGCTTCCTTCAAGAAAGGTTAGAGAAAACTAAGAGATTCCTTGCTAGGTTACATCAACAACAAAAAATTGAAATACATTTTGTAAGACCTTGAGAATGATATTACAGAATATGTGATATTAAAAACTATATTTAAATAAAATAATAAAAAATAAAAAAATATCCAACTGTCTTTTATATAAATTATAAGACTGATCCACGAAGTCCCTCAACTTATAATAATAAAAATAACAGTAATACATCAGTTCTCCGATCCTTATTGGGTTTTTTTTTTAATGTCGTCCAGAATTATGTTAATAAAGATGGTTATTTCTAATCCAATGGTCCCTGCAAATTTTCCAGCGATGTAAGTGTAATTTAAATTTAAACTATTTTTTTTTTTAAGAAATAATACAAAAATTTTAAAAGAACAACTTCAGCTTCTATTTTCACCTTAAGAAATTCTTCCCTTATCCATGGTGAATGGGAACTAGAAATTCTAGCACCAGTTATAAGCAATGATTTTTCCATAATTGATTTCTAAAATAACAGAAATCAATTATGGCTGTTCGTATTCTAATTTTGTATGATAGAAAATTAATGTATAAGATAAATATTAATGAACCCAAATTTGAGCCTTGAGGAACTCCATTTCTTATATTATAAATTTTACTAATGTTAATTTTAATTTTATTTTGAATATTTTTGAATTTTGAAATTAATCCCAACATAATTAAATCTCATATGCATTTATAGAATATAATTTCTATATAAGGAGATAATCACAAAACATTTTCTTATATTTCAGATTTTTCTCGTTTAGAAAATTAATGAATTTCTTTATCATTTTTTCTGAAGGTGTAAAATGTTTTTTATTTTCTTTCGATTGGATGATTTTTTTTTTAAATGATAAACTGACATCACGGTAAGGTTGTTTGTTTGCTTGTTTTTGTTTTGTTTAACTTATTTATTTATTTTGTTTGTTTTAATTTCAACGCTGATTTTAGTTTGATTTTAGTTTGTGTGTTAGTTCATATTTTAAATTCTTAGGTCCTTTTTTTTTTTTTTTTTTTTAATACTTTATTGAAATGGATGTATTTAATGGTTTTAGGTGTTCAATGATAAGACATAATGATAACAGTGGCCTGTTAATATAATTAGTTTAAAATTTACGTACTGTTCGTTTTTTTTTACGAGCCTTCAGCGCTTTTGCACATGTGTCAGGACTTCTTCAATTTCATCAAAATAGGGGTGAGGAGAAATAAAGAAGGGATGTTTACTTTTTATCAGTGTTAGTTTACATAATTCTTTTCGGGAAAGAATTATGGAAAATTATTGTTTTTTTGTGGTGGCGGGGGAACTGAAAGTTCCAGATTCAGTCAACAGGTCTTATGAAAGTATTCATCTCACCCCTTTGCGGAGTAGAATCTCTGCGAGCGGCGCTTCTAGCTTTCGAAAACGTACAGTAAATGTGATCAAATTGTGACGTCTCAGTATTTTTGAATTTTCCTTTTTCATACAGACTGACCAATCCATAAATTCAAAAAAAAAAAAGAAAAATACATTTCCGATGTTCTAGAAACTGATAACCACCTCCGGATAATCCAGAATAAACTCCAGCCAGTTTGTTTCCGTTTCACGATGTATATAATTCATACATGAATTTAATCAAAATTTCGACAATCGACAGTTAATGTTTTTGAAATTACAGATAGACATCAATCATCCCAGATCTTTATATCCATATATATTAGTGAATAATGTGTAATTTTCATTTCAACACAATTAATTCTTGATAGTCATTGAGTGGGATTAACTGTATTAAATGAAGTCTTGCTCATTTGAATGTCACAAAAAAGTTTAATAATATTGAAATCGTTTTAAACTGTCATTTGATTATTATTTGATTTATGATCAATTACTCTATTAATAGATCGAATGGAGATATTTGAAATTGATATTATCATGTTAATCAAGAGCAATAGAGATATAACGTAGGATTATTCAATAAAATTCTCCATTTCGATGTTAATCAAATCTTTCTTTGACGCTTTTGTATATAATCATTATGTTTCAGTTAATTTAAGGTATTTCAGATTTCATACATTTGAAATTATGTGAACTCAAGGGAAACTGCATTTCCATTCTGATTTTATCAAATAAAAATGTTGATACTCCCTATCAAGTAGAATAAGTGTCTTGCAATTCATTTCCTGATTAATAATAATTAATTTTTTAATCACGTACGAAAATGAGTTATCTGAGAGGGGATACTTTTAAAACTTTAGGAAATAAGAAAAAGCAATTTAAAGGCTGGTGACCGAACACCCCCAATCAGTGGCGTATCAACGACTTGGGGGGCCCGGGGCGGGAGTTCCATTATTAAGCAACAACCAAAAAAAAAGGGTAATTTCCTATTTAACAACCAAAAAAAAAAAACCAAATAAGCTGGCTGGTGGGGCCCCTCCCAGGCGGGGGCCGGGGCGGACCACCACCCCCTCGCCCCCCCTTGCTACGTCACTGCCCCCAATTCATCCGAAAATGAAAAAAAAACCTGGTTTTTTTTTTGGGGGGGGGGGGTTGGAAAGTTTATTAGTTTGTCTGTAAACCTCCCCCTTCCGAGGAAGGACACGACTTTTTTTTTTTTGAACGACTACAACCATCACAATCCCCTATATTTCCAAAATCCTGGATACGCCTATAAATTTAAAGGGTTTATTCATCAACTGGATTTCATCTTACCTGACAAGTGAGATTATTTAACTAAATAAAGTAAAGTGCACAAATATTAAGAAAGATTTTTTTTTTTGACGAATTTCAAATGTATTTGTTTTAAAAAAATTTGAAAAACAAAAAATTAAACTATGTGTATCAATAAAAAAAAACAATAAAAAAATTGTCATTGTAATATAGTGTACCATAAACTTTTAATACGTGTATTATTCGTTGATTTTCCAAATAAAGCTTTTTCAGTTCCAGTTTTTTTATTCGTGACAGCATTTCGTAAATTCTGAAATTGATTTTCTGTTTTCTAAAAGCCCTTATCAGCAAAACATTCTATGTCTGTTGTCATAATCTGGTTTGTTTTTGTTTCTTTTCCCCTTTGAATTCACTTTTTTAATGCTTATAGTTAATCTTGAGCTTCAGTTTTTAAGAAATAATTACATTTAACCATTACGTAATATTTAAGAAAAACTTATAATATCGGATATTCGATTTGATCTACGATACTCATCCTGCATCTATTCACCCAACGAAGATATTTCACAATCACATGACAGTTGGACTGAGAATCAAATTAAGTCTATGAAAAACAAATTGTATAATAACCATATCATAAATGAGTAAAATTGTTTTCATTATTCAAGAAGGCAGTATCTTCTCCAGAGAAACTAGTAATTCTAATAAATGCATTTAATAATTTAAACCAACAATTTGCTGAAGATTGATGAGCGTGGTCTATATAAAAAGTATTAAGTCAAAAACCTAAAATTAACAGATGAGAGGATTACCGTGGGACCTTAACTTCTAACTAAAGAGAAATATTCTCGATATCAATGAATACGTTAATGAATAAGATGTAAATGAATGATTTGCTCTTTAGCAATTCATCTTTGTGTTCTGTGTTTGATTTAATATAAACTTTCTATAATAGATTAAGGCTGATGTTTCAATACTCTAAGTAACGTTTACTGAATTACATTATTTGATAACCAAGAACAATAAGGAAAAATAAGGAATAGATATCTCCGATGATGTCTCCAAAGCATTCTCTTGGGCTATTGTAATCTTTGTACCAATAACAGAAGAAGATGCGTTTTAGATCGTTACGTAACTCTGACTTTCATATTGTGGTGATTTATCTGGCCACTGGTTTGTAGTAATGAAGTAGATTAGACTGAAGTTGGATCTAACTGGGTTCTGTTTATTCAGGGCTTTTTGTAGAGTATTTACAATGATCAGTCATTGGCTGAGGGCTTTAACAGTTCATTGGGTGATTTAAAATAACACGTGATTAATAACTGAAATCAACTGAAGATTTAAAATTACAGGGAATTATGGAAACCCTCAGCCGTTGAAATTCAAAAGTAAACAAAACATAATACATATAAAAGTAAATAAGATAAAATAGAATAAGCAAAATAATTACAAATATAGTTATAAAAATTCATCACAATATTCACAGAAACTCATTAAAATACTAGGCAATTATATATCAATAGCAGTATTCTGGCACAGCATTAATGGTTACAAGAGCACGATGATAAACCAAATTTTACACAGATGATGTCTAATCTTTTAGCCAAGATTAATTGGGAACTGAAGTTTAATTTCGTAAGATGAGATCATCCTAAGTAAACAACTTGAAATCAAGTAAACAACTGGAACTGAAATATGTGTTCTCTATATATTGTAGTGAATTTGAGTATCAGAGCACAGATTTGGGGTTCTTTGATGAGACAGGTGTACGGTATCCTTCTATCCTTTATCCCAGCTCCCAAGGATACTCTTCTAATGCAAGTCAGTTTTCATTAACATGGTGTTACTAGAATGAAGATCGATGATAAGTTTTAATTGCTGTGAAGGGTGGATCACTTTAGCTTATGGCTCCTGTATCTACTTGAGATGTTACATGTAGCTTTGTGATATCGCTATAACCAGGGCTGGGAGTCGAAAAACATTTTAGACTGTGACTCTGATTCCTACTCCTACGCCACCAAAAGACAAACAACTTCACAACTTCCTGGCTGTAACAGTAGCAAATAGAATGTTTGCTGCAGTTTTGAAATTGCTTGCCATGTTGCTCAATTTTTTTCGTAACGATCAGGTGACTGATATTTGTTTTGTAAAGTTCTCCAAGATTCCATCTAAATGGTAATCCGAGGATTCAGTGTTGTTTTCTAAAATTTAGACTTGTGTTTGAATTGAACTTTAAATCTTAATCAAGATCAAGTTGAAGAATATCGCAGTCATCGTTTTAGTAATTAATCATTTCATTAGCATCGTTAATGGCTTTCAAGTTTAATGATAACCCGAAGCATTCAAGAAAGCAACTACATGCTTTCAGGTCATGAGAAAACTTTATTTACTTGCTACACTATTTAGAAGCATGTCATTCGACAGCTGTTGGTGAGGGAGCTGGTATATGATTATTTTTACTTCGAATAACAAAATATCAAAATTTCGTGCACGTTTTCTACAAGAATTATACAGCACTGAAACATTGAATCCAATTTAAATATAAGTAAAAAATAAGAATTAAAAAGCTTTTAAAAACCACGCTTTCTATATTATATAAATGATTAATACATAAGAATTATGCGTATATATTTCAGAGTAGTTGTATATAAATATCTGATCTCGATAGTAATGGCGCACGGAAGGACGTATTGCCTTGGCGGAATATAAAAATATATTAATATATCAGTATATTATTGTTCATTATTGTATTGTCATCAGACATAAGCAAATGTGCAAAATTTTCTAGATGATTGAACGATTGGAAATTACTTAAGAATTGATTACAAGATTTGACCCGGAACCAGACAGTGTGAGACGGTTGAAAAAAGAAAACAAAATCATATCTAGATCGATTCTGGAGTCTTTCCCTTAGATAATTCTTAATTAAAAGGAAGAAGTAGAAACAGACAGACAATTAAAAAAATCATTTCCATACACAATTTCGTCGATGGATGATCATCAAGTTCTCCAAATGCAAAAAAGAAAAAAATCCTTACATTGTTTGTTAACTCGAACATTTCAATGGGTTTGGCAGCTCAATTTATTGAATGTCATTTCTCTTTCTCTTGTATTAATAGTAATTTGAAAGAACCAATTTCGTTCAACGTATTCGCATTTATGAATCAGCGGTAAATTAAATTGGTAGGTGGAGCAGAAACTGCGAAAGACTTGGCAAATACAAAATTAATGATTGGTTGTATAATGGGAACTTTTTTTTCTGTACATTATGCACTAATCTTACATTTTAATTACGTTGCAGACATTGTTTGCTTGGATTAAAAGTTTTAATCAGTTTAATATCAAAGTATAATTGATTTCTTTGTCAGCACTATTCGACATTGCACTATTGTTAGGATAATGTTTTATTAAACTATTAGGCCTTATTAAGACATTTTAATAGTTAAAACTATTAGGCCTTATTAAGCAGATAAATTTAATGTACAGACACATCTCAAAAAGTAAATTACACCTTAAAGACATCATGATTTTGAAATAAAATTTTTAATAATACTACTTTTTTAATAATACTATACAAGGTGCGCTTGGCTGCGGGTTGGAGGTAGCGGGTTCGATTCTCGCCTCGGCGGAGGGTGGGAATTTTTCCACCCTCCATTCTCCTCCAAACGGGTCCTAGAGCCTACCCAGCCCTCTGTAAAATGGGTACCGGGTTTCTTTCCCGGGAGTAAAAGGCGGGCGGGCGTCGGGCTCTCCCGACCTCAATCTAGTCCCCTTGGTCCAGAGACGCTGGAGCCTTACTTCCAGTGCTCCCAAGGACCTGCATGGCCTGTAATAGGGAAAGCTTTCACTTTTTAACTATACAAGGTGATTCAAAATTCTCTGTACAAACTTTAAAGGTAAGTCAGGAATACAAAAACAAAACCTATTCATAGTGGAACGTATTTCCGCAAACACCACCCGAATGTTCTAGAAGATACACTAAGGTTCAGAAATTAAAAACAAGTAAGATAGACAACATTTTTATTAGCCCTATGTTTGTAAAATGGCAGTATTGTCATACCACAGTCATGCTTGTTCTCCATCGAATGATCTAGTTTCACACAATCTCTGGTGAAAACCCGCAAACGTTTGATGATTGGGCACACATCTGTTCGGGAACCGTTCACGATACAATCGTACAGCGGCTCCTCCGTTTCCGTTCACTGCCCCATAGGCTAGGTGCATATCTTCCCTCTCAGCATAATTCGACCGATACATCCTACCCGCACAAAGTCAATGTCTGTAATGATGATGGCTCGCACTGCCTAATTAATATGCTGTCAAACAGTGCCAATTCGGGTGGCGTTTGTGGTTATACGTTCCACTGTGAATACCGTTTGTTTTTGAATTCCTGACCTGCTTTTATTTGTACAGGGAATTTTGAATCACCCTATAATACGTTTTTGATAATACTGTCTTTGCGTCTAAATAGTTAAGAGAAATATTGGAATATACTGATACTTAGAAACAACATACTAGCATTGCATTAAATACAATCACATATTGAAATGTTTAGAAGAGCTCATGTTAATTTATAAATATGCTTTATACATTTGATGAAGTTCCTGTTCTTTAAAAAGATCCAGATCTTTCTAATCTACTTTGTAATAGGCCTATCTAATATTTACTGAAATGATTTAGATCTACAGTCGGACCTCTATTTAACGAACCTCTATTTTGCGAATTTCTCTATTTTGCGAACTTTTCTTTGGAACCAAGAACATTTTGCTAATTTCTTCGTAAAATAACCTCCAAATAGCGAAGTGCATTTTCTATTTAACGAACTTTTTCGTGGTATCTATTTTTTTTTCTCCTTAAAGGTTTTTATTATTAATATTCCCTTAGAGGAAATCAAAGAAATGTGGATACGGCTGAGGGAAAAAGAAGAAATTAACGATGATGTGCTGATTGATGATTATCTTTCACTTGATTTTGAAGTTGAGACCTCGGAAACACTAACTGAATCGGATATTTTCGACAGTGTGAAAAATAAAAACAATACAGCAATGAATTGCGATGAAGATGATGAAAATGGAAATGATCAGGATGCAGAAATAAAAAAACCTTCATATGATCATTTGAAACAATCCGACCTGGATTACAATTTGAAGAAAATACTGAAGGGGTTTTGGTGCATTGCAAAGAATTGAGATGTACTATGAGCGAAAACACTTTTTCAAACAAAAAAAACTCAGACGAAATGAACAGACTTTATTAGTAAAATTTAAGTTCGCATGCGGTAAGGTATGCTTTATGTCGTTAAAATCATTACTTTTTTTAATATTTATTGTTTATGTATTTTAAATCTGTTTTATGTAGTTTAAAGTAATTTTAAAAGGTGAATCTCTAATTTCTCTATTTAACGAATTTTCCATATAACGAACTTTTTTTCGGGATTTAGCGACTTCGTTAAGTAGAGGTCCGACTGTATTTCACTTCAAAAAAATATACTTTATCATCGCTTTCATAAATTTATTTAAGTCCTCTTTTATCTGAGAAATATTTAGAATTAGAGCAAATTTCAAGTCTCTTGTATTCAATAGAAAACCTGAAAACTCTTAGTGATTGTTTTTGCACTGTTCATTATCTCCTGATGCTAATAATTTTTTTCTCTTCTTCTTGATCTGAGTGTGAAGCTGTGAAAACGCTTCTAATAGCAAATGTTTACCAAAAACACCTGTCATGGATTATAAACTGTAATGCTTCATTGTGTAGACAGGGAAATCATAAAAAGAAGGCAGCTAATTCTTCTACTGTTTCTAATGTAATTTTATCATCACTTGCCTGATGTGTTACGTCCTGTTTAAATTATCCCGTACTTTTATTTCACAGAATTATTTACTGATAACGGAAAGTTGTAAACAGACCTCAGACTATAACCGCAAATCTTTATGTCATTACAATTTGGGTTATTTTCTTTATTAAAAAATAAACAAGATAGGGAAAGCGATTAGTAAACCAATCACAATGCTTCGCAATGTCTTCTAATCATTGATATTGCTTTAATTTCCCTGTGTTTACTTTCAATTAACGCAACAATTGCGCCTTTTGACAATCGCATTTATAATGCAGCTCTACAGTAATCACAACAATCACTATAAATGTTATTGTTGTGAATGCAAACGACGCAATTGTTGTGATTGTTGTGCTTAATGATAATTTAATGAGATTTTAATGATACTTGTCCACAGGACAGACAAAGTGAAATTATAAGTCTTCTGTTCGTGATCAGAAGACTAAAAGCTGGAAAAAGTAATGTTCTGAGCATTCGGAAACAGCAAATTGTTAAGACAACAATGGCTGAGATCAAGTGTTCACTAAGTGTCATCCCAGGACTGCTGTTTCTCGCTCTTTGGATGTCACTTAGAAAACACTTGATCTCAACCATTGCTGTTTGCATATATATAATTGACGTTTGCTTTTCGTTTTTCGAATCAAAGTTAAACATAAATAAGGATCTAATTTCAGTTTTAGTTTCAACTTTGCATAATAAATAACTTTTTCCGAGTTTTCAAGCAAGTTTTATTTATTTTTATGGAAAAGCCCTGAAAAGGCCTGGGTATGATTTAAATTTGTTTTTTATTGTCTTATTTCTTCTCTTTGTCTTTAATTTTCATCTACTCTTAATCACAAGATTACCTTCATCTCAAGATGCAGCATTCTTTTCCTTCAAAACCATCATTTGGCAATTACCTTATCTATTTTTTTTTTTTTTTTTGGAATGCAGCTAATTCACAATTCAAAAACTTAGTTTTAATAACCAATTTTCATGAAATATTGTTCTTTGTATTTACTTTTTTTCAAATGCATAGATCACATTAAACTAATCACCTCACTCATGTTCTTTTGAAAATCGTACAATTCACTAATTTAGGGTTTAAAAAAAAAATCACTGCTTTTTCTAGTATTTGACAGGAGGAAGGTATCCATCAACACCAGGTGTCAATACATTTAAATATTATATATTAGAGGAGAGAATAATGTATCATCTTCAAAATCTGGTTTTTTGATGTAATATAAATGTTATTTTACTTTGATAGCAATAAAACTAAATATCCGTGCAATGCTAATTCTAAAGAAAATCTAAATATACAAAAATGAATGTTTCTTTGTTTGTCATATTGCGATGAAACTTTGGTGAGTTGTTGTGCGCGCGCCCGCGAAGGTTTCTGAATTAATAGAACCATTTTACAATATCTGGTGCGCAAGCCATTGCAACAAATGAGTCTATTTCCGGTTTCAATGTTTGCAGTTTCCTGTGCGACTCGTATTTGCAATGACCATCAACAAAGCACAGGGACAATCGCTACAAGTGTGTGGACTAAATTTGGAAAATCCATGCCTCACACATGGACAGCTGTATGTGGCCTGCTCACGCGTCGGAAAACCTTCTGATTTATTCGTGTATGCAACAGACGGAAAAACAAAAACGAAAATATTCCAAAAGCACTTCAATAAAAGAATCAAAACACAAACACTTTCTTTCTTTGAGTGGTATTGCAACGCATGCCGGGCACAGCTAATAAAAGTATTAGCATATAAATAAATGGTTTATTTGATAGATAGGGAAAATCTATTTATGAAGAAAACAATAATGCTCGTATAGTAGTTTAGAATATAATTATTCACAAATAATATATAAAATAGAATGCAATAATAAAATTTACAAAGGTAATGCATACAACTAGTCGAAATCAAATCTTTGGAGTTTTGAATCTTAATCTGCAAATCAGAATTCTTTTGACGTCTTTTAGTGAACAAATCAAGCTAAAACAAAGTCTGTGGTGAAAGATTGTTGGGCGTAGCCACATCTAGATTTAATTTAAAGATGGTGCTGAGGAATCGATGCGATAAAAAGAAAAAAGATGGAAATTAGCATGATGGAGGAAAGGACAGCTTACAAACGCCAGCTGGTATTTCTCTCAGCCTAAGGAGTACAAACAAGTGGAAGAAAGAATACAAGAGAAAAAATAAAATAAGAAGCACAACCCAAACTGGTCTAAATCCACAATTTCTAAGGAGGTTCCTCGATGAAGCAGAATAACAAGCAAGTGGCCTGGGATTGGCACTTCCCCCAACCCTCGCGCTGTACATAACATTTGCGTGAGACCGTGTTTATTTGGGCGCAGAACGAGCCGCCTCTTCCAATGTTAATATGGAAAATAACGATGAGAAACAGGAGGAGGACGAATTTCGGAGGACGAATTTACGCCATAACAAACTGTATGAAAGCGTAGTTATTCTGCGAAGAGAGCGCAGAGAAATTGCGGGAATGTCTTTTGACTTTGATCATTTTCTCTGATGGGATTAGGCACGCCATCGACCTACATATTTTATTATTTCACGCTACAGCTATGCGTTGGTGAAAACATTCAAGAAATAAAAACTTTTCTTACTATTAAAAAGTAAAGAAATTTCTACTGATGCTCTGCTGTTATTGTTGTTGGCCCAGTTGCAGAAAATGGTAACTGCAATCATGTAAATGACAGTTGTTACGATAATACTTTAAAAAATTTCTTAACTGTTTCAACGTGTATTTAAAGAAGCATTTTTAAATAAGGATAGCATTATAAACTCCATAAACTTCACAGACGATATTTCGAAGGCCTAACCGGCCTTCTTTTTCAAGCCTTCTACCATAAAAGGTAACATTACTTAACGTCGATTAATATTTTGGGATTAATGAAGGATACAAATGAAAAATTAAAGAATACAGTAACATCAAAATAATTATAACGCTTTTCTTTTGTATTTAAATAATTTGAAGTTTTAAGTATACACAAGGAAAAAAAAAAAAAGGTTACTATAATTTTTTTTAATGCTTAATTTCTTTCATGTTCATGTAACATATTAAAGCGCTTTAACCTTTACCACAGTTAATAGATTTGAAATATTCGCTGAAAATTATCATTCAGTATAACTACATCTCTTTAGCCTTGTGGTCAAGGTTCTGTCACTAGGCTGATAAGTCTAAACCTGAGTTCGAATCCCGGAGCGGCATGGATTCTTTCCTCTGTTTGTCTGCTTCTTCTTTCTTTCTCATCATCCGCGGGGTAGGGCATTTTCTCTTGGTTTCTAGGTATATACAATATATCTTAAAAGACCGCAGTCCTAGTGGGTGAAGTAACCGCTCTATTAATACAACTATCTCATTGAAACAAATCTGTAACGTCTGACAAAATGTAATATTTAGGTAATATCTTTTTAATTTTTATTTTCAAAATTTCATTACGTCATTAATTAGGATTAAAACAATAAACAAAATAAAATTTATTTTTATGATTAAAAAACTTTAAAAAAAAGAATAATTATTACTTGACTATTCCGTTTATTTATGACATTAAAAAAAAGAACCTGGATTTAAAAATATCCGTATAATAGCAATCATAACTATAAATAACCATGTTACGGTAATGCGAATAGGATAATTGAATCCTGATTGACAAAGCAGTTATAAAATAACTTTCATTACTTATTCTTCTTTCATTTTCTTATTCCTTTATTCTTTTATCTTTGAAGAGAGTGAAATAAGCAGAAATGTAAATTGCGAATGGAAAGAAAAATTGAGCCTCTAGGTAGGCCCTACTGCTATTTGCTTTTATTTAAAGTACTGTTCGTAAATTATTTACATAAATAAATTTAAATACATAGTGTTTTCATGGTTTATTTACAAATGTAACAAAAAACAAAAAAAAATCCATTGTATATTATAAAAACCTGAAACTATTATTTATGTAATATAAATAAAATTTTATTTATTTACACTGGAGTGTTGTTTTTGTTTTGCTTTTTCTTAAATTGTTCTTCTGAAACACTGTTTTTTTTCAAAGAATTTTTTTTTTCATTTCCTTTGAAGCCATAAGTTTCTAAAATTTACTTTTCTTTCATTATTTATGACTTAAAGCACAATAGAAAAAGATCGATACAACACAAAGGATAAACTAATTACATAAGAATTTTGGGTTTAATATGACAAACAATGTTTTCAAAATCAACTATTCTTTCTTTAGTACTCAGAGAAAGAGATACTGAAGTCTCAAAAAAAAAACCCTCTACATTGCAAGGAAATTACCATAATAAGTTTTTATCTTAATAGTTACTGCTGATGAATTTCGATTGTCTTACAAAACTTTAAATGGAATTTTAAGGAAAGTGAATGTTTAACTGGGTGCTTTATTCATTAAATTTTCATCTTGCTTTAACTTCCCTTCTAGTCTCCAAGTTTAATCCTAATCTTCTATTTCAACTTAAAGCTGAGTAGTTAAAATTGTCATCTCAAGTACAAAGGGCTTTTGTATAATGAATACTAATTTTTTAAAATGCGTAAATTTAACGTATAACATGAGAACGAAAAAAAAAAAAAAAACCGCACAAGACTGAGAGTTCACTGATCTTTTTTTCCAAATTGTGATACCGGGAATCCAAGATGGATTTATTCTTTATTTAATTTTTGATTTTTTTTTTTTAATTGGAGGGCCGTTGGGATGTTTATTTTTGTTCTTTTTATATGTTTCGTTGAGATGTAAGATACTGGGCAGATACGAAGGTCAGGAAACCCAGAAATAGTCCATCTTGGATTCCCGATATCAAAATTTCAAAAAACAGATCAGTGAACTCTCAGTCTTGTGCGTTTTTTTTCTGTCTCACTAATCTTTTACTAATACTAACATTATTCCTGTTTGCTTATTTAACTATTTAATATTATGTCAGCACGTGCTGCTGTAAACCAGCATTTTTTATTTTGCATCCAAGGTCTTTATAATTTGAAAAATTTTGAAGTTAATTAGGAGTGTAACGTGTATTGAATATATTTATGAAATGAGTAAAAAAATAGAATGTATTACATAAATGGACTTGAGGGCCGGACGTTTCGACATCCTAAGCGGATTATCATTCTCAACGGAACTGTATGTGTGTTCATTTATGCAATGTTTTCTTTTTTCTATCATAATTTTTAATATACATTATTGCTCCCTACATGTGTCTGTCAATGTTTTACTCATTTCATAAAAATTTTAACAGAACTGGCAATCTATCGTATCGATAATTTCAAAATGTAATGATTATATATATTTTAATATATTTTTGTCAGATATCTTGTTTGTGAAAAAGTTTTATTAAAAATAGCTGTACATCATTGAATTGAAGAAGCGTTATTTCTGTATTCATTTCCAGTCGCAGTCCTTCCTTTATCGAATATTTAAAACAGCTTTTGTTATCTGTTTGGGTTTGTTCGAAAATGATTGGAATTAAAATTTAGGATCAGCTGCTGAAAAATATGTTGTTTTTATGCATAAAAAACAAAAACAAAAATACACTAGTTTTTCTATAATTACTTGGATCCAAATAATATCGAGAAAAATGGATGTTAACGAAGCATATGGTCCATTCTACGACCAGAATGACAATAAGTTCTTCTATAGGATCGATGGGCCCCTAACAAAGGAAGCTAGAATTGAGGGTCATTCTTCCTTAAATAGGATCATCACTGCAAGATTGGAAGAGAGGCTGTAGGTCTCTTCTTGATCCTGCGATTCGCACCGTCTAGACTGAGACGCTAGGCTAGTTGTCGAATGCCCTTTTCTTAAAACCACATGCTTACAATGCGAACTTCACGAAATGCAATGTTATTTTGTTAAAAGACATAGACTTACTGAGGGAGATTAAGTATGCTGGAGAAGACTTACAGGGATTGGAGCGCAGATTCTTCCCACATGTTTGTAAGCTACGAGAAATACCCTAACGCCTTGATACTTCCTCATCTTTATATAAATTCCACTGGCAGAGGTAGCTTTGAAGTAATTATAATTCTCAGGATATTCTCCAAATATACATTCGACCTTTAAATTTTGCAGCCCAACTTTCACATCGAAGGACTTTTCCGTTTATTTATAAGATCTGTAAGATAGAGCAAAAGTCTAGATTTTATACTTTCCATAAATCAGAAATGTTTAACTTGATATGGTTCACCTGATATTGATATGATATTGATATGGTTCATACAATTTCTTATGATTTTTAAGTACGTATTGTAAAAGTTGATTTATGTTAAGTAAAAAACTTTATTTTAACCAACAGCTGAAATCACGGAAATTAGATGTCACGAAAACAACAAAATTTATTGTTTTCGTGACAACTAATTTCTCTGATTTCAGCTGTTTGTGATTTAATCTGACCTCACTGGAGTTTCTAATATTCTATAAAGTCCCTTTCAAAACTAAATTTGGTACTTAAACTTTACACTTAAAGAAAAAGTAAGATTGATATAAAGTGTTATAGAAATGCCATATCTTCTTTACAACATTCTAAGAGTCATTACAAAATCAGAAATCTGATTTAAAATTTAAAATCAGAAATCCTACAACAATATAGTTAACAAAGCAATAAACGAGGGGAACTGCTTTACTCTTTATGAAAAACAATCCATACGCAAGTAAAAAACACTATTATTAAAGTAAATACACAAGCAATCAAGAAAGATTTGCTTCCACTTTCAGTTCAAGTGCTACCCTCCAGCACAGAGATTTCAGAGCAGGTTAGTTACAAGTTTTCGTTTGACTGTTCTTGCAAATTCATAGTGTTGTAGTTGTTGTATCATCCATTCAGTCGTGTCCGACTCTTGGCGATCCGACGGACAAACTTCCTTTAATTTTCACGGTCATTGGTGGCCTTCTTAAGGTCATGGGAACTCAAATTTGTATCATTCTTGATAGCATTCAGCCATCTTGTTCTCGGTCTTCCTCTTTTTCTTTTTCTCCTCAATCATCCCTAGCATAATAGCCTTTTCCAGGGGATGTTCCTTCCCCATAAAGTGGCCAAAAAATGCAAGCTTCAGTGAAGATGATACAAATTCATAGTGAGGATGATACAAATGATCCACGTATAAATGACATTTCTTGCTCTTTTATGCTTTTTCTGTAATAACGATCATTCATGGGTAAATATTTCTAATGTGGTTTCTTGTCTCCTTTCCTTTAAGGATTTAGTGTAGATATGTCGATGAAGATCATCTCATTTTTCATGACATCGAGAATGCTGTGTTAGGCTATGTTTTGAAAGAATACTTTTTTAATCACTTTATCATATATGTTATTGTTTGTTCACTTTTAAAAGTTAACGATCAACTGTGATGCATCTATTACACTTTTAATGACTTAAGTGTTGTCTATATTTAAGAAGTTATGAGAGTATTTAAAATGAATAAAATTTACGAAATTTAAGTCAGTTCTTTTAATGTTTCATTGGAATTAGAATTATTTGAAGTTACATTAAGGATAAACTTACGATAAATTTGAGGATCATCTGTACCTTTAAATATGATTTCTCCATTTCTTCATAATATTCTATCTTTACTATCTTGATTCTCCATTGAGTACTTACTTATCTATAGATAATAAAAACATCTTTTCAATAAATTCGTTAATGTTACGATATTATAACTATAGAAATTGTGAAATTCAGAAAATTTAATGTAATCCTAAATTGTAGTCTTTAACTTTCTTTTTTTTATAAATAAAATTAATTTAAATGAATACAATTAAAATTTATTGAGTTGGGATATAATAATTTTTTGATGATGTAAAAATAAAAATCAGTTTTGAATCTATCTTAAATTGGAACGTATTAAAAGTATTTTTTTAACAATTTCCTTCCTCTGTTAAGGAAATCATTACAGTATGTTCTCTTTCTACTTTGAAATGAATGCACAAGATGAATATGAGATCCAAATAAATTTTGGCATTGGTTGTAGCCATCAGATGTCGCCCTAAGGCAACTTCATCATTCAATCGCCAGGAGACAACGCCTCAAGTGATTGCGAAGCCCCAAATCAGATGATGTCCTAGTGTTTGATCGTAAACCTTCACTTTCTTACTTAGTAGATTCTTTGTTTAAAATCTGCTAATTGAATTTTGGTGATTGTTTTCAAGCAGGTAAAAAGAAATATAATAAAAAGAATTTTTACAGTTATCTTAAGCTAGAATTTTATTTGAAAAATAAAAACAATTCCTTCATCAACTATTGTCAGTAGGAAATTGATTTTAAATTTCAGTACTTTTTTGCAATTTTAGATTCAAGTCATTATTAAGTGTTAAAGGAGCATGGGCAAACTCTATGGGAATTTGTCCCACCCTGTATAGTGATAAGATATATACCTGTAGAAAGATCTCCTTACATAGAATATATGTTATTATTACGACTCGTCGCAATTATTAGAACGTTCGGAGTTATATACGTCTAGATATGACGTTCAAGTCATTGATTTTGGTGAGTGTGATTGGCAGGGAACTCACAGACGGGGGGTGCTTGGCGGGGGAAGCTTAGTTGGGTTTCCCCCGCCAAGCACCCCCCGTCTGTAGGTGGTTGGCTTCCCTGCCACTCACACTCACCAAAATCAATCACTCAAACATCATATCGAGAGGTATATAACTCCGAACGGATTAATAATTAAGACATGTCGTAATGATAAAACATATACTATTGATGGAGATCTTACCTTACGTATATATCTTATCGCTATACAGTGGTGGGGCAGATCTGCCCATTCTCCTTTGAATAGTCATTATCTGCTTAAATCTTGTAAGGTTATCCTAAACTTTTTATGAGTGCATTTTTTTTTTTAATTTCAAATTCTAGCATAAGATGTCTTCTTTCCAGTTTCTTCTGTATATATATATCAATCCTGATACTTATACTTCTTCATTTATAGTTTATCCTAATTTTCTACGGCATTTTCTCTGTATCCTCAGTTATCGGAAAAAACTGAATCTCTGGTCTCACACCTATATTGATCTGTTTTTGATAGAAATCATGTTATACAGGAAACGTACGACTATGACTCTATTTTTTTTCTTTATTTATGTTTATTTTTTTATGTTTATCGTGATGAAAATTAGTTATTTTAATCTCGGAGTTGAGCTTTTGTTATTATCGATCATCATTGTTTCTAGTAAATGAGAAGTTTTGGGAATGAAGGTCGTGTTTAAATGTTTAGATAGTCCCGACGTTTCGCCTATGACAGCGGTGGGAATCTTCTGGGGATGTTTTTAATGTATAAATTTAGCTATTGTTTAAGTTTCAGAATTATTCCCAGCAACACAAACTATTAAGATGTTTAGGGCATTGATCATACAGGGATACTAAGACCTCATGGAATATGGGTGATATGTCCAATACCTTACACTGGTACTTTCCTACAGTCTAGCCTTTTTTACATCATTTAAGGAAATTTAAATAGTCCAAAAACGTTCACAAGTGAACATGAGCTGTGCATTAGGAATCAGGTAACAATACAGTTAAACAGAGAAAGATTAATAAGAAGTCAAAAAATATCAATAGAATAAGGCAAAAAAAAATTCACGTGCCAGTTTTAATCTACAAATGAATTTTTAAAAGCTTATTGTTTTTATTTTTAAATGTATTCATTTTTATTAGGCTTCTGAAAGACGACTTATATCCCCGGTTTGTCTGTCTGCGGGCATATATCCAACAATGCTTCGCAACGGCTTCTGTTAGCTCAGTTGTAGGTGGCCTGAATGTTGAATGCTGTAGATGACCTGTTAGCTCAGTTGGTTATAGCGTCGTGCTAATAACGCGAAGGTCATGGGTTCGATCCTCTCATCAACTTAAGTTTTTTTTTTTTTTTTTTTTTTTAAATCATTATTAGGAATTCAGTGTATTAACAAGGTTTGAGTTAAGAATGACGATTATTCCATATAAATAGGGGTGGATAAGATAGCATGGGGTCGCAAAGAGACTCGCGCGCGCATTTTCTAGACCACCCCGACTCAGCCTATTCTAAAGTAAAGGTGACTCAGAAGCCGTTGCGAAGCACTGTGATTGATTTACTAATCACTATCCCTACCTTGTTAATGTCAGTGAATGGTGTGCTTGAATGTACTGCCTTCGGTATCCGGACCTGATACCAGTAACTGTTCTAAATTCAGAACATCAATTACCAGGGAAAATACGAACTTGGTTCTCATTCTTTATTTAAGATTAGGCAAGTCTTTCGGATAATCTTCATTACCATCATCAAGCAATTTAATAAAAGATTAATAAAATTATTTGACTTTATTTCATAGCTTTAAAATTTTGATTTAGTTCCCAAATCCACTGGTACTGGATACTCAATACTTATACAAAATATTACATATGGTTTATCCATCAGATTTCATATTCTTGAAACTGATAATAACTGGATCCGAGCTACTATAAGAACAGAGCATTAGGGTTTGGTGAATCAATGTAATTGTGTGAAGCATTCGCCAGTACTGACTTGATAAAAGCCTTGAAGTCTTGTTTGCATGGTTTCCTGTTTAACCTACGAGATCCTGCAAAACAGATACGAAATTGCTGACATTAAACTTCATCTCTAGATGCAGCAAAAACATCAACTGTTACCAGTTGGCAGACAACCCTTTCAGCCAAAATGTTAAAAAAAAAAAAAAATAAAAGCCTTGACCAGGAGTGTTAAGGTAAAGTTCATGAGATGATGAATAGGCAAGTTACTTAAGGACTCTTAAGGATGTCAGTGTTATTTATCCTCAGGAGGTGAAAAGCCCTTTGCCTCTTCTCTTTAACTAAGATAAAGGTCACGGAAATCTCAGTTCTCATTCAGGTAAGTGGCTCAGTCCTTCTGTTTCTCAGAAGTGAATTTGTTATGGAGATTGTTTTCCTGATTGTCTCCAATCATAAGGGCGATTTGATAGGCACTGAAATAAACAGGGCATTGATTAATATACTTCATTGCTTCATATTTCACGTTTGACATTAGAAACACACACACACAGATATAAAAAACTTTTTACCATTTGATGGTAACCTACAAGGTAATTTGATATCATTAAAATCACAATCCGTAAAATAAGGAATGCTTAAAATTAAAATTGTTTGAATATTAATTCCAATATAATTAGAATGAATCACTTTAATTTTCATTAGGGAAACATTATGTTCTCAATGTAAATATCAACTCAGTGACATTAAATTGTTAAGATTATTAATGGATTTTGTGTTTTCCAAGAACGCGATTTTCCTTATTTGGATTGTAAGTTTTACATACGTCAAAACGCTTTACTGCATGATACTAAAAAATCCTATCACTTTTTGAAGCTGTAATTTTCTAGATATCACCAGGATTAATCAGTGATAAACTAATTTCATTTCAAATAAAATAATTATTAAGTAGCTGCATTTTCAGTTTTTTAAAAAGATTATAATAAAAAAAGTTAAACCAAACCTAGGCAGTAGTTAACTTTAAAAATTTTATATCGGTATTATATTAGAAACTTATTTTAATTAAGTTTCGGAAAATTTTGAAGCATTTTCCACTTGGGACAAAGAAATATTTCAAAAATTTCAAAAATGTAAAGCAAAAACCATGCTTTAATTTTAACCAATTTTTTTTTAAATTTTAACAATGTCAAAATTTTTATTTTAAGAATATTTTTATTAGCTTTAAACACTTTAAATAGTTAAAAGAAATTTGTCCTGAATATAGTGAAATAATTATAAAATTCCAATAATTTTATTTATTTATTATTTTATTTATTTATTTATATGTAAGCAGTTGTATGCCTGTTCCGGCTTAGCCTTGTAGTCAAGGCGTTGACCTTCCATGAGGAACCTGGGTTCGAATCCCGTCACCGGCATGGGTATTTATTTCGTGTTTTTGTCAGCCTCCTCTTCACTTCTTCTTCGAGTCTGAAGCCATTTCATAATGGTTTCCTGAGGGCTGCTTGGAAATCCACCTCAGTATCTATTCCAATACCTGGCAGTAAACGGTATCGCACAAGGCACCTGGTCAGTGTTGGAGATGTTTCCCCTTGGTTAATGAGGAACGCCTTCCTTCAGAAATGGACTGACAAAAAGGCCATTCATGATGTAATTGTATACTAAATTTAAAAGTTAAAGATACCCACTACAGGCTGTGACAGGCCTTTGAGGTAAGGCTCCCAACACAGCGAACCAATGGGACGAAGTTGGGGCCGGGGGTAAGGGTCAGCCGGACGCCCGCCCGCCTTTAACTCCCGGGAAAGAGACCCGGTACCCATTCTACCCAGGACTGGGTAGGCCCTAGACCCGTTTGGAAGAGAAAGGAGCTTGGAAAAATTCCCGGCATCCGCCTAGGCCGGGAATCGAACCCCCTTCCTCCAACCCGCAGCTAAGTCACAATGACCCACCGGGCCCGAATTGTATACTAATATATTGAACTAGACGGGTACCGTCGCTTCGCTCCGGAACCCTTGCATGTATAGCATTAAAAAAAAAAAAAAAAAAACCTTTATTTATTTAGCAAATTAATATGGAGATCGGAGAATACATGACTTCCCAGGTCGTTGTGGGCTTCTCCGCTTAACTCGGTTGTATTGCGCGTTGGCACTCACACTGGGTGTTGCCGCAAAAACACTTCATTTTTGCATGTATATTCCAAACGCAAAAACGTTTGTTAATGACTAATATACCGTTCGATAGAACTTTCAAATAACAATATTTTCTCAATATAATGTTCTCTTCCAACTTTTATACTCTTCGTTTAAATTGAGAAAAAGTCAAAATTTGACCCTTTAAAAGGCGCCATCTTGGAAACCATCTTTGATTTTTGAAAACGAAAGATTTTTGTAGCATTTTGTTTGTCTTAGAAAGCTCTACATTTTATCCATTTACATGACCAATCTATCTCTTATAGTATTGGAAAAACGTAAAGTTTTATGACAATGACAGACAGAATAAAGCTTTTATATAATATAATATTTACCTTCTGATTTATTTTCATTGAAAGACTTTTTTTATATTATCCGATATAAAATATCGACAATACTGATTTTTTTTCCCCAATGTGAAAAAATACTGTTGTAAGTTGGTTGGAGAGATGAAGAAACAGTGTTAGGTGGTCAGTTTGAATTCTGTTCTATTGATAACTATTTGTACAAAACAAACATAGCTCAACAGTTAGATCAGTAAATGCTGGGAGCTACCAAACACACGAACCCTAGATGACGATTAATCATAACTTCCCTAGTTTTGCAAAAAAGGTAGGCAATGTTTTCTTCATAACCTTGTTTTAGAAAGCATTTATATTAGAACCTGTGAAATATTAATACTGTTGAGATACAATCAAGTTTCCATTTTTTTAGGCTTCTGAAAGACGCCTTATATTCCCGGTTTGTCTGTCTGTGGACACTTATCCCATAATGCTTCGCAACGGCTTATGTTAGCTCAGTTGTAGGAGGCCTTAATGTTGAATGTTGTAGGTGGCCTGTTAGCTCAGTTGGTTAGAGCGTAGTGCTAATAATGCGAAGGTCGTGGGTTCGATCCCCTCATCAACTTAGGTTTTTTTTTTTTTTTTAATCATTATTAGGAATTCAGTGTATTAACAAGGTTTGAGTTACGAATGACGATTATTCCATATAAATAAGGGTGGGTAAGATAGCATGGGGTCGCAAACAGATTCGCAAACATTTTCTAGACCATCCCGGCTCAGTATATTCTAAAGTAAAGTTGGCTCAGAAGCCGTTGCGAAGCACTGTGATTATTTTACTAATCACTATCCCTACCTTGTTTCTATTGGGGTAGATGTTACAGAAACTAAATAGTGATAAAGTTAATGATATTATTAATGATAAAGTTTCAAATAAGAAAGTTTCAAATAAGGTTTTTATAAGTAACCTAAAAAATGCTAGGTTTTTTTTTTAATATGTATAAAATTTTACGTAATACAGTGAAACTTGGATAATTCGAACTTGTTTAATTCGAAATTCTGGATAATTCGAATTTTTTGCTCGGTCCCTAGAATTCTGTATTAACATAATATTAAAAAAATCGTGGATAATTCGAATTTTTCGTACGGTTGTCCTTAAAATATTACGGTAAAAGTTGTTCTTGAGACTTTTCTCAGCTAAGATACATTATTTATTTTACTGGATTTTCTAAGGAAAACAAAAGTGATGGTTGGAATGTATTTTTGTATCAATTGATTGGAATCCTATGCTATGACTCAAAGATTGCATTCAATGAAGTAATTAAAAATATCTGCTTTTTTTTTTTAAGGTGATGAATAATTAAGCTAGTAAAAAAATGTTTGATTTATTAAAAAAAAATGTAGCAGTATTCTTAGATAAAGTTTATGTGTTAAATCTTTGATCGTGGAGTTAATCTTTTTTATTTATCTCCTCTGTTTGAGAGAATATTTGTAATTCGAATTTTTGGATATTTCGAACTTTTTCTCTGGTCCGTTCAACTTCGAATTATCCAAGTTTGACTGTACAAAAATTTTCAAAAAAAAAAATTAAAACATGCTTAAAAAAAAAGTCACCAGTAAAAGTTAAGACTTTTTTTTATCTTTCCATTAAAAGTAGCTGCAGTGCCGCCGTATCGTTCACAAATCTTCCGTAACCTGTAAGATATGTCGGAACAATTTAGAAGGACTGCAACAGCATACTGAGGTCTTCTAGACCATAGTTTTCCCTTCTAATCCTTTACCAAGATTGCTGTAATCCGAGTCCGAATTTATCTCCGTAATTTTCCGGGAGGGAGAAGCACGGGAAGCGGCTGGAATGTTTATGGCGTCCTTCGCCAGCGGAATTAATATAAATCGTCGTTACTTCGATGTGATATGATCCAAGACGACCGATTCTTTTTCCGGAGTCAAACGAGATGTCTTCCGTTGAGGCTACGGAAGCCTCCATCGCCTATCAGGGTCTGCATGGTAAAAAGGACGAGCCGGCATTCGTCTTCTGCGGATAAATTGAGGACAAGAAGAAAAGGGTGCTTGGGTGAAACGTGATTTGTATCTGCTTACTACTTTCAGGTGAGAAATGGCTGTCCATAGGATTAGGGAGTCCGGGTAATAGAGGTTACGGTCAGTTAAATGACGCGTGGCTTGCGTATGCTCCAGCCCAAGGCTAAAGAAATTTACACGCAAACAACATTTATCTCTTCCCAAACACCCCCGCTTCTATTTACAATTCCAAGCAAACAGCGAGAAAAAAAAGGAATTTGATGTACTATCTGAACTGAAGTGCCATCATTCAACGCACTATGTACAATGAGAAACAGTTTTGCTAATTATTTATAAAAATGGACTTACGCATTGGAATTAAAGCTTTCAATGTAACAGTGAAGAAAATTTCGCTGTGGTTCTTCGAATAATACATGGTTACTTTCGTAATAAGACAGTAGGATCTTTACTACATTTGAAATAATTCATTCTTGGCAATATTTTCTGCCATAGTAGAACTAAAAAAATAGTTAGATCAGTACAAACATTTACCAATAGTATTAAATAAATTAAATAACATTAATGCATGTTATTAAGAAATTAATAAATGAAGTAATTAAATAATATTAAATAAATTAATGTTTGTGCATGTTATTAAGAAATTAATAAATGAAGTAATTAAATAGTATTAAATAAATTAACGTTAATATATGTTATTAAGAAATTAATAAATAAGTAATTAAATACTTGTAAATATTTATAAATTTATTATATAAATTCATTTAATATTATTAACAAATAATTAAGGCACTAAATTAACCCAATAAATAATGAATTAATAAAATAAATTCACTAAGAAAATGAACCATTAAGTCATGTGCCAACATTTAACGAAAGGGAATAATAATTTATATACTAATTAATTTTTAGAGATTCATTTTATTCGTACATTGAAATCTACTGACCCTGTTTTCAGAGGTAACTGCTCTTGGTTGATGAGTGCGAAAAGAGTGAAACACCTATCTCAGGAAATCACCGAAGAACAGGAAATCTCATTATTAAAACTGAAGCAAAAAATTAATTTCGAATTACAATGTTCGATTATTGCTTTAAAAATATACCTTAAGTAAGACACCGGTGAATTACTTCACTTCTTAAGGTTAAGGTTTCAGAAATAGTCACATTTCTCCGAAGCGTTTTCTGTGAATGCGGAAATGTAATATTTAAATGTAATCGAGTAACAGTCGAGGTTGAAACGAAAGGAGAGAAGTCATATTCAGCAATTTCAGTATCTGAACAAATATAACCTGTGTTCAGATTATATTAATGCATTGTAGTCACCCTTTAACACTATGTCATTGCAACTCGTAAAACACTAGGTCATTTTTGATCCAGTATTTGTTATTTACCGAATAGGCAATGGGTATTTTGATTTAGGATAAGGATCAAAAAGATTATAAGAAGCTCCTACAAGAGGAGCTCAAATAATTATCTACGAAACAACTACAATAAGTTCTCATTATATCATTAAAGTAAAAAGCATATATACACATATTCACAAAAAAGTTTTGAAGCCAAAGTTTAAATTAAAATTATCTGAAGTTCATCGAAAGGTTACTCTCTTCTATCTGTTCCTCAAACGTTGCCTGAACATAGGAACGGAGGAATCTATATTTCCAAAATCTTTTATTTCTCTGTCTGTCTGTCTGTCTGTCCCGCGCAATTGTTGTGATTTCCAATATTCAAAAAGTTAGTGCAACAGCGGAAAACGGTTTTTCATTTGTCATTGAATTCTACAAATTCAAAATGAGCATTGTTGAATTTCAAAATGTTGCATTCTCTCCGTAAACAGTGGCGCGCGCTATCAAATAATGAGTTCATTGAAAAAGGAATAAAATATCATTTTTTGCTCAACTATTCAACAAATCATAACCGCTTTCATATGAATCGATTCTTCTTGGAGTATCTCATATTTAACATAGCTTTATCATCGATAATCTCTCCTAATTCATCAAATAGTATCGAAATGGACAATGAGAGAAAGAGGAAGGCAGGAGAAAGAAGAGTGAAAAGGGGGGGGGGGATGGCCCAGTTAGATTGAAAATGAAATTCAAAAACTTTTGTTCCAATGTAAGTTGATGTTAATTAAAATTTAATGAAAAAGACACTAAAAATAATGTTATCCTACATTTACGCTATTACTACTAGCAAAAAAAAATTATTAATATTTTTTTTGTAATTTTTTTTAAATCCCATTTTGAGTCCTTTTCAATGTATTCGAACCTATTTAAATCACAACGATTTTCCGCCTGGTTTTTTTCAATCTATTAGTTGTTAATTTTAACCTTTATTTA
>JAFIDM010005346.1:40174362-40198813 GCA_023159025.1 Thereuonema tuberculata
TTCCAATTCATTGTTTACGCCCTTTCAAAGTAATTTGAAGAAAGAAAAGCAAATGGTTTGTTTCAAAATAGTCTTCAATAAGATGGTGAAAACACTTGAACATTTGCTTAACCTTGGATCAAAACTTCCTGTAGCTTCTTTTGCGAATTATTGATCTATCTTAATTTTAATTTTATCTTTACATAATAACTTTTGAGAAATCGTATATATATGTTTACCTTTTATATAACGTTTTGCATTTGTTGATGAACCTGGTTCATTTGGAAGGGAATGTTATTTGAATGTATACCATTATTTGTCTGAGCAGTGTTTATGATTGCTATTATTCTTTTTTCTCTTCCAGTACAAGCAGAGCAATTTCATTACTGCTTGTTGATAAAAAAAACAATGATTAAAAAAATACATAATGTCATAATCGACTGTTTCGTACTGATGGCACTCATAAGTAAGTCGGAGGTGCTCAGTTTAATGAATAATGTTTAAAATTCTCACATCGTAAAATTTATCATTAAAAATTACTTTAAAATTAAAGATAGTTTCGACCTGCCTAACTGCTAGATCATCTTCAGCTGATGATATATTTTAAAAATCTTTGTAATGTAGGCAATTAAACATCACATTAGCACATCTTTATGAATTATAGTTAACCTCAGAATATGGTCTACTGTTTTTATTATTTTTTGCATTGTCCCAAACTCTAATTTTAAAATTTGTAATATCATGAAATCAATTTTTATTTCTTTGTTGTTATTTTTTTTAACTATTAAAAAGATTTATGTATATTTCGCTTAGTTTGCTTTTTCGTTTATCGCTGAGTTTCGTGAATTCAACTTTAATTTTTCGTTATTTCTTCTTTCAATAACTTTTTTCTTTCCCTTTGCTTTTATTTACATGGAAATCCTGCAGGGGTTTAGTGGTCGAACGCTGACCATTCCGTTCTTTGAAACAGATTCTTCTTTTTCTTGGAGTCTTTTCTTTTCCTTGTCAGCTGTGGTTGTCCAATCGTGGGCTGATCGCGAAGAGGTCGAGGTGTCTCCCACAGTCCTTTCAGTAGTTACAAGGAGCTTATCGTCAAAGGGGGAAGCCATCGTCTCCCCCTTTGCCGTCTCCTCTCGGCGGATATGGGGTCGCTCCCTGCAAGGATCCAAGTGCAATGAAGGAGTCTCTGTTATCTGTTATCCTACACTCGTTTTCCTGTCATCGCAGACGACAACCACAAGACTAGCGAAGAACCCCAAGCGGTTTTTACAAAATCTTTGTAAATTATAATAAGAAAAAAAATCACTTAGATTTGTAAAAAAATAAATAAATAAATATTAGACTATTTTATTGTATTACTTTTAAATCTTAATCAAGTGCATATAACTTTAATTTCTATTCAAATACACAAATTTACTTAAATAAAATAAAAAAAATAGAATAATAATTATTCTACCAAATTAACAGAACTTAATTTTTATATAAGGTAACTTAGATAAAAATAATTACAATTATTTAAACTTAAGATCTTACTTTAAATGTATTATGTCTATAAAACGTATATTAATAACATATAGTGAACTCAGTGTACTGATTAAAACAAAGAATTAAAGAATAAATTGCACAGCAACTATGAGAATATTTTCCAAACATCAAATAAAGAAGAGATATTGCAGATGAAAAATAAAAATATAACTTTAGAGTCGTCTTTTAGTACCTCAAAAGAAAAAATGAATAAAAAAATGAAAAATTAGTGAGAAACTCCTTGTGCCAGCAGTGCGCCGGCCTCAATGAATTTTTTAAAAGCATTAAAAAATTCAATCTGCGCACTGTTTATGGTATTGTTATTTTCTTTCAGAATGGGAGGGCTTTGTAAAAATGTAAAAATATATATAAGTTACTCTACTTATATAATTTAGAGAGGTAATCTCATTACGAAATAAGCTGCTTCACAAAGTTCTCATTATTCATTAAGAATCAATTCTGAAATCGATAGGTTGACATTGTCAATAACTGTTGTTTACGACTATAGCGCCATTTGTTTCTGCGGTAGAAAAATAAACTGTTATTGTCTTTTGTGGCTGTTTCTTCTGTATGATATGAAATCTTACAACTTAAGTTTGGCTCAGTTGGACATCATTTAGGGCATGAATTCGACATCTGTTCTATGTCATTTTCATCTTTAAAAATTCAAATTATTGAATATTTTTTTTTAATATTGAAGTCATATTTAAGCAAATTTAGAAATTCAAAATGGAAAAATGAAATCATATAAACTTGTCTGTATATATTCCTCTGTGTGTAATGCATTTCCATTTGAATTTACAGATAATGCAAGAATCTTACTGCAATTTGAGGAACTACATTTGCGGAAACCTATTAGAAAAAAATGACTTTAGAAAAAAATCTCTTTAATCAATAAATAGAATTAAAATGTTTTATTTTTATAACCTTTTTTTATATAATTCATATATATAGTTTTCCAATTCTGCATGTGTATCCCTCTGTACGTAAAGCAGATCATGAAGCTGCCCGGCAAGTCTCACATCCACTACAGTGCAGATGTAGTAATGTCTGATGATCCAAGTGATGAACGAAACTGACCTGCAGAGTTTCTTTACCCTCTCCGGCATGCCTCATCAGCTGAGCCTGAAGAAAGAATCACTTGTGATGCTCCTTCGCAATCTCAATCCAAACAAAGAATTCTGTAACGACACACGCCGAAGTTCTGTAGATAGCAACAGAGATGATATCGTCACTATTCCCAGGATCGATTTTCAATCGAGCGATTTCAATTTGCCATTTAAGTTGAAGCACCGTCAGTTCCCAGTAATGCCCGCATCAAGCCTTCCAATAAACAAATTCATCTATATTCCTAGCTATGCATTCATTTTAATTTTCTATCCGTCGTAATATACGACGGGCAAATACTCTAATATTCTAATAAATGCTGACAGGACCTGTAGCAATTATGTAACGTTAATTTACCTCCCGTAGTAAATATCTACAAGAAATCGGCATTGCTAACATCATCATCTTTTTCTTTTCTTTTTTCTTTTTTAAGAATTTGTAAATTTGTCATCTTTAAAAATTGTTCTTAAAACTTTTCGTTTTTAATTTGGAAGTTTGGCTGTTTCTCTTCTTTAGTCCTTTCTTATGAATCCATTCCAAAAAAGGGCCCGCGGCAGAATATCCGAGGTTTTCTTAATTAAGAAATAATTTCGAAAACAGAGGCCTATCAAGCATAAACAGTGTGCATTAATGTATTCACTTCCTGTGTAGTCTATATAACCAAAGGTCATTTCAAAGGAGAAAGGTCCGGATGTTATATACCTTAGGGTAACACTTGAGACTGAAGGTTCCAGTCTTATAAATAATGATCTTGTCCCCGTTGTGCTTGCAGGTTAAAAGAAATACAGAAAGATGAAGAGCTTATCTTGTCGCCAAATGAATGAAGTTCGCATTTGTGCCGAAGGCTGCCTCTTGGGAAGCGAGTCCCAAACCCTGCCCTACGTCCTCTTGAGAGAGTGATGCGCACTTGTCAGCGAGGTTTGCGCCACCTACCGGATATGAATTATTAATAGAATCAGAATAAACAAAAGACAAATTAAAAAAAAAAGCAAAAAAAAACAAAAAACAATTGGACTTTGATAAATAAAAGTTGTTATTTAAAAACAAAATTTATAATGGATAAAATGTTTAATAGAATTAAAAAAATTTACACATAAATGTGCAATAACTCAAAATTCTACTGGAAGTATTGAAAATTAGCGCTTATTTAATCGAAGATAGAGTTTGTTATTTATATATATATATAAATAATGTAACAGCATATTAATTTTCTGTCGCAAACAAAAGAACTGAGATTGTTTAATAATTTCAATTCTTTTAAATGTTGTACCAAAAATTGATTTGTTTTCAATTAGTTACAATAGCATTGTTATTTTATACATTACATTTGATCAATATTGAAATGATAAAAGTTCGGTTATCGGTTTAAACAAAACAAGACGAGTGGGGAGGGACCCAATGGACGCAAAATTCTCGTTTTTTTTTTATTTATTGGTTTTTAAAATATACATATGTATATTGAGTATATTTTACTAAAGTGCAGATACTGCATACTAAGTTTACTATTTTTTTTTACTCTCTTATGTGGAAACATTCTGGAAAGTGTGAGAATAAAATATAGATCATGACTTGTTAATTTTTTTGGTCAATTACAGATATTGGCGCAGCACAGCAGTCGTTGCAATTACGCCGAAAGACCAATCAACAAACTAATAACAGATATAATCTCAGACATTCGTGCAGAATCGAGCAGAATATATTTTCAACTTCGAGTAGGTAAACAAATTTAACAAATTGACCTTTACGTGCGCTAATCATAGTTTAACCAGCAGAAATGAAGCCGACGCACAAGTAGACAAGAATAAAAACAATCTTAATAAATATTAAATACACTACAGTTTCAGGTACATATTGGGAATACCTTTCTTCAAGTGAGCTTTCTTCACTGGAAGAAAGGTACTCCCAATATGTACCCGAAACTGTCGTGTATTTAATATTTATTAACAATGTTTTTATTCTTGTCTACTTGTGCGTCGGCTTCATTTCTGCTGGTTTCAAGTAGGTAAATTTAAGTATTCTGTAGAAGCTAATTGTGATATATTTCGCTAACATATAAATACATTTATGTACATTCAAATCAGAAAAGATAAATTAAAGAAATGAATGAAAAATTCGGGTTGGTTTTTTTTTTTAAAAAGGAACAGTGGTAAAAAAGTAACTTTTGTCGGTGATAATGTAAGACGTTGAATCTAAACAAGGGCGTCTGTTCTGACAACAGTGAAGCCGTGATCAACGAGGACACTCGGCGTCACGGTAGATGCACACAACGAAGAAGAAAAAAACGAAGAAGGAAAAGAAGGCGATCTCTCTCACTCATGGCAGATAGATGATGACCCAGTGTCGTCTAAAAAGGCTGCAACGGGACGGGGGAGGGGGATGTTCTTTATCCCCTTTTCCTCAATTCCGATCGACCACTGCTGGGTTGTTCCACGACAGTCATTTCTAACCCTGGGGCGAAAGGGAACCGTCGTTTGGCAGACAGTATATCTCATCGTTGCTTCAATTAATAATGATAAGAATTGATTTTAGAACTAAAGATGGGGGAGTATTAAGCCGTGGGCTTTCTTGAAACATACTTACGATGCTTTTAGCAGATGAAATAAAATGTATTGGCTTTAATGTTTTGTAGAGGGTTTTGCTTCTTATGGACAATTTCCTTGAAAGCAATTTATGAGAAAGTTTTCTTCCAGACCAGCTTTGTATAGAAGAAAAGCTTTTGAGAACAAGGCAGAAGAATTGTTTTCTAACCCTTTGAAACAAGTACAGCAATTAATAAGTTTTACAAGATCCTTTTGCTCACAGAGTGGACAATAAACTGAGCAACTTTTTTTAACCCGCATTACATTCACGTAACCAACAGTCTTATTATTGCACTAATAATTAATAGTTATTTAAATTTACATGAGCTCTTTTAAAGGGGGCAATTTAAAAAGAAAAAGAAAATATTTAAAACATATTCAAAAATGTAGATATGTTTTCAAGATCTGATGGATGAGCCTGTTATATAATCCTGAAGCTATTGCCTGTGCGGTATCTACTTTTAAAAAAAATATAGTAAGTTTAATTCATATGTGTATCCAGTGTGGTATCAATTAAATAAAATTAATAAAAATATTAGTAACTAGCCGGATACCGTCGCTTCGCTCCGGAACCCTTGCTTACATTGCATTAAAAAAAAAAAAAAAAACTTTATTTATTTAGCAAATTAATATTGAGGTCCGATAATATTAATATTAATATCAGAGAATATCAGGTCGGAGAATATTGTTAGACCTATTAATATACTCAATTAATATAAATATCGAGGTCGGTCGACTTCCCAGCCCGTTGTAGCTTTTCCGCTTAACTCATGTATATTGCGGGTTGGCGCCTGTGGTTGTCAAAAAAAGCATGTTTTTATCTGTCACAGGTGTGACATCTATGTAATAGGTGTGACATTCTATAAAAACACGCGCGTATTCGAATGCAACGTTGTGTCAAAATTTCAAAGGAATCGGTGAAGAACTTTCGGAGATTTAAGATTTTGAACAAACGAACATTTACATTTTTATTTATATACTCGTAGATTTTGGCATATCTATTATTTTCTAAGAACACAAGAACTACGTTGCTTTTTAATTAATAAATACAGTAAAAACATTGAATGTACACAGATAGCCAAGAATTGAAATGAAAGAAAATTTACTTTTCCTAAAAGCGGGACTTGTTCTGTTAATGTGAGTTCGTTTCAGGACAGCTGTTTCGATTTCGTGCGCTCTTTAACAATTACAATTATCTATTACTCCTTACAGCTATTTATTATTTAGATGTAACAGAAAAACAAATAGAATGCACTAAATAAAAACAAAAATAGTAATGCATTAACAAATTAAGATAAATAATACCCAGGCAGGTCGAATATTGATTCAACTAATTCTTTTCTGTCTTCGAGTTTGAATTAAATTATTCTGTTTGGCGAACTGTTGAAATCCATACAGAAAGTAAATAAAATAGATGATTTGTATTGAGGAAAATTTATATGCTAAAATTATTAATAATAAAACATGCCCACAATAGCACATCGAGAAGAAACATGAAAAAATGGGAAATAACTTCGTACGTTTCGAACCACCCTTCGGAAGGGATCCTTTATCAATTTTCCCTAAATTTAAAAATTATTCCTTCTCTGTGGAAGAAAGGCAACAAATGATTTGGCAGAATTCGATAATAGGGACAGAAGCATCTTAACAGAAGCATCTTCTGTTAAGTTTGTGTGTTAAGTATATCTGTTAAGTTTGAGAGTCACTGGTATAAAATGCGTTTAAATATTCTTTTCCGTCAGTGTATAAGATATCTGTTAAATATTTTCGCCTCGATGTAATTAAAAGCAATTAAAGTATATTTTCAAACAACAGAGACGCGAATTTGTTCAATTTATCTTAAACGAAATTAGAGCTGCATTTCTTGAAGACGCTATCGACTACAGACGTTATCGTTTTCCCCTCCTAATTTGACGAGAACGCAGATTGGTAATTTATTACATTTTGCCGTCTCTAGCTTATTTTCGAAAATTAAATCATTCGTAAATCGAATTATTCTCATAAAACTGCGCAGACTCACTGAGAAGACGGAGGAAGGGTGATAATCAGAAGAGGAAGGAGAAATGAAGTAGAAAAATGACAAACGAGTGTTAAAAAACGCTTTAAAAAAATGAAAATAAGAAGGGTTTTGCACGGGACGGCATTTTTGTATAAGCAATTATCAGTCACATGAATCCCGGTGTGCCACGCCATCTACAGTGCAGAATGATAGATGACTCGCGATAAGATCAGGTGACTTGAGTGTATATCAACCAGCGTCAGCTCTCACTATCCAAGAGATAAAGAATATATATATATTTTTTCCCCACTCGTTTTGGGTTAGGAATATTTATTGCAACTTCACATCAGCATAAAAAAAAAATTGACCACCCCCAGGGTATCCCATTTCGAAATGACATTAGATAGGTTCTCATCCGTGCACGTGCCTCTGCTCGTGTCCCTCCACTCCGTAGAGCTTTATTAGTGCGGGGATTATTATGGATCATGTTACCCTCCTCCAAACATATGGGAGGCTAATAAAAATATCAAAACATTCGTCAATTTTCCAATTATTATAGCAGATGCAACCTCGGAAAAATTGAACATTCCAGACTCTGTCTTTGTCATTAAATTCGACTGCATAATTTCCTACTATAAATGCATTTCAGAACAACGAAACCTTTCAATAGTAAATTGTTCAATAGACTGATAGCAACGAAAAAGAACAAGAAAAAAAGTAAAAAACTAAAAGAAAACAAGAAGAGAACCTTTATTAAAGCACTGACGTGTCTGTATCTTTGTTATTTTGGAAAGGGATCTTTGAAACAATTTATTTTTAAATGGGTCTACATCTGAATGAGCTTTTTATAACATCCTTAGCCCCCATCCCCCCAAAACCTTAATCCTGGGTACACCACTGAGTGTAAATAAATTTGTTATTATAGGCTCTATATGTTACGATAAGACTTATATATTTTTTATTTGTCTTTATTTTTTTTTAAGTAATGCTTAAAACTGTTTTTTTAATTTAGGCATATTTCAGCAATTTTTTTTTTTAATTCCTTAATACAATTGTAAAAAATGATTCGATTAGTCCTTTCTTCACATTTTTGTGGTATTTTGTAGTATTTGATAAATAATTTTGTTATTTAATTTTTAATTAAAAAAAGTCTTAGTAAGGGAAAAAAAGTAGAAATATATGTGTCGTAGCTCATGTTGAAATTTGACATTTCAGGACTAGACATTTCCTGAAAAGTCATTACAGAATGTGCTAGCACTTCAAGAAATGCTTAGGCTTTTCCTGAAATGTCAAATTTCAGCATGACGCTACAACATTTACATTATTTCACTAAACAGACTAATTAATCTGAAAAAGTAAATAAAAAGAACTCAGTGAAAAGTAGATGCATAAGAATTATTGTTTTCATTATAATAATAACTATCACTCGCTAATCATGATACATTACAAATTCGAACACTACAGTTTAAACACTTTACAATTTAGATGGTTATAAGGCATAAATGATGAAAAGATTTGGGTGTTACTTTACAATAATAATCCATAGACCTCTTCATATGACTTTATTTCTCAAAGTAAAAGATTTGAGTTTTATCAGGCAAAATTACAGTATTTTTTAATTTCGATGGAGATAGCTTGCCATTCTAATTGTTTTTGTGCAAAAATGCATAGATACTTCTAGAATATTGGATTTAACTTATTTCCGTTTATCTTTAATTTCTTCAATGTTTATCAAATATTAAAAACTTTCTTTGTTCTTTACAAATTTCCAGTAGCAGACACACATCGTAGATGGTTTGTAGCTGAATTTTCTTTCATAAAAATTATTTTTATTAGTTTTTTATTTTTCTTTTAGCTTATAAAGATAAGCTGTAAAAAAAAAATGCTGAAGATCAAATATTATTTATTTTACAAATGTTTTTGTGTTTATAAATTGCTGGATTTAGGTGTAAACACTTCAACCCACCTTCATTCTGATGGCTTCATTATTTTTATCCCCCTCTCTCATTAGATAATGTTTTTTTATTAGCTGATGTTTTTAAATAACAGATGATTGTTTGTTGGCTGTCAGAATGAGTTCAACTTGGAGTTTTCCTTATTATTGATTTTATCGATGTGTTTTTAATGGAAGGAAATTAGGTCTACAAAAACAAATCAATTCACTTGTTCAATCACCAGGGACAACCCTTTGTGTATTTGTATCTCTTTTCAACTCTTCCTCGTTTTAATTCTGTTGGACTCATAAATATTTAAATTGTTATAGAAAAAATTATTGTTATTTAACGCAAGTCATTAAAATTCAAGTGAAAGTAATTGTTTTTCAAAACAATTTAGTTAATTGATGTTAAAAAGTTTTCATACAAATTTAATGATTTCTAAAAGATTTTTACATGAAAATTTTAAATTATATGTAAAAAGAAGAGTATAATGGAAAAAAGAAGACATATATATTATCTATCTATCTACCTGCCCTATCTATGCTATTTTCTACATTATCTGTTCTATGTTCTATTTTTATCAATCTTCTAATAAAAATTTTATAATAAAAAATCTTCATCATTAAATGTAATAATTTACATTTATTATGAAAAAGCAAATTTTCAAGGGAATGTCGTTCCCCCTTTCTCAAGCCTATTCACAAAGAGTTAGAAGATTTTTTATCATGCTACAAAAAAATTTTTATAGTAGAATTTCTATATAAATGAGTGTAACAACACGTGTCTGTAAAATCTGCGTGTATCTATCCTCTTAATCTATCCATGCGTCTATTTAGATAGATAGATAAAAGAGGAATAAATACGTTATGTAGGCACATGATGCTGCACTTTTTAATAAGAAATTATAATAAAAAAATAGAATTCATTGGAAAACAATTCGTCAAACAATTACTTCCTATTGACAAAAATACCTTTGCTAATTTAACCATATAACTTAGATTACAATTTTGTAAAATTAAAATAAAAAAAAAATCTGACTCAAAAAATACGAACTGGTTTAAAATTATATGAAGTTGCAATATTGGCGCAACCAGGATTAAGGTTTGGGGGGGAGGGTAAGGCTGTCGGCCTATTTACAGATAGATATAGGCCATTCAGATGTAGGCCTATTTAAAAATAAATTGTTTCAAAGATGACTTTCCAAAATAATAAGATACAGACACGTCTGTGTTTGAATAAAGGTTTTCTTCTTTTTCTTTCTTTTCTTTATTTCTGGGTTTGGGGAAGATGGGGGAGCTTAAGCCCCCCCCCCCCCGAGTGCGTCACTTGTTTTATGTATTTCTGTGTTAATACAACATTAAACGTTGTACATCCTGCTTTACTAATATTAAACATTTATTTTGAAATTCGATGTTTTTATACTTTCTCCAGTCACTGAATAACTTATCCCAGTAATTTTTAATCTGAGACTTCTGTTCTTAGAGGAATCCTTATTTTTCTGGAACTTCAGTTTTCAAAGAAGATGTAGCATCACAATCAGATTGAAATTCAACCAAACATTTGCTGTTTTTGTTTTGTTTTTGTAATGATTCAGATTGATTTTCTGAGGTTCTACTTTTTCTGTTTTTAGTTTAGCAAAATTTCCAAAACTTTTAAAAAAACTCGATTGAAGCATACGGTAATTTTTTTTTTTAATTTCAGGGACGATTCCAAAACTTTTAATGCGGCATGGTTAAGTTGTCTACTTTTGAAATGCATAATACCAACATGAAAAGTATTAAGATGCTAAGTTACAAAACAGCAAAGAAAGATTTAAACATAAGCCAAGAAAATGTAAATCTCTATTCCCACAGAAGGAATGTCTCCAAAGAAATTCTTGCTTTTAATATTAATATTTTTTTGGTAAAGATAAAAAGGTCTTAAAAGCTTAGTCACCAAAGGAGCTTCTTTCTAGTGCGAGGACTGGCAATAATTCACGCGGCCCCAAACGGCACCGAAGGGGGGGAATGGAGGATGAGAAGCGTCAAGGGGCAAGTGGGTCATGTGACTTCAGGATTTACGTTTCCCGGTCGGTCTACGATTTACGCAGTTCGAAGAGGGTCCCGCCGTTGTAATCCCTACCTCAAACTGCCATCCATCCAACACTGGCCTCCCGGGGGACCGTTCTCGCACGCGACTACAGTGTGATGGGCGGTGCTGACCGGAAATGAGTGACCTCATCAAATGCCACGAACGCCCCACGCTTACTTGAGGGTATTAAAGGAGTTTCAACCCTATAAGAAAACGCACCAAAACGAGGCTATTTATGAGTGACTCTAATCCCACTGTCTCCTGTGCGCTACTGTGAATTATTTTATCTTCTAACCGCCTTCCTCTTTTCCTGCAAAACCAATGTTTATTTCTAGTAGCTTCCTTCTTAAAGAGGTGTTTTAGGTCCTTACATGCATGCTGAAAGAAAGGACAACGTAGTTCAGCGTATTAGAAAGGACTCTTTAGAATTAGCTAGTTTCTTCTTGTTTTAAAATCTATATTTTAGGGTTTTATTTTTAATGAATACCTTTTCAGTTTCTGTCTTTGCTGCCTTATGACATTAAGTAAACTAAAAAGAGATTCAGTTTTTTAAAAAATGGGTGAAAACATATATTTTGTTTGTCTCATTTGCCCAATAATTCTAGGTTTTTGACTTGGTCCTTTCTTGAATTAAAACCCTCACATTCTTTTATCAAACCAGTTAACCTAGTAAAGTTTCTTCACATGGAATAAAACTGATGAATTTTGTTTAATTCATGAATCATTTATTTATTTATTTACTTTAATCCTGGTAGACTTTTACATTAACATTAGTCTCTGATATTCTTTTTCACAAGCATTTTGTCTTTTCTTTCACGTTCAATATTTCAATGCTTGTATTATTTTATATAAGTTCCTTATACGATACCACATAATGTGACGAAGAATTGAAACCAGTGGTTCTTGTCTGTTTCTGTTTGCTGCACTTCATAGCCATACTGTTGACATTTGGTAAAAAGTGCATTTTTTCTTTATCTTTTATTATATTTCCAGATACTTTCAGTGGTGCTGATTTCTACATATATTCTAAAGTATAAAAAATGAATTTTTAATAACTTAACGTTAATGCTGGAATGGATACAGAAGTAGATAAAAGTCACTGAATTGAATTCCATACCAACTGGACGATACCGTTTAATGTAATGAAACAATGTAAGAATTTAGAATACACACTTTGCAAAACAAGACAAAGATTAAAATACTTAGGAAAAAGAATATCAGAGAGTTTTAACTTTATTTGAGGAGTGATGTTGATGTAACATATCATCTGATGTTAACTTAAAAGTGGCAATTGCAATGCTTAATAACTATCACAATTCGAAGCGATTTAGTTTCATTTGTTAAAGAGTAGTTGTTTAATGTAGTTATTCCCAATTTTTTGATACGCGGGAATCCCTGATATCATCTTACTATATCGGAAACGCAGTCACATTGCAAATCATTACATTCAATCCATAACAGTTGACAATCAACATTATTTTATAATATGTGTAGAAGTAGTGTATTACAATTATGTAACGGCATCTTATGGAGACGCCATTACATAATTTTTACTGAGAGCACTTTTCGCTACCGTTTAAAGCACCCGTTAATGGGAAATGTTTAAAGCAAAAGAAATTAAAAACATATTTAAAACTTTGTTTAAACGAAGATAAATAATAAAAAAATTAAGTTATTGTTAAAAAAGTAAAGCAAAATTCTATTGCATACACATAAGTTATAAATTTTATCTTCGAAAAAAAACTAAACAAAAAAAAACGAACTTTAAATTCTAGACTTAAATTGTTTTTCAGTACGAGGACATTTTCTTTTTAACTTTTTTTTTTCTCTTTGGATATTCCACTTTTAAAAAATGTATTTTCTTGATAAAAAATTGAAAGCTCGTTAATAATGAAGATAATAAATAAAGAAAAAAAAGTCCACGACACAACAAGGCGTTTCTCGTCGTCGGCTTGAAGCTAATGCCTCCCTCAACCAAATGAAATACGATACACTACATTACATAAAACAGGAAACACACTCTGTGTAATGAATGGCTCATGGAAGGTATGAATAGGCTCCCATGAATCATGAATAGCGCTCAACAAAACAGCTGCTCCACCGAACCAGTTATGCGTTTTTGAAGGTAACCAACTTTTGCTTGCAAGTGTCGTTGACTGATTTTCGCTGTTTGATGCTGACTATTTACTTTCCGGAAGGTTGACGTGCGAAAAGGCAGTGAAACATTCACCACTGAAGAGACCAAACGCACTCATTTCCCACAAGGCGTTGATCGCTACACTATTGATTCTGAATTCGTTTATCTGCTTTCTTTTATTTATAGTGTTTGCGTCCATTGTAAATTATTTAAATTTTTCGGATATCAAATTACATTTTTCAGTAGCGAAATAATAGCTTCAATTGAATGAATTGCAAACAAAAATAAATCAACACATGATACAATCGAAGTTTGTTTATGCAAATCTCAATTGAGGTTTTTGGCCAAAAAATGAAAGGTATAATCCACTGCACTTTGTATTTAAAAAAATAGATGTTATTTGCTTATAAATATAACATTTGGTATTGAATTATGTTTAGAATTATATGCAATCATCAATATTTACTTAGTTCGTGATGACCTATGAATAATTTATATGCTATCTTGATCATTTCATTCGATACGAGGCAGGGAGTTACAATCCGAAGCAAGAGGTTAACAAGCAAAAAAAAAATTAATTTCATGAACTCCCCCACCATATTAAATCAATGAATGAATTCAATTGGCTCAACTGTTGCTTTTGTTGAAAAACAGTGCAACATCAATCGGTTTCGGCTTCTTATTTTTTTTTGTGTTGTTGATTATAATTTTGAAATTCAACGAGAATTTCTTAAAGAATTCGAAGCCTACTTTCAAAATTAATGGAAAAATAGAATAAAATTATCAATGGGTGAGTTGTTTACTAGTGACATCCTAGAACAGCTGTTTCACGCTAATATGGCGATCATCAGCTAGAAGTAGTCACCAGTAAACAACGAGGTCTCGATACACAGGTCAATACGAAATATCATCGGAAGCAATGTAGAGCCTATAAAGCTAAAATAAACAATAAAAACAATTCGGCGAGTTTTTATTGTTTATTTTAGTTTTATAGGATCCACATTGATTCCGAAGATAAAATAACATATGTTAAGAAAAGTCGTAAAAACTTAATAGAAAAGGAAAATTGTCTCACCTTTCAAATTTTTCATTGCCAGAAATAAATTATATTGAAATTAATTTGCCTCAATCCAATTATTTTTAATCAGATGAAAGCAGGCGCAAAATCTAAAATTTAATACTACAGTAGAGTCGTAATCCAAGCCCCGGTAATCCGAGATTCCGTGTAATCCGAGGTGCATGTCCAAGCGATACCCTACTACTTAGACGATGGCATGATGCTAAAAGGAGTTGCTCTACTCGAAGCAGAAGACCTTGGACAGTTTTTTAAAGTTGTAAATGCTTTTAAAGGGTCTTTTCATATAACCAGGTAACATTGTTAATGTATCTGTAACTTTAATATCTATTATAAATTAAATTTGATTAGTTTTAGTTGAAAATTCCAGTTTTTTTTTTCTTTTTTCCGTGTAATCCGAGTTTTTTTGTAATCCGAGGTACCATCAGCCCCAATGGACCGCTTGAGGATAGGCGGGGCTTCGTAGTTCCAAAATATCCCACCAGGCTACTGCTTCGCATGTGGGATAAACAAAGCCATGTGCTTTGTTTTTACCGGTGTAGATGTAGAAGAAATATTATATTAAAGAAGGATATTCCAAGCGCTATACAGAATTATTACAATAAGGATCTGCACAGTACTGACCATCCGTCTCGAAATATCAAAAATCGACGATTTTTTAAGTAATTCACACAAAGTTATATGTTTGTTTATTCCACAAGCTCTCGCCGCATGTGGGATACACGTCATACGTGACGTCGATAGGGGCGTAAACCTCAAGTGGTCCATTACCTCGGATTACCGCGACTCTATTGTAACCAAAAATAAAAAATACTAATCTAAAAAAAAAATTAAGAAAATTCTGCCTAACGTTAAACGTTCAGGCAATTTTAGATTTCAACGAATTGGTAGAATAGAAAATCAACTTTTTTTTGGGAGGGGGGCCTGGAAATGACGTGTGAATTCAAGAATTTTAATTCGTATTTGATATTTAAAAAACTTTTGGTATTATTATTTTCAAAATATATTTGTTTATCTAGATGGAAATAAAAAAATAAAATGAAGATCACTGCAATATCCACATCCATACAGAGGCATTGATTCAGTGAGTATATCTTTTCAGAGGCAGGTGAAATAAGCAAACGTATCTGTGTAGCAGAATCAATTTCTTCGCCTCTCTCATATAAGTCGGTTTTTTTGTGTGTTTTTTTTCGCTTGTAAACGTTAAAATTAGAAACAAACTCAGTTTAAACATTCTAAAATTTTTGCACTTTCCATCAACCGCCATCAATGAATACCATAATAATGCACACACACACACACATACACCTATACAAAGTTCTGCATTAGCATAATCCTAATGACAAAGCCTCTCTCAAAAATGTTCCTATTTCTATAAAAATAAAATGCACGCATCTCTTTGATATATTTCCTTTAATATTGGTAATATATCGCGGAATTTATCATTCCGCTTTTTCAAACCTTTTTTTAAAAAATAACAATGAGTTACTTCCAATACATGTCTTAATACTAATATAATCATGCATAATACAGATATATTATGATGTCATTATTATAAAATAATCATATGCTCTTTCCAATAAATGAAAAATATTGGAAACCAAGTATTGTATTATCATTATTAGTCTAATACAACATAAAGTTATAAAGTAAAAGTTCACTTTCTTTATTGAAATTTTTCTTTTTGATTTCTGATTAAGTCCTGGAAATACGATAAAGTGTTTGGATTCACCATATATCCTCTGTCTTTGTTCATACAATAATGATGATACAATACTTGGTTCTGTTAACATTTTTCATTTATTGGAAAGAGCATATGATTATTTTATAATAACGATATGATAATATATCTGTATTACGCATGACTGTATTAGTATTAAGACATGTATTGGAAGTAATTCATTGTTATTTTTAAAAAAAAAGGTTTGAAAAAACGGAATGATAAATTCCGCGAAATATTACCAATATTAAAGGAAATATATCAAAGAGATGTAGTGTTTTACCTAATTTTAGGAGTATAAGATATAAAATACACACAATCAGCATTTGAAATGTGTAAACGTAATGTCAGTACAACAAATATACAACAACTCTAGTAAGATTTACGGATTTGATTTCAGAATATGAAAAAACGATTCTGAGAATGTTTTGTGTTTGAAGAAATCTGGTACACTAAAAACTCGTTTAGCCGAATTTGATGGAACGAGCCCGTTTCGGAAAAGCGAAATTTCGATAATCCGGAATATATTGTATTAAGCATATACTATACATGTTATTAATATTAATTACATTAATTGCTGTATATTAAAGAGTTAATAGTTACAGTTACATAATCGCTTTTGTACGCTATTAAATATTGATTACAGCGATGGAAAAATGTTGTTGTGTAGTTTTAAAATATTCTAAAAATCATTTCGGATAAACGAGTTTTTAGTGTAATTTATTTTGTTACAATCTATCCTGTTAATAATTAATACAAGCACACAAAAACAATAGAGATATAAAGAATAAATAATTTCAAGACATGTTGCGAAGGTACACTTCCTTCTTCGTCAGATGATAATAAATAAATAAATACATGAAAAGGAAAACAAGGCTCGGAATTTGAAATTTAAAAGTTAAATGTAACAATTTTGGATAACAATAAAATCACAACTTTGCAAATGTAACATACAAATAATCTATCGTAAATTATATTGTAGCGCGTTCTTAATTGATACTTATTGTTACATTTGCAATTTGTGATTTTATTGTTATCCAAAATTATTGTTACATTTAAATTTTAAATTTGAAATTCCGAGCCTTGTTTTCCTTTTCATGTATTTATTTATTTAATATCATTTGACGAAGAAGGAAGTGTACCTTCGCAACATGTAACGAAGCTATTTATTATTTATATCTCAATTGTTTTTGTGTGTTTGATCCTTTGTTTTAATGTTTATACACACAGAATGGATAATATTAACGTATCCTGTTATTGGAGAAAAAGATTAGATATAGATAAAGAAAAGAAAATCTATTGTCTAAATATCTATGTAATGGCTGAGATCCATTTACTTTTATTTATTTATTTATTTATTAGTTAGTTAGTTAGTTAGTTAGTTAGTTAGTTATTCTAATAACAAAAGCTTTTCTTCGTTTGTGATTGATAGATTTGTAAATAATATCAGCAAAAAAATAATAAAAAAATTTCAAATCCATTAGACACATTAACATTTTATTTTGTAAACTTATTGTTTTTCTAAAAGTTATTGAAGATGAACAAAAATTTTGTTGACAATTTACTAATGGAAGGAAGTGAATGCAGTAAGCAACGTAAAACAAACAGTGACTTTCGATCCGCATTAGATTTCTGCTTAAAATATCGTTTACGTAAGGACATGAAACGTGGCTCTTCTCAATATTTAATTGCTTGTTGAATTTTGGAGATTTCCTTTGGAAATTGTACCTTAGGCTTAAATAAATACCGAATCATTTTTTTTTTCTTCTTTCAATCAATACAACTTGAAAAGGGTTTCCACGAGACTAACAAACCTATCTTTTTCTGTTATGCAAAAGCATCAGCCGGCATTTGGCCAAATCAAAGCGGCAGTGCGAGCCTCTGCCACGCCTAGGGTTGCTCTCTGTAATGCTAAGTCAATATTGAAGCAGGACTCATTTATATTATGATGTTTGCTTACTGTATTTGCCTTCCGAATGAATGATTAGGCAGCAATCAAGGAAGAGATAGAGAGAGAAAAAATCCAAAACTACGTAATAAGCCTTCCTCGAAATACGAAACTTTGATTGATGGGAATGACGAGAGTTTGGGCGGAGAAAAAAAAGACAGAAAGGACAGAGGCTTGTTTTTGTCTGAGCGGAGTCGAGTTTCCCGTGTTCATTGTACTCTTCTCCCGGAATGAGAGGTCTTGGTGCATCCCAGTCCGGTCACCTACATTGAGCCTCCGAGACTATTTGGCGCCCTCGAGAGGGTGGGGGATGAAGTGGAATGGGGTGAGGGATAAAAGTTATGGAGGGTGCACCGAGCACTAGATGACTGGGAAATTGCGAAAACGATTTTTGACGAGAGACATCTGGTGAGAAAACACGGTCGATACCACCCCCTATCTCCAACCCAGCTGCTTTGCTCTGTCTACAAGCGCTCATCTGGGTTCTCGGCTTTTAAAACATTAGTACGATGACAGGCAAAAACCACACGACGAAAACAGTCTCTGGAGAAAGAAGAAAAAATACGAAATTAAGTATTTACGATTACCACACTCCGAAAAGAAAATACACTAACGTTCTCCAGTTGCTGTCTGTTTTTGTCTTTTAACTTCTTCCCAGATTACCTCTATTTGTAAAGAAAACATTGGCTAATTTGTCATTTTTACCCTTACTTTTAGGGCAACAGATGTATCTTATAATTCTTAACTGTATTTCTTCACCATTGCAACAGTTGGCTCTGGATATCTTCTTCAGAAATGCATCAACACAAACATAGAAGTTATGTGCAATGGAATGTAGATGTAATGCTACAATAACATATGCTGGTTAGCGTCAAGCTCATAGATAGTTTAAAAGATGATAGCCTTTTAAAACTTTAAATCTGTAATACTTTATTATTATAATTAATCCTCAAGAATGAATAAAAGTAATAACAAATTTTATGTGACTAATAATTCAATAAAATGGTTACTAGGAAAGGCAGAAAGGAACCAAAAAATGACTTCGCACCTCGAGCTCTCACAGGGGAGAGACTGGGACGGCCGTTTCGTCCTATTTAGGACTCATCAGCCAGACTCCACGGATGACAAACTCAGAAGGTGCGAACAGATAAGAATCCCACTCTCGCCCCCGAAAGCGGGATTCCACAAAAGCAAAACACAATCAAAAATACACAATAACGGGAAAAAATGTTAAATTCTTGTCCTCGTTCCGCTAGGCGCAAAAGGAATTTATCTACAGCATAAGACAAAGCTTTTAAACTAACCAGTTTAAGTAATAACGAATTTGATAAACGATTTGACATTTTTTCTATTATTGTATATTTTGATTGTGTTTTGCTTTTGTGGGATCCAGCTCCCGGGAGCGAGAGTGGGATTCTTATATGTTCGCACCTTCTGAGTCTGTCATCGGTGGAGTTTGTCTGGCTGATGAGTCCTAAAGAGGACGAAACGGTCGTCCCAGACTATCCCGGGTGACAGCTCGAGGTGCCAAATCTTTTTTGTTCCTTTCGTAGTTACCATTTTGTTGAAATAAAAAATATATTTTTTAAAATAGATAGTAAAGATTAAATATTTAGGCTAATTTTATTACCATGACGTCAGCGATCAAATTCTAGAAAAACAAAATTGATAATGAAATTGTGATTGTCAGCATTTCTTCTTTATTATCGTATCTTTGTTTATTTATTGTTTTTTTTTTTTTAAACATGAACTCAAAGAAATGTTCTCCTTCCACTGTAATAATGAGGAATTATTTTCGATCTTTATAAAGCCTAAGCTTTAAACGTGAACGTATTATCTTTTTCCCGTCCATTACAATTAATCTATTGAATTATTTCTAATATTACCGGAAGAGTACTGTTGGTAATATTAGAGACTACTTCCGGATTCAAGTCAATCACAAATCCTAAATTAAATCAGATTTGAACTCTGAAAGCGGGAGTTTCTCTCTCTTCTGTTCTCCGCATTCTCGTTTCAAAATACGGGCTTGATACTTCAATAATAAACATCTTTTTTTCCTTATTTCTTTTTTGCACTTAATTCATTCATTAACACTGTACATTTCTGCTTTCGTATGTATTTCTTTTCCACGAATATCTCACTTTGATTTCTCCATTTATTAAATCAGAGCTTCTCCATTTTCTGCCTTGATAAGCAACAGAATATTCTAAGTGTGCATCCGTAATCAAATTGAACTTCAAACGGTATATACCCAAATGTTATTATCTAGACAATTAATCTAGACCAACAGCAATATAAATTCTAACAATGAAGGTTAATAAAAGTATTTAATTCACCTTCAAATTAGTTTAAAAAATTTCAGACGTCTTGAATATTTAAAATATTCTTGATAAATACATTTGTAAATCATTAGGTATTTTCAAATGATTCTTTAAAGCAGGGGTTCTCAACAGGGGTCCATGAAATATTCTTCGGGGTCCACAGGAATCTCATTGTATCACACTTATTTTAAAATGGTTTATTATGAATTGTTTACCAGTGTGTAGAATAGGCTATGTATTATTTACCACTGTAGAATAATTTATATGAAATTAAATTAGTTTTCATTCAAAATAAAGCATAATCATTTACTATTTCGTTGATTATTAATATAATCCCTTTACTTTTTAGCTATGAGGGGGTCCACCAAAAAAAAAAAAGAAGGGAAAAGGGGTCCATGGGTAAAAAAAGGTTGAGAAACCCTGTATTAAAGCCTAAGTCGTACATCAACACAAGGAAACCAATACAATAAAAACGATGAATTTAATGTGCCGTGGTATTTTAGAAAGGAAGTTTGGTGTCCGAGAGATTTCTGCAAATACAAAATTGTGCTGTGAATCGAAGAATGTTGAGAAGCACTTCCCTAAATGATTCTTTTCCACCCTTAAGTATGTGTCTTTGAGTGGCCCTGACTGGCGAGAATCACAGCAGACCTATTAGGATAGCAGTTATAAAATCTCATGAAAGAGATGATGTGAAAATGAAATCAGCAGAACAAAGATTTAAAAAAAAAAATTCCCCTCTCAGTAGTTGATTGTATGTTATCCCACAAATTTTAATATCGGCAGTTAGAAAAGAGGGGTTCGCGAATGGCGCTGTCTGGAGCTCTAAACAGATAAAGGTTTCAGAATTCGAAAAAAATATATGCTACAATAAATTAAATCTTCTTTTTAATTACTTTATAGAAGCATAAAACTATCGGTTATAAGACCTTAAACATGCAATTTGATAAATAAATAAATAGATAAATAAATAAATAAATAAAAATACAGAGGTACTGTTCGTTTTGAAAAGCGAGAGCTACAACAACACTGACGATTCTACTCCGCAAAGGGGTGATACGCTGAGATGGGCACTTTCTTAAGACCTGTTTTTCTTTTAGTACCTGTTATTTCTGCAATTTTATTTATTCTTTCCATAATTCTTTCCCGAAAAGCGCAAATAGAATGCAGCTACTAGTAAACTAACACTGATAAAAAGTTAATCTTCTTCTTCTTCTAGTTCCTTATCCTTATTGGATGTTGGAGATCAATTGTTTCCAGTACACTCTGTCTTTGGCTTTGTGGAAGATTTCCTCCGAATTTATATTGGTCCATTTTTTGATGTCGTCCATCCACTTCTTTCTTGGACGTCCTCTTCCTTTTTCACCGATGATTTTCCCTTCCAGAATAAGTCTTTGTAGCCCAAACTTTGGACCTCTAATCAAATCCAAGGAGACCTAACGCTTGCGCAAAAGCGTTGAAGGCTCTTGTAAACGAAAACGAACAGTAGTTGCTTCGAGTGCAGAAATAGTTTTTTTTTTCTCCCTGTTGGTAATAAGGAGCTGTGCTAGAAAAAGCTTCAAATATTTAAATTCATTTTCTGAGTCATTTATTTTGATTAATACTCTTTCGATTCGTCGAAATAAAAGCTTGTAAAAACTTGAAATGTGATGCAGTATTTTTCGTTTGATTTAATTAAAAGGTCATATAGTGATCATCGGAATCGTGTCAGATTTATTGAACAGGGGTAGGGGAAAAGGGATAAACGAATTCATTGACATCCGTACACGATAAACGAGATAATCTATTTCCGGTAATCTAATTACACATTAGATGTTATCCTCGTTGATTAACTTTGCAGCAATTCGCCCGCACTTTCGGTTCATCCACCTCTAGCAATGCGGAAAAGGTCGGACTTTTCGCGAATCGTAGCAGCTACCTTCCGCTATTTTAATCATTTCACTCCACCTGTCTCCTACGAAGCACCGTACACCTGGAAACCTCACGCGCTCGGCACGGGCATGCGCGTGCCCTCATCGCATCCGCGCTCTGTAATCTCTCCCCTCTTTGTCCTGCGCACTGTCTCAATAGGCTTGCTCTGTGTATGTGAAGTATCCGCCTACACACCTTTTGCCAAGCCAAGAATACCTCCGTACTGGTGTTAGTTATGTCTGTCTTTTGTTTTCTGTTCAAAGGAATGAAGGGCAGTTTCAAACAAGAATGGAACCCACTTGAATACCAAGGTTGTGCTTTTACAAGACCAGCACAAGGTTTCAAATTTCACAGGAAACCCGAGAAATTGCTGCTTCGCCCCCTCACTGGGACATAAATCGTGCGGATTGTTAGTTTATTTATGTCCAATGAGTTGATTTATTTAATAACAACAATTATGACAACAAATATTAAATTACAAATACGTAAAAACATCAACAGACATCAAGTTGCAGTAAATTAAAAAAAAAAGGTCGAACTTTTACGAACAAATATTAAACAAACAATTAAAAATACAGACGTTCCTGATAAAACTTAAAATTTAGTTTAGCGAAAAAAATTACCTTTTTTAAAATTTCTTGTTTGTTTTTCAGTTTTGAAAACATTAAGAAGGAAAGGACAATCAATTTCTAAATGTTGGTACCTGCTAAATATAATTCTGACAATTTTTTACTTTTGCTGAAATTTAATTGGAAATCAACAAATCGACAAAAATCTTAAAACAATTGATTTTTTAATCACATCAAAGCTAAAGTGAAAGTGAGTTACTGAACAAACTAACAAACATTGTTAGATATTATAATTACACAAGAAAAGTCAACTTACAGAAAATTTCTTAAAACCTTTTATTAAACTATAGTCAAAGGAGAAGTTTATAGTTTAATAAAAGGTTTTAAGAAATTTTCTGTAAATTGTTAGATACCGGTATTGTTAAAAATTCGTTGGTTGCTTTCATGTGAGAAGCGTTTCTTGCGAGAATTTTTATTGGTAGTTTCTCGACACACACGGACACGAAACGATATATTTTTAGTGTGAGTCTATGTAATACAGTCGAACCCGTCTATCTCGAATCTCACGGGAAAGGAAAAAAATTCGAGATAAAGAGGTTTCGAGTTATAGAGGTTTTAGATGCGGTCAATTAAAAAACGTTTTAATTGTTTTTGTTGCAGAAAAATACAGTGGTAAAATCGCAGATTAATTACACATATATGCATAACATTTTGTTTAACATACATACGTACCTTTAACAATAAAAATAGTCCTTCTTTTGTTTAGACGACTTTTGACGTCTAACTTTCTTTGTTTCTGAATTCCGAGAAACATCCGCCCCCTCCCCCGCAACCTGTTGTTGAAGAAGGATGGTCTTTCGGCATCGATTTTTGTAATTTACACTATCCGAAATTTGAGATACAAAGGTTTTGAAGGAAATTTTTTCGAGATAAACATGGAAAATACATGGAATTTAGATTGTAAATGTAGGGAATTTCAGAAATTTCGAGATATAGAGGTTTTCGAGATAGACAAGTTCGACTGTACCAAATTTCAAAAGATCATTAATGATTCACAATTCAGTGATAGGGAGGGAGAAACATATCCTGATTCATGAACTGATTTACTAATTTTATTTAATCTGACTTTCCTAACGAAACAAGGTCAAAAATAAAATTGCATGAAACATTTTCTTCGGTTGTGGCCAGCTTTAATTTATATAATTGTAATTACATTTACATAACCTTAATGTGGTTTTAAATGGATCAGAATTAACTAACTAGTTTTAATTGACGATTGATTTAATGCTAGTTACAAGTTGTTAAAAAGCAAAGTTTTGCTACACAATTACTTATCTACTTTAATAAGAATAAAGCATAGAAAAGCATGGATATCCTTTAGCACTTTATTTATTGGCACCCAAAAGAATTTATTCAATTTCGATAACTTTTGGCCATCAAGGATTGGACCCTAGGATGTTTTTCATTCTTATTAGTACTCTTTAATTAGGATTACACAATCTTCAACAGCTCAGTGAAACAATTGAATAAATAAAACTCAGTTTCTCCTATACATTAAAAATATTGAGTAACTAC
>JAFIDM010005346.1:40198823-40227280 GCA_023159025.1 Thereuonema tuberculata
TGCTGATTAAATTCGCATTAAAAGTCGATGTTCTTTTTTTTTTCCATAGTTATTTTCTTTTGTATCTTGGTTACTTTGTAATGTTAAGAAGACGAAACGACATGGAGGAGGTGTCGAGGCGTGACAGGCAGTGATGAACGCGTACAGTAGCTGTTCCCTTTATGATTCTCTCCCTCATCCCGTGAGGCAAAGCCGGTTCTACGTGCAAGGGAGAAGGAGGAGGTCCTGTTTAGTAGAAGGATCCATTACCTGTCGCTGAGGTGAGGAAGAAACCCACAAAGGATCCTCACTCCCATTTTCCTTCTCCCCCCCAATGACCACCTGGGGTCAACAGGGTCACGAGGAAACAGGTCCGGGCTATTCCATTTGGAGAGTATGGGAACCCAACCTTATTTAGAACTAAATTAATAAAAAAAACCACTTTCCCCAAGAATAGTCCGCCATCTTGGTTTTTCTTCTCAACACAACAGGCTAACTTTAAAAATATATATATTTTAATTTTGAATCACAAAAACGATAGCTATTCTTAGAAATTCCAGTATATGGAGTAATAATTAATATACAAGCTGTAGAGTATCATTGAAAAATGTAAGATATACGAATGTAGTTTGATTTTAACATTGTTTGATGGCTCTGTATAAAAGTCAAATCTTACAACTGTATTCCCTATATACAAAGTATTTCGGTAATATAGCGTTAAGAAAAACTGATAAATTAAGTTTGAAAAAAATAATACATGAATATCAATAAGTAAATACATTTATCACACTATCTCTGCTATGCTTTAACTCATATATATATACTAAATCTGAGAAGATTGATGTAGGATAAATTAGTGAAGGGATCCATTCCCGGGATCGTGAATGCTTTTCCATTAGCTTTCGTGCAAACTGAGTCAAACATCAAGGGTAAATTCTGCTGATGATTCCTAATAAGGATGAAACAGCTGTTCAGGATTCTCGTTGATGTTGGCTCAATGTACGAAGGCATATTTACTGTCCATTTTTTTCCCTGTTTAGAAATTAACTTCAGAGCATTGTTAGGCCTACAACTCCCTTCTTCACATTATTTTTTTTATCATTTTAATAATGAATTTTATGTGTACGTATTTATTAAACGTTGATTCAATAAATGTATTGGTTAAGGGTCAACATTGTTCTGAAACTGACCGTAAGCCTTTTGACTGTTAAATAAAAAACAGTCCTTTGGGGAAAAATAAATAAACGTGTAGGTCATATTTAATTTCTTTTTATTAGAATATTTTTGTAATATTTAAATAAAGTACTTTCGTTCCAAGCTTCAGTTATCCGAGCGTTGTGTTTATTCCAACTCAATAGCACTTGTCCAGTCATTTTGTCGCTAATATTTCAGAGGCCGATCACACTACTCGATTTCCAATATAAAATTTAAAGATTATGCCTTCTTTCCTTCAAAAAATAAAATAAATTATATGAAAAACCAGCTAACCTTCAATTAAGACAAAATTACTTCTGTTATTGAGGTTTTTCTTATCGTATTTGACATCTTGTCAAAAGTAGGTTTTTCTCCACATTATCAGTCGGATCCCAATTGTCAGTTAGTTATTGTTACGATAGACTATTACTTGAATGGAGCTGAGTAATCCATTACTTTACAACGTTACGTCCTTCTACAATTTGATCAGGGACGATCTACATAGATACAGCATTGTTTCGTTTTCATGAACAGTTGCCATTGCGTCATTCACTTCATATACCGCAACGCCTTACCTGCTTTTTTTCCCGCCACTCCCTTCCTAATTTTCTTTCTTTCTTTTTTTTTTCTTTACTGTTTTCTTGAAGGTGATGATTAGCTGACCTGAACTACTTTCTAATCTGTTTTCTTCGACTTAGTGGACAACCCCTTTCTTTTCTTAGCGACGTAAAGCTGAGAATTGACCTCACCACTCTTAATTATTCATTCAATATTGTTCTGTTTTTCTCTTTAAAAAAAAAAGAGGGTGGGGGGAAGAGAAACTGCAGAGGTTAATTTCTAAATCACCAATAAAACATGGTAGCGGTTGTTAATATTTCATTGCAGGAAGTGTTCGGTGAATTTAAGCCAGTCAGATATCTTTAATTATTGAGCACTTGTTTCTTTTATCTGTGGTCAAATCGAAACAGAAGGCATCGTATCCAATCGCACTTTAAGAGAAAAGCGCCTGTTTTCTCCGCCTCATCTGCGTTTTATTCTTCGTTTCACCGACTTCCAGAACCTTCCCTGGAGGTTTCCTTAATGTACACATAATCACCAGAATAATGAGCGAGGTCAACCTTTAATTTTTAATGGAATTAAGATATCTGAAACATTAAAAATCAAGCGAAATCTGCAATTCCCGACACGGCTGTTTCCGTTTCCCAAAGGACACCAAGTCCAAATGCTTAAGTAGCAATGGATTCACATCCGATTGCAAGCAGTCTTTGAAATGTTTGCTTTTATTAGACCGCAATTTTGAGGACACCGGACTCTTTAAGTCCGAATTAACAGCGTGTAATCCTAAACTTGCAGGTAGTTCTGCTGTTTCAATTAAATCCAGTCTGACAAACGGTTTCCCTTCTCTGCGTTTTAGAGAATCATTAAATTTAAATGGAATGCAGTGTTTTAATAGCTTATTAGAATTACTAAATGGATTAGGACTTTTACTGCTTCACAAACAATAAATGAATGCATAAATAAGTGGAAGAATTTGAAGATTTGAAGGATTATTACATACTTTTCGTAGAATTTATGAGTTCTAAAAATTTATATTTAGTGATTAATAAAAAAAAAGAGAGAGAACAAGAAGTTCCTGAGTGAACTTGAGCCTGCGTCTCGAAAATCGTAAAAAGTTTTTGACCATGAGTGGTCGCCATTTTTACGATTTTACTGCAGATAATTTTTTAAATAATTTTAAATGTTCCCTACAAATTTCCAGACAGAATTGTGAAGTGAACCGCTTGAGAATACTCCTCTCGGGGTCGAAACTAGTAGCGAATGATTTTTAATTGTGAATTAAATTATGTTTTATAAAGTACCGGTAACCAGGTGCATGGGCTTAGTAATTAACAGTGAATACGATTAGTGCAGGTAAAAATAGATTAACTAACAGCAGAAATGTTCAATAATTCTTAACCAAAGAATCCATAAAGGATCTCAAGATTCAACAAAAGAAATATTATTACATTGATATCCTTCTCTTGATTATATGTCAATAAATGCAATCCACAAGCCAAATTTCAAAGCATTCCATTTCTTGTATATTATTAGAAAAATATATGCATCCAGAGGATGCAATATGTACACCTTGACTCCAGATTAAAGATGAAAAAAAAAAACCCAATTGAATTGTGCATTTGTAGGTGTTTATGTGTTTATGTATGAGTAATTTCACTTTTTAACAGGTTATCTTTTAAAACTACTAAGTATCAAGGCAAAGATGTAACATGTAATTACTACAATATGGTGGTAAAGGATTCAGCAGACGCTTGGTTGGTAATGAAGCTAAAAGAAAAAAGATAAATTAAAACCCCTATTGTCTCACTTGTTTACGATTGTTTACCACTATTAGCGATCATTAGCTAGTATTCAGTATTTATAAGAGATTTCAATAAAGATGTAAAGTCTTACTTCGTAAATTTCAATTAATATGGTAGTTCGTTAACCTAAGACTGAGTACCCACACAAGATTTACATTTACTATCTTAATAATTTTTGTTTTGTTTATCAAGAACTTAAAAAGGGGAAAGACTAAGGACTAATTCTAAGATTATAGCCTAAGATACACTGAAGCGTAGAAAGGGTTAGCGCTAAGGAGAAAACCTTTATATGGTAACGTACAGTTTTATTGTTAAGCTATAAGATTATTGGAATATGTTGATGGAGTTTTATTGTGAGTTGAGAAAACCAAATTACATGGAAGATGTAATAGAAACATTTAGGACTTTTTATTTTTTTTTTATATTTTAGAATTCTACGATATTTCATTAAAATTTTGCAATGTTTCATTTATTTATTGAATAAATTGTGCCGACGCTGATAAGGTTCTTAAAGCTGTAAAAGTTTACAAAAAATTTTCAATCAATATACTTTACATTGTACTTTATTGAAGAGTAAATCACATGTATAAAGATACAAATCCTATTTAAGTAAATACTTCGAGCAGTTTTCTGGAAAAACAAGTCTGTGCTCATATTTGAACTTTAAAATACATATTGATCGTTGCAGATGACTTTTTTTTTATTAAAACAAACAAACAACAAAAACACCAGAGGCTGTAAAAGTTAAAGTAAATGGAGATGTTTACTAAAGTAAAAAGAATCAATAAAAATAAACGGAATTAAGACATTTACAGGCGTCGACAATGACCCTTTAAAGTGCAGTAAACTGCAGCAACACTTACTGAGCAGTCAGAAGCAGTTTGTCTTGGCCTCTTTGTTTTTTCTCTGGGATTTACATTTGCTTTTGCACACAGTTGGTCGTTAGAAGACATTGATTGCTTTTTTTGCAGACTTTTCGACGTCCCGTCAATGTCTATCGTAACGAAAAAGCACATAGGAAAAAAACTAAATCTCTTTCAACTTTTTAATCGATACCAACGTTTAAAACCAAGCCATAAAGAGTAACATTTCCTTTTCTAAAAGAAGAAAGGTAAAAAAAAAGGAGAAAAATGATACCAGTTGCCTATGAGTCAAGACATATCAAACCTAGTTTTCCCATAATGTACTATTGACATTTTCTGTTGATGTAAATACCAATTATGGGTGTTTTATTATGCATGCAGATTGTAAAATCGAAATTTGTCATGGGCGGGCATCTCTGCACTGTCTTAAGCGTCAGACGTGTACTTTTAGAACTAATGAAACACGCACACACGGAGCAATGAAACCTGAGCTCTAAAACATTCACTCTTTTTTTTTTGTTATGTCTACTTTTAATTGGTTCCACTAAGTTTGCAGACAGAATTCGAAGAAAAAGAAATTAATTCAAAAAAATACAAAAATACAAAAAAAAAAAAGTTAAGAAATAAATAAAATTTCAGTATTAATCTTTGTGGTTTATTTTCTTTGAGAATTATTCAAAATAACACATTGTAAAAGCGACTAGAGATAACAGCATAAATTTGAGTCGGAAGCTCTTTTGAATTTAGAAAGATTTAAGTCGATTTCTCGTTGTATTTCAGATAAGAATTTTGATAAGCAAAGAAAATTTTTATTCTGTTATGAATATTAAAAAAATATCGGTTATATATTTAGTAGTCGTTCAGGTGAAGTCGAGGGATTTAGTCGGTACCTCGGCAACTGTGCTTGAATGTGGGTTCGATTCCAGGAGTTGATGTTGGTCTCTCTTTTGATTTTTCTGTTCTTCCGAACGTGTACGTCGTTGTTCTGCCTTCGAGGTTTGTAGCAGATATAAATTGTCATAGTACCAAGTAACCAAGATCTCTTCAAATTGGAATATAAGTTAGAAGCGTAAACTTAAATAATAAGAATTAATAATGTTTTTGAAATACGTAATAATTTCTTAAATTTCCATCATCCTGTAGGAAATCTGTAGGAAAAATCTAAAATTAACTTTATCTTATCTTTATTTCTTATATATAATTTCTACCTAATATGGTATATACACTATGTAAATAAATTTAACGTGCAGAAAAAATGATTAAAAATGAAAACCAAGGCTGCACAACAATAAATCGGGCTGATGAGACCCAAAAAGGGCGAAACTTAAAAGAGCGCAAGTCAGGTCGACGCTTCGTATGCAATGAAGTCCAACGTGATGCAAAAAAGTGTCTACAACAACAGGGCCCTCACTGTAATATGGCTGAGATGGACAAATGCCTCAATCGTCAAGGTGACTTTGTAGAAAAATAGTGTATCTGTGCCACTTTAAGGCACAATCTCATTTTCTTCCAATAAACGTTTGCTTTTTCTATTTGTTACCGTTTTTCATACACAAGTTTAGTAAGCTTCTTTTTTTTTTTGTTCGACCTACATACAAAGTTTTAAAACTTTACACTACTTTATCTCTTTCTATAGTGTTTTCTAATGAGTTTTCTTTAATCTTTGATTATTCATTATTTTTATTGAAACTTATAAGTGATGTTTAATCTATTGATTTTCATTTGTTGAAAGCAAGACTGGATTTTGTTTTTCCTCGTTGTTACCGTGAAGCAACTCAGATAAATTTTTCACCGAGCGGTTGCGATTCTCGAAAACAAATACTCTATCCTTGTCGCTGCTTTTCTGCAAACAAAGAAATCAATGATAAAACTTTAATGGTGATGGGGAAGTTTGGTAAGGGAAAAGTCAACATCTTCTGGGTTTTGATCCGCCCAAATAGAAGCAACGGCCAAGTTTTTTTTCTTCTTCTTCTTCCTTTGTCTTCTCCTTGTCGGCCTGTATTTCCAACCGGTCAATGAAGGCGCCTGCAACACCAAGAACCGTTGGTCGCGCGCCTCTTTGCCCAACACCTGCGGCCCTGAGGGGCTGAATACCTGGTCGACAGCTCTTAATGGATCGCGGCGAGGGGGAGGGAGGGCGGTGCAGGTAAGGACGTTGCTCAAGAAAAGGGAGTCCTGGGGTTTGGTCTAACAACCCATGACCAATGCGACGCTTTCGATGGTGAACCGCAGAGGGCGTGATAGTCATTTTGCCCCTACGGTTTTCACCCCTGGACATCGCCCCTCTATTTCCTTTTCACAAGGGGAAGGCGGGTGTCTACAAGGAGTCGATCATTCGTTCGAACACTCCTCTCTCCCCTCCATCCATACAACACCTTGAGAAGGAAATCTTGAACAGCCACCCTTTCTTTGAAACTCTTTTCAACCCCCCCCCCCCTTTCCTTTCCTTTATTTTTATTCCGAATCAAGAAACTTCTCCTCTTTAGTCTACAGATATTGATCCTGCCCATCTTCCCTATCTGCTCATCTATAACCTCTTCCCAAAAGAAGAGAAATAATTTGACCCTTTTCACAAAATTCCATTTTAGAAGAAAAGATCTTCTATTTTAGGGAAACTCAAAAGGTTCACGAACAGAGAAAACCTAAAGCTGATGGAAGTGATTAGCGTTAAAGAAGACTCATTTAAACTCTGAAACTCCCTTAGTTTCATTCAAGAAAAGAAGATAAAACCTACAGATAAACAACAAAACTATTGTTGGTGTCTTCGAATACCATTGTGGAAGAAGTTCAAGGAGCATAAATGGTTTTCTTATCCTAAGTTCCTTAATTATGGGTTAAATTTACACTAAAATGAATTGGAAGTAATAGTCAATAGCCTACATAGTTATTAGGCTTTGAGCTTCATAGGATATTTAGTTATTGACGAATCTAACATTAAAAATCAAATGTTGATTTTTTTAAAACATAAACTCTTTATTTTTAATTTTTATTTACATCAAAAAGTCATTAGGAGTTCACGTACCTTTTAAGTTGTTTAAGTACGAGACTTAGTGACAATGTACACAATTACTTTTAGGCCTGACTTCTTTCTTTACACAGGGGTGCCCACGCGGGGGAGTCCACGCGAATTGAAATTTTTTTTGGGGGGGGGGGTTCAAAAAAATCAAAAAGAGGGTAAAAATTGTTTTTTTTTTTTTTTTTGGTTATCGATTTGGGGAATCTATGTTTTTCGGGTTTTCGGGGGGTGGGGGGTGGGGCTCCAAAACGGTATTGTGCCCAGGGTGCCAGTTATGCTCGCTACGCCACTGAATGAATTCTCAGCCAGTGGCGTAGCTACAAATTTTGGGCCCTACAGCAAATGTGGACCCCCCCCCCCAGCCCGCCCCCACCGTCAGATCTTTGAGAGGGGTGAGCCACAAAGGTCTAGAGGTGGTGGGCACCTCTGCCTTACAGATTCAATATGCATCAAACTCAATAAGAATCATACGATTAATAACTCAGCCTAAACTAAGTTTCAGTTTTAGGGCCAAACCTGTAGACTTATCTACACCCAAAGATGGGTAGATTTAGATTTAAAATTCCCTTTTCTGTTTTAATCCTTCTTCTACAGAATGTAGATATTTTATTACAAATTCTAGATCAATCCATACTTCTCTGTATATTGTTATTAACACAATAAACTGCTAGGAAATACCAACCCTAACTTTTATTACTCTTCTGCTTTATATAGTTGGCTATTAGTGGAGTTAAATTCATTGTTTATTTAACAAATATTAGCTTAGCTTTTAACCTAAACTGTCAACTAATTAAATGCTTTAATTAATTTTAAAATTTCGAAGTAGCCTTTACATTTCACTTATCATTATATTTAAATAAACCCTTGAAATTTATAGTGATAATAATGAGTTTTCTATATTCTTAAGTTAACTTAGTTTTTGTTTTATTCAAAATATTTGACTACAATTCTTAGAATTTACTAGCAATGTTATCACTGAAAGTTGGTTTTTTTTTTTTTTTGTTTTATTTTGAAAATATTAATAGATCTATCCTTATAATAGACTCATTATTAAAGAAATGCCATTATTTCATAATTTTTTTTAGGTTTTTTTTTTGTTTTTTAAAATTAAAATAATTTTATATTCATATTTGTCTGTAACACTGTTTGCAATTTTGTTACTCTTATTATTTGTTATTTTGTATTCGCACATATATTGCACATTTGCAGATAGATCTTAGTTTTATCTCATTGGATATAATATGATTGAATATTTAATTAAAAAAAAACAAACATGATTTTTAATCTATAATTTTAGCTTGTTGAACAAAGCTATAATTAAGCAAAAACTTATAAAAAAATTTTATAGTCAAAATCAAAAATAATTTTATATTTTACAAGAAATTAATTATCTTTAATAAACCAGATGTTTTAAAATGTTTACTCTCTCTACTAACGAAGATTTCTTACCTGCAATCACCGTATCATTATGAATTTAAATTTTTACACGCCTTGTCATCGAATCTTCCTCAGAATTCAAGACTCTTAAGTAAAAAATATAGCTAAAGGTCTTTATTACAATAGGAGGATACCACCACCACCTTCTCTACTTCTTCATAGTGTACGATGAAGGAGGGTCTCTTTTTTTCTGTGCAGTTGTCACACTCTACTTGCAACATGATTTGCGGCTGGTTTTTCGCTCGGCTGCGTCCCTGGCCGGAGATCGCCGCCGTGGGAAAGCTGGCTTTTTCTAAAGCCTTAATCGTGAGTGCATGTCCTGTTCACGATACGCCAACGACTCATCCAGCGAGATCTAAGAAGGCCTTCAAGTTTGACATTAAAACAGTGGAAATCGATAAAATGATTTATCTCTGAAACCTATCTTTGAACACAAAGAAAAATGCATTTCTGAGACAAAAGTCTACCTTTTTTATTTTGAATAATGGGCTTCGTAGTTCATGTAAGTGTCCTAGAGTCCATTCAATAATAAGAAAAAAGAAATCTCATCTTCCCCTTCCCAAAAAAATAGTAGATATGCAGAATCAGTTTCTTATCATAACTCGTGATTTTTTTTTTTTGTGAATTATTTATGTATCTATAAATTTTTAAACTTAAGATATTATATTCATTTCCGGAAATATATACTTTTATATTTAAATTATATTGACTACGTAGTAAGCGGACCGAATAGATAAATTTTCAGTAATCATTTTAGTTAACTGTAACTGTAGCTCATAATCTCGAAGCAGCTACCGAGACTTTTTAAAAGAGATAAAAATGTGTTAAATGAAATAAAGTACATTTTCGATTGATATCACAGCACGTTAAATTTTTTATTTTAGATTTAATGAAGCTTTGAGTTGTTTTGGTTCTTTAATTTAATGCCTTTTTGTCTTACTAGTTGTAGGCAAAGGTTTGCGATGCTGCCTCTCGGCACATGAATTTTGTTTGTTGCCTTTTTTCGTTTGGGGGGTCATCGCCAGGTTGGCCGGTGACCTTCACATAGGATTGCTCCTTTTCTGGATTTTGAAAATAAAATAATAATTTATTATACTTTTAAAAAATACAAGATATTTGTCTTGGCCTGTAAGGCAATTGAGCAAACGGAATAGATAAGTCTTTTAAATTAGATAACATTCAACAAATCATGGCTGAAATACTAGAATCTCCTATGATAAGCGTTAGTTAAGAAAGGATTATCCTTGAAACTAATGGCCTTAATGAATTAAAAGAAAGTTTTAAAAAAGTTAGATAAAATTGGATAATTTCTTTTTGATAATGTTGCATATTTTGAAGAATTATATACAGTAGAACCTCATTATAACGGACCCTATTATAACGGACAGTTTAAAAAAAAATTGGCAGCCTACAATTAAGGTGAGCGAAGTGAAAGACCATTTAAATTTTGTTATTCAATATGTTGAACAATCGGCAAATGAAAATATGTTTGCATATTATGAAAACTTACGGCACTTCCGTCAGTCATTAACTGAAGAAATAAGCAGCAAACAAACCCAGCAGAAAATAAATTATTTTTTGAAACCAATGAATATAAGCAATCAACATGAACCAGGACCTTTTTGTTCTGAAAATTAATGCAGTGTATACGTACACATCTTTTTCAATTCAACCTACTATGTTGAATGCTGTTTTTTATTTGATATATAATAAACACTTTTTATAGCTAACTATTGTACCTTCATTGATGTACACCCTGCTGCATTACACCCCTCTAAGAATTATTTGTTATAAACCGGACTTTCATTAAAACGGACAACCTTCAGCCCCTATTAGTCCGTTATAATGAGGTTCTACTGTAGTATAAATAATTTTTATAATAAGGAAAAACAAAAACAAAAAAATAAAACAGTATGTAGCTTAGGTCTGTTACTATGCGCGCGCACACACTTATAATGTATGTATATGAATTGTTGTTATACAAACAGCCGTAATATTTAAATCTATTACTCTTTCTGCTTCTACCTGTGTTGAAGAAGCCACAATTAAGCCGTTCCCTATTAAATCTATTGAATTGCAGCCAATGCTTTAATTCATTGAGATTATCCATAGCTAATCATACGCTAAGGAATTCGCCCGACAGTGAGATCTGAAGCTAATTACAATTTGGAAGGTACAGTAACATTTCATGTGACTTAATTACTCTGGCATTTGTTAGGACATTATAATAACTAAAAAAACAAAACAAAAAAACAACATCCAAGAAGCATTTCAACGTATTTTGATTAAAAAGTGGCTTCAGATTCACCGAGTATCCTGTGTGTAATTATTGAAGAGTCATAAATAAAAGCTGACAGTAATGATAAACGAAAATTGTCGATAATAATACAGCAGAGTCCGTTACCATAGATGTCGGTTAGTAAGCTCACAATTTTAATTTTGAAAACTAAAACGATAGTTAGTGCCTTCTTAATATCTGAAATTATTATTTAAAATTAAATTATTGGTACAATATTATTACAATTCACTTATTTAAGATGCTTCCTTGCTCAGTTTTAAGCATTTTATAACTGTTATTTTTTAAAGACTGCATAGTAATGTACAACTGCTTTCTTGTCAATGACCACAAACAGAAATAACATCAACTCATAGGACGTTTTTTTATGTTATTGTCAGTTTCCTTGGTATTATAGTTCAAACAAACTTTTTTCAAATTAAATACTGTTTATTCAAAACGTTCTCTCTTGGTGTATGTTTTTCTTCGTTTAAAAATTAATTGGACTTTTATAACAGGGCTTGTATTAGTGGAATGTACACCCTTCAAAAACGTACAAATCTGGTCATCAGAACTAAGTATTCATCCACAAATATTTCACTAAATAAATAAGTACTTTACAGTCTAATGAGGTTCATAAAAACACACTTAGATTAAAGCAAAAATTATTTAAAATAAAAAACGACCGGTTTCCTTGACTTATCTGTTAATAGCGTCTTCTCGTGGACTGACGAGAGTTACACGTGAATCATTTGTGCATGAACTTTTACCAGAGGATACTGATGTATTCGTCAAAGAAACCGCTCGTTCTTTACTGTAAATAATTTTTATTTTTATCTGTGTGCTTTTATGAAATTTGTTAAGACACGTTAAATTATCTATAAATGTTTTTATTTACAGTTAGAAAGCAAAAATTGCATTTTTTAATGAATTTGTAATGTTTATTATAAAGTTAAAGTACCCCTCGCTGCAGGCCTATATAGGCCTATTGGGGCGCAGGAGGTCAGGCTCCGGCGATGCAAACCACGGGACAAAGTTGGGGCCGTGTGGTCAACCCGACGCCCGCCCGCCTTTAACTCCCGGGAAAGAAAGCCGGTACCCATTTGAGAGAGGGCTGGGTAGACCCTAGGACCCGTTTGGAGATGAAAGGAGCGTGGAAAAATCCCGCCCTCCGCCGAGGCCGGGAATCGATCCCGCCACCTCCAACCCAGCGCCCTGACCACATGACTACCGGGCCCACAATGTTTATTATACATAAAAAAAAAGAAGATATTTGAAAGTATAAACGAAAACGAATTTTAGGTTTGATTCACGTCTAAAATGAAATGATGATAATTTAGTCATTCTTCTAAAAAAAGAGTTATATCATAATTTCGTTTTAGCTGTAGTAGTTTTTTTTTTTTTTGGTTCATTTTTGTCATATCGTGTTGGCAATGCAGAGCATTCCCAGTAACTTGCAATTCATCACTCGGAGCACAATTGTCCCTGATTCCGAAGCGCGGAATGATTCGCAGAACACTTTTTTTACCTTCTGGTCTTCAATTAGACCTTCTGGCGTTATTATCTCAGCTATTAGTCATATTTAAGCAGCAACTCCAACTACGAACAATGGGAACAAAACGCATGGGTTTTAAATTCTACCCCTTTTCATGTATTGCAGTCCGTTCTTTTATTGCGTGGGATTCATCCCCTAACCCTTCATTTTCAGCATTCGAACAGAAGGAGGGTAGGAAAGGGGTGAAAAGAGAAAAGCTGCGATTGATTGGCGTTGCACGTGGGCTTTTACAAAAGTTAACAGTTCCTGTGAAAAGTGAGAACGATCCCCCTGCCTCCCACATGGAAATCAGCCGGAAAGCAGCTATACAGCATCGCTTGAATTATGTTTCCTTTGAAGTCACTTCGTTTCTCCCATTTAATTGAATTCAAACACACGATTTAAGTGCAATGTAATATAGCAGAAATGATGACTTAATTTGAAGGTAGAAAATATCTATGCAATAAAAAAGAGACGAAAACAGTAAATCTCCTGAATATCCAAATTGCATTTTTCAGATTTTGCTATGTACTAGTATACCAATGTAAAACAAATAAAATAAAAAAGTGTTAAAGTAAACGAAATAAAAATTAACCATATACAGGTAGTTCCATTCAATGTATATACAGTAGAACCTCATTATAACGGATCTCATTATAACGGACGTCGCTTATAACGGACAGTTTTAAAAAAAATTGTCAGCCTACAATTAAGGTGAGCGAAGTGAAAGACCATTTAAATTTTGTTGTTCAATATGTTGAACAATCGGCAAATGAAAATGTGTTTGCATATTATGAACACTTACGGCCCCTCCGTCAGTTATTAACTGAAGAAGTAATTAGCAAACAAACCCAGCAGAAATTAAATTATTTTTTCAAACCAATGAATGTAAGCAATCAACATGAACCAGAACCTTCTTGTTCTAAAGATTAATGCAGTGTATATGTACACATCTTTTTCAAGTCAACCTACTATGTTGAAGGCTGTTTTTTTATTTGATATATAATAAACACTTTTTATAGCTAACTATTGTACTTTCATTGATGTACATCCTGCTGCATTGCACCCCTGTAAGAATTATTTGTTATAAACCGGACTTTCATTAAAACGGACAACCTTCAGCCCCTATTAGTACGTTATAATGAGGTTCTACTGTACTCACAATTAGTATTGTATTCAGTTGCTATTAGAGTAACTGTTTTATGCTTTTTATCTCTCGTCAGCAAATACTAAAGCAAAAAAAAAAAAAAATTGGCTCTCGTATTATATAAGAAAAGTAAATTTAGATTAGATTAGATTACTTGTGAATCTGGGTGGCTTGATAGTCGAGCACGTCGACCTGAAAGATCTTTTGTACTATCCCACGGAAAGAAGGACAGACGGAGAGAAAGACTGAGAAAGGATGGTGTGAGAAATGCAGGGGAAATGGGAGAACCCCGGGAAAACCTGCCCAGCGTGGATGGCCACCAAAAGTAAAATTAGTATTATTAAAGGAGGGAAAGAATTTGTTATGTTAATTTATATTATAAACATAAATTTCCTCTTATCATTTCATTATCATTTCAGCTTGATATTTGCACATTTTCTATATAATTAAACTTTAAATATCTTTAAACTTAACTTTAACTTTAAACTTATTATGTAACTTAAATTTCTATATAAGTCTAGATGTGCTAAAGAATTCATGGTTACTGCTGTTACTACATTCCTTATCCAAATTTTAAAAAAGAAATTAAGAGATTTTTTAAAATATATACAGGGTTTTTATTGAAATCATTGAAATAAGTGTTTTCCTAAATGCTTAACGACGAATGTTAAATTAAAATTGTTTTAAGTCGAATTCTACATTCTGTCATGTAAAATTTTTATTAAGCTTATGGAGTTTTGCCTTCACTATTTTGTTATTTTTATTAAAGATCTTAATAAATATCTCAGAGATAAAACGTTATCTAAGTAACAGAATAAACATTTCAAAACAAATTAGAACCACTATTAAAAACACAATTTATTATTAAAAATAAAATGAAAATAAGCCTACGGTGGTTGAGAAGGGAATGTTTTATTTATACCCATGTCCTCTAAATTGATGATAGATAAGATAATGTTCGATATCGCTAGAAATCAAAGGCATTCTGTTGTAAATTTAGTTGCAGATTTAATTGTGAGATCTACTTCAGAATGCTGAATATTTGATGTTGTATTTGCATAATGACGTAATTGTTTGAAAAAAAATATAAAATTGTGGATGTTATTTTTTTCTTAATGTGAAAATTCTTAATCACTTTGTGTAGAAATTGAAGAGATTATTCTCAGCATTCATTTGTTCTGCAACTAAACGATTTGCTGCGATATTTTCCATTGCTTTTGACTTAAATCTAGTCCTGCTTTAAAAGAAGTTATTTCTCAGTCCAGGTACAGCATTCACACACCGCAGCTCCACAGATGCTTTCTAGTTCCGCGTAAGATTTATGCTTCTGCATACAAATCGCCCCGAGACCGGCTTCATTTGCCAGGGCTGGCTTCTTCGGAGAAAATTCTTCTGTTAAAAATTAACGACGCACCGAAACAACAGCAACACAATCTTTCTCACCCGATTGCTTCTTCTCGTATCTTCCTTTCGGAAAAATAAACTTTTGTTGCCAAAGCAATTTACTGGACAAGTGCTGTTGTCTTTTACTACTTTGGATTTGATTTAGAGATACAATCTAATTATCATTTGATTATATGTAATTTCCCTTTTTGGAATATGTAATACACACACACACATATAAAGAAAGATATCCTTTTCTCTGCTAATAAGTCAATTGCTTTTTTCTCCAAATGGTATTTCATATATATTTAGTACTGCGATGAAGTTCTACTAAAATACATAAGCTACTGTAATTCCATGTTCTTTCTTGCGTTTATGGCCGTTCAGACAAAGCCGAACTTTGTGGGCGGTGGCCTATTAATTTGGCTAATATGTCTGAATTTAGGTTCGAATCTAGGACAGGCATGGATGCTTTCTTTATTTCCTGTGTTTGTCTGCTTCTTTCTCTACTTTACCAAATAGCTGTGCATTTGTGAATTTTAGAGATCGGCCTAAAAGCCGCAGTGCATGAGAGGTGTATGCACAACCCTTAAAAACCAAATCAAATCAAGCTATTTATAATTCAGTTTGTATTTACATTATTCTCCTAATCAAAAGTGTCAACACCTACACTGCTGAGTTTTTAACATTAAAGTCAATATAGTACGAGCTGTATTTTTTATGTTCTCTTTCTTACTCTGTCCTTAGATTTATTCACAAATCCATTATTGGAATCCTGTAATTATTAGTTATCTCTGTATATTAGGATCTCAATTTGTGTAACTAATATTACAATAGGATTAAGTAATGGATTATATCAACTTAATCTTTTAACTAATTACCTCAGCTAAAAAAAACTAACTTGCTTCTGATAGGACAAAAATATTGTGGATTTAATAATTTAGTATTAATTTATTACTATTGGGAAAATTAAAATTGAACCATCTTTAACGAATTTCTAGTTCATAGTAGAAGCTTTAAAAGAACAGTTTACTCATGTAAGTTTAAGATTTGGAAACAGCTTCCTTAGTCTTATCATGAATTGCTTTATGTCCATCTACAGATAAACCTTTATTATTTATTCATGGTATCTATAAATTATTGCCTTAATATTTCATTGAATATATTAATATAAACTTATTGTCTCTGCTATTTTATAATGCACGATTGAGGCTTACAATGAGACAAATGATATTTGAATTGAACATGTTATTCATAATGTATAATAATAACTCACATTTTCATTTGATTTCACACGATAATTCAATAGAATCCAAAATTAGATATTTAAATGATTCATGAAACCTAAAGATAGTAAATCTTACATTTTGTTACCAAGCATTTCATATTACTTTAACAAAAATTTAATTATTGGGGAATTTAAGGCCACCACACATCTCAAGTAAAAATAAAATATATGTACAATTAAAATACTAGTACTTTCGAAATGTCCAACATTTCTTTGTCAAGTGGCTGGAACACATTAAGTTGTTGAAGATAAGGCCTAGAATCCATTGGAACATGTGATATGAGAGGGTTCCATCTGACTTTCAGTGGAACCGTCTGATATCACATGCGCCTTATATTCAGAAACTTTTTGTATTCCAACCACTAGACAACAAAATGTTGGACATTTCGAAAGTACTAGTATTTTAATTTTACATATATTTTATATTTAATTGAGATATGTAGTGGCCTTAAATTCTCCAATAATTCAACTTACACGTGTTAATTAGTCAAAATCTAATTAATTCACTAAATTTGAAATTCGGGTGTCACTTTACACCCGAATATTTCAATGTGAAAATGATTCAAATATGTATTACTGGTTTAGTCTAACGTAAGACTTATTCATACGAGATTTTAAACTATGTGAGGTCCTAGCACAAGCGTAGACTTAGCTGAACCTTTTTAAATAAATTCACTGAAAATGCCGCCATTTGTTTGACTAATTCTGTCTTCACTATACAATATGAAAAATAAAATGAAAATAATTTCTATATTTATGCTTGAGATCACAAAAAAAAACAAATCCCTTCGCAAAAAGCCTAAGTTGTCTATGCTTAGAATCGTCTAGAATTTCCATTTAATTTTATTTTTCATTATTTAGAGAGCAAATTCATCATTTTCTTTTACAATATTTTTATTTATCCTATAAAAATATTTTTTAAAAACGTTCCTAATTTAAATTCATATTCTTCGTTTCATATTTTGTTTATCTTTTCCAAAAGATTCCACTTACATTTTTTAAATGAAATTATAAATTTAGTAGTTTTTAATCTTTTTGGTATTCCTCAAGGTTTTCGCATGTTATTCTTGTGCAGTTTATTTTTTCTTCATTTTTGAGAGGTTTTTAAAAACCTCTCAAAAAAACACAAATTCTAATTTTTATTATTATTCTAAATTTTGTAATTTTCATTTCACTCGACGTTATATTCCTGCCCAGTTTTAAACTCCCTTTTTTTAGTCTTCTGATCTTTAAGAATCAGAAGACTAATATTCCCGTTTTGTCTGTCCGTCTGTGGAAAAATAACATTAAAATTATCATTAAGCACAATAATCATAACAATCGCAACAATTGCGCCTTTTGCATTCGCAACAATCCCATTTATAATATATTTCAGCAACAATCATAATAATCATAATAATCGCAACAATTGCGCCTTTTGCATTCGCGTCAATCACATTTACAATAATAAGGAAATTAAAGCACTAATTCAATATAAATTAAACAAACCGTTTAAGGTTAGATAGGGAGCAATGAAATTTTCAAGTGTTATGGTTTAACTTTGAAATAGCATTATTATATTTTCTTATACGTATCAGAAGACGTTGCGAAGCATTGTGATTGGTTTACTAATCGCTATCACTACCTTGTTTGCTTCTGCTTTTCTTAAAAACTTGATTCTAATTTTATTATGCTTAGATTTTTTGTTTTTAGATATTGCAGCATTTTAATTTCTAGTTGGCTAACAGATTTAATATTTTATCCAGACTACTATAAAGTATTTTGTAATAGTTTCAATTTTTTTTGACTGCACGATTCTTTCTCGTATAATCTGTTTTTAGCTATAACTCATTACGGGATTTTATGACCATGAAAATACAAACTTGAGCCTTTGTTTTCCCAATATTTGCCCACGTAACTAGAAATGAACCTGTCTTTTCCCCTCAAGTGTTTATGCAAGGAGAGAAAGTAAATTAATATGAAACTGAACACAAAAACCACTAACTGGCCATGTGGATTTGCCATGACAGGTAATTCAAAGCAGAGATGTCTCCAGGCAACTCAACAACCGTTTACAAACTTCCCTAACAGAGTCAGCAGAGTTGGTAAATCTTCTGCATCTCTCCTGTCGTTGATGGACTTCTCACTTTTCGTTTAGATCCTAAATTTTTGTTTACCTCCATACCAGAAATACTCATATTTTCCATAATAACAATGCGCAGTTTGAATTTTTATGCTTTAAAAAAATTCATTGGGACCTGCGCACTGCTGGCACATGAATTTTCTCACTAATTTTTTATTGGTGAATTTTTCATTGTGTATTTTTTTCTTTGAGGCACCACTGCGCTTCCGATGTATTGCTCCTATTTTGCATTAGTGAATTTTAGATGACCAGTTTATATAAATTATTTCTTAAGTTACAATAAATTATAAGTTTTCTCTAAGCAAAACTATTTTTTCTCGCTCTATTTCCAATCGTAAGGTCATACAAATACACTTCCAGTTACTTTGATTCAAAACATTTGCTGCTTTTTTTTCCCTTCTTTATTGTGATTGTTAATTTGGCTTTTTGGTATTTCAGAGCTTATTTTTTATTGATTGGAATGTATAAGCTAGTCTTTTATTAATTATTATTATTATTGTTGTTGTTGAGATCATGTTTTTTTTGTTCACTTTTTTTTTTTATTTCTAATAGTTTTTAAAACCCCAATACGAGAAACTAATTAAAGATCCTCAATTGAAATTTGTGTTAAATTTTCAGAAGTATGAAAGTGAATGAAAAGAAACATAATATTAAAGCAAAAATAACAGGAATCGTTCCTTGATGTTTGGTTTCTGTCGATCGGAGTCCTTCACTGACAGTTCCAAGTCCTTATCTCTGCCGGAAGCGATTCTTGCAGCCAAGCTACTGGCGACATCTGATGGTGGCTTTTCGACCTAAAGCCACAATCGAAAAATTAGGTTACAAAATCAGAGATTCTTCAAATTTAGTGTTTGAACTGAAGTTAGTCTTATTATTATTACGTTTTCTACTGAATTGAGCGGGGAAATTTTTCTCTGCTTCATAGTGAGCTTAGGAATAAGGTGAGGGAGAAATTGCGGGGTTAGAAAACCTGCGGAACAACTTCTAAACCTTGAATCACGTGAAGCAAATATCCTCAAACGGAAATATATGTGAAGATATATACATTAAAAAGAAAATAAATTCTGTATCACGTATTTTTGTTATTTACTTTGTTTCAATTTTGACAGTTAATTTACACTTTAATTTTTAATACAAATCCTTTGCTAACTTTTAAAAAATATAAAAAGTCAAGTTAGGTATTTTTTTTTTGTAAATTACTTAAGTAAAAATGTTAGATTCCTATAACACATTTTTTAAATAATAGCAGCAACCGCTTAAAATATGTTTTTTTCATTCGGTTGTTAAGTTAAAATATCTCACTACTGGCCTTTGTGGTCCTTGGGGTCGCCGGAGGTAAGGCTCTCGGCGTTCCGTGACCAACGGGAGTAAGACGCCCGCAAAAGAAACCCGGTACCCATTCAACAGAGGGATGGGTAGACCCTAGGACCCGTTTGAATGAGAATGGAGCGTGGAAAAATCCCAACCCAGGCCGGAATCGAAACCGCCACCTCCAACCCACCCTTTACACACTCGACTACCGGGCCCACTTCGTGTCTTTCTATAGAAAATTAAAAAAAAAAAAAGTTACTTTTAAAACCAATGAAAAATGTTGGCCTGATAATATGCATTGAACCAAATTTTAATTAACTATCAATTTGACTATTTTAAATATAATAAAAAATGAAGTTTTCTTTTATTAAATAAATTAACCATCCCAAAACAGATCTCATAAATTTTCTAAATTGGTTTTTTTTTCCCTGACTCAGAATAGACCAAGTATTCAGAAGCACTTAGTTTCTCTCACGCTCTCGTCAAACTATTGATTCTATAATAAAATGACAGATAAGCTCAACCAATGAACTTATCCGTGAATAGAAAGAAGCTTTGTGTTATGCGTAACACAAATTTGTAATAGTTACAAAAAATAAAAGTTTTCCAAAAAATTAAGTTTGTTGTATAACCATAACAAAACATAGCCTAATTTATAAATTTAAGAAATGTTTATGTATTTTTGTGTGTGTGTGTGTGTGTGTGTGTCTTGAGTTTTAATTCTAGAACCAAGAGACCTAAGAAGTTCAACTAAGTACCGCATGTTTAGTAGTGCCCGAGGATTACATCTCTGGAGTATTATTTTCTTTTTATTTTAAGGATCTGTTTTTAACCAATCTTTTCTCCTTAACGCAAACCAAATGAAAGGAGACTTTTCTAGAACTGTATTTTTAAATTACTACAAATGAATGCCAGTCCTGGTAAAATGTATAAATATTCATATATTTTCAGGCCATTACTTACATTCATTTAGATCCCGAGCAATGCCGGGAAACTTATCGCTACTTGTTGACTGAAACCACTTCCATGCAACTATTCTACAGAAATCCTCCATTACAATGTTTCGGAGGCCTGACCGGCCCTCCTTTTTGTTTTGTTTTGTTTTGTTTTGTTTTCCTTTGTTTTGTTTTATTATACTAATATTCCAAATTCATGATTGTTATTTTATTTTTTTAGTTACGTGGGAAGAACATGGTGGTTTCTTTTCCCTTTTGTGTAATGTGTAAGGCTTGATAAAAAGGAGGGCCGGTGAGGCCTCCGAAATATTGTAATGTTGTTAATATTTCTGTTGTTAAATAAAGGAGTTTAAGAAGTTTAGTAAGTTTAATTATATTACTTTATTCTTGATGAATTTTTCTACAGAACTTTATATTGAGTGTAAACATTTGAATTTGAATATATTAAAGACTAAACCTTGTAGAGTATGTGTTTTACAAAGCTAATTAATTCCCGCGCAGCCGCTGGTGGCTATAGAGAAAAATCTAAAGCGAGATCATCGAAGAAAAACGAAAACAAGCCCAGGTGGAAGAAAGAACTCCCGTAGCAAAGTTTGTTTGATATATCTTCCGACCTTAAGCCCTGGTGTTAGGCTGAAATGGAAATCAAACTGTCATCTGCCGTGATTTGTGTCGGCGGAATCCGGGAATTACACCTTCGAGAAGGATCTCGAATAAATGGAAATACATTTCCTTAGAAGAAAAATCCGTATAACAAAAAAGAAAGTTAAAAAAGGAAAAATGTGAAAGAAAAGAAATGAAAAGTGAAGAGACCTAAGAAAAGGTTTATTTATTTATTTATTTATTTTTGTTTTCCCAGAATTTACTTAATTTAATTTTCTAATGAGTTAATTTTATCGATTCTTCTTCACTGCCGGCTGTTAATGTCATACTTTATTTCTGTTCATTTTTTAAAGATAGCTGAAGTCCCTTTTTAAATAACATTAAGTCTCATATTTTAAAATACTTTTAACGTGTGCGAAAGTAACTTAAATAAAAATATAATAAGGAACAGCATACATTTTTTTTTAAAATGAGATTGATAAAAACATATAAAAAAAATACTTTGGAGCCTTTCGAGTTCCTCCGCGGAGCTCCTCTTCAACACCGAACGCGCGATGTTGAAGAGGAGTTCCGCGGAGGAACTCGAAAGGCTCCTAAGTATTTTTTAAATGTTTTTATAAATCTCTCTTAAAAACTTTTTGTGTGCTGTTCCTTATTATATTTTTATTTAAGTCTCATATTTAAAATAAATAAATAGACTATGTAAGTATTTTTTTTCCGTTTAATAAAAAATGTGATTAAAATTGGATTACCGCGGATTATCAGAATATGTATCAATTGTAAGCTGGATTACAGTCTATATTCTTCAAGTGCAGGTCTCACGTACTGAAGGACGAGCGGAACCACCTCGCTAGATCCCCCAGTCAAAAATTAAAAAAAAAATATATATATACATGTAAATCAAAAATTGAAGAAAAATAAATATCCTACTCATCGATTTTGACATCAAATTAAAAATATTTAAAAAGAAAACAGGGAATTTACATTATTAGTCAGCACGTTTCCTTTACATTAAGGCAACCTTAATACTACTCCCAAATTGCACTTGTGCCTCGAAATGCTAAGGAGAGCTCAACTGTTAATAATCGTGATAGTAAACATAAAATACGTCTATTTTTAAATGCTAAGACAAAGTACATAAATCTTTACTATTGTCCTCCCAATGAATGATGACCGGCGGAAGTTTGAACTGCGCAGCCCTTCCGGTAGCTGATCAATTATGTTTTTCTGTCACAATGGACGCCCGTCGTCTGTTTTCACTGAGAAAGACATGTTGATAACGCCAAATTAAAACTTCTCTCGACTATTTAGCGTTATTTCAATACCAGTTGCTAATAATAAGTATTTATATAAATAAATAAATATATATTATTTATAAATACAATGCTCTTTTGCAAAGTAACAAGCCTTTACCGTAATGGCGACGTCCTGTGATAAACTCATACGGAAGCGCCTGACCAAAGTAATCGATGATACATGCGCAGATCTCACAAAAACAGGGCGGCCATCATTCATTTTTTTTACTATATTAAAAATATCTATACATGCTGAATTACAAAGGTATATATTTTTAAAATTCCATTATTTTACTCTCGAAATTTTCTCATTATTAAGACATAGTGAATTTTTCTTTCGATCTCCAGGCACTGCTAAACCTTTCTTGGTTGTTAATTTAACTTTATTCATTTCTCGTCATTAAGGACGCCAATCATTGTGGGGGGAAAGCGTTTACTTTCCATGACATGCAGTAATTTGCATTTTGACTCGTCATTATTTATTTACTGGAGTCTATTGCCTCGCGAATTGAAACAGGTTAAATCTGACAGCAGTTTCCATTCTAGATGGTATGGCTGGAGATGTTCTCATTAGGCCCACTTTATAAAGTCCAATGACAATGGGAAAGAGGGCCGAGCACACAAGATGGGCGAGCAACAACACACCTCCCTCGGGACAGGGATCGGGCGAAGGCTTCAAACAAAGCCAAGAGCTTTGCCGTAGACGCTAAAAACGTCGGCGGCAGAAGGCCCTACGACTCAGACGAGCCAAACTGATTGCAGTGATGGAGCTCAGGATGATCAATTATTCAGTCCTTTCCCCGGATAATGCAGCGATCTCATGAATATTAATTTGCTGGCGTAGAGTGAGGCCAGTCGCCTGATCGGTCAGTCAGGCTCTATTTTTAATGTAATCCTCTATTATTTAGAACGTCTGAGAACCAAAGAACAAGGCAGCTTGCCCTCCATTTACCAAACAACAGTGTTCTTCTGTATTTGCCGAAGCTTTATCAAGGCTTCAAGGCCTAGATGTGTTCGATTGACACATTTTTTCCTTTTAATATTTACTTATATATTTTTGTGTTGTTGTACAAGAACGAATTCATGTTCACTTCAAAAAACAAGGTAAAATTTTCAAAACATAAAGAGGTAGAGAAAACGGTAGTCAATCCAAACCCAAAGGTCTTAAAAAATGAATTTGTTAATACATTTTTCTATTGTAATTTTTCGGTAATGCCTACATATATTTCTCAAACATTTGCCTTGGGAATTATCTAAAGAAACCTGAAATACAAATAGTTGTGATTTTGTGCCTTAGATAAATAAAATTCCGTAATAAGTTAACAGAGCAATTTAAATAAATATTCTTACTACATTAGTTTAAAAAATATAACACTTTTAAATCGAATAAATCCGTTCGTCTTACTCACAGTAACGTTCAAGATATCTGATATTATATGTAATTACAAATTCGTGTAAACGATAATTTCAAAGTTCTCTCAGTAAAGTATTTCTTTGAATTCTAGCTTAGATTTCAGATAGATTTCAGATAACTCTAGCTTAGATTTTAGATAGATTTCAGATAACTCTAGCGTAGCTCTTAGATTGATTTCATATAACTCGAGCTTAGATTTCAGATAATGATTAAAACTATTTGTTGTAATTATTGAATCAAATGCCTGTACATTAGACAGGCACAATCCAAATTTAATATATTCTTAACTAGGCGAAGAATATTTGCTTGCTGGGTAACCCTGGCTGAAGAGTCTAATAAGCTTGAAACAGATGTCCCAGGGTATCAGCTTGATTCAAATGACTTCCCTATTATCAAAATTTAATATATTCAAAGGTAATCTTTTGTAATGTAAATGTCATGTGTTGATAGGTATAATCAAAGTATAACTTTTAAAGTTTATAGGTATGTAATCTTTTGATGACACAATAACTTTAATGACAATGATAACGCGTAGCTAAAGGTCGATGGAAGGGATATAAGTTTCCAAGGCCAAACATCGCTGCTAGATGTAATTTCACTTGAAAGAGGGCTCTTTTTTTTTTTTTTTTTACTTTTGAAGAAATCTTAATTATTTTAAAGTGATACAGGTGCCAGGACGAAAGTGTCGAATTTTTTGGCTAATCCTCTGTAAATAAGTTGCTAGCATTGATTAAAAAAAGTCAAATAATAGAATATTTTTAATATTTGTAAATTTTAACGTTATATTTAAACCAAAAACATGTCTGAGCTTTCAGATTCGCGTTTCTCTTTAAGTTAGTGAACATTCATAGTAATATTTCTAAAACTTTGAGCATATTGTTCTGCATACTTGCTTGTACTTTATTTTCGCTCAGAAATAAAAAAAAAGCCGTTCGCCTTGCATTTATTCTGACGTAGTACTCGGAACACAGGTTATCTTTGCCTAAAAACCACACAGAGATTGGATAAGCTGTCAATAACTAATGTTTTTTTTCCTATGCCTACCCTTTCAAGGACCTCTTGTTTTCATACCGACAATACTTTTTTGGTTGGTTGATTTCATTCGGTCCATAATTTTGGCAACAAGAAATATAAATTACAAACATGGTCTTCACTCTTTTTTAAAAAAAAAAAACGTATTTAAAAGGGGGTATCACGTTTGCCTGCAGCTTTGCAAAGTGTCATTTGCAATATGTTATGTAGACGTACTTCTTTTAATATCTTCTAAAAATACAATATTTCCTTTCCTTAAACAGAAAACTTCATCAGGTTCATGATGTTTCCTGTTTGTTTTTAGAAATATTATATTTTTAGAAGATTTTAAAAGGAGTTTGTCGACTGGATGTTTATGTAACATATTACTTACTTGTTAGAAATATTATCGTAGTTATGAAGAATCTTACGTCATTTGCAATTATTGCACAGAGACGACTTGTATAGGTACTTGCTTGTAAACTTTATGACGAGATATCTGTTTTCCAAACAGATACAATGTCGATGAAGATGTCCTCTTTGATGTTAGTGTCGCATACAGAAGTTTCTTGAATCGCTCTAGTGCTTCTTTGCTTCCTCCTCCTTCATTTTTTTTTTGTTTCGAGGTTTTCTTTCTCTTGTTCATCTGTCTTCCGTCCTTTACTTTCTTTCTAACTTTCAGATGCATGCAAGAACCGAATCCCCGAGTGATGAATGTGCCATCGTAGACGACTGCGAAGAAGACGAGATGAAGAAGGAAGAGGAAAGTGATGGGTCCTACGCATATATTTTTTTTTTAAGGAAAAAGAAAGAAAGAAAGAAAAAAATATCTCAGTTCTTTCTTTGCTATACATTTTTCAAGTTATATATAAAAAAAGTCATTCCAAAAAAAAAATACTTCATCCTTGAAGAATTTCTTACAAGATCAACACGTGGACGTTGCCAATGTTGTAAGATCTCTTCCTTATTGACCCTCCCTTTCCACCGCCTTCCACCAAAGAAGCCTCAGAATTTATGAGCGAAATGTGTGGAACATGGAAGGAAAAACATAATCCATAACTCCGAGCAGCATCTCACACATCAAAATCAGAGAAAAAAATATGTTAACAATGGAATATTCTGGCGGAACTATGTTTTTTAAAATGCTTCCCAATCTACATAATTCGAGAAACGATAGCGGAAAAATATATAACCACAAACAGATCTGTAAATCAGAACTTAAAGAGAAGATTCCGTAGACTATCTGAAAAACGAAAAAGCAGAATTTCATGCCCGAGTCCAAGTTTCAACAGACTTTTAATAGGAAGGACAAATAAATAAGAATTAATTTTATGAATAAAACTTAATATTAAAATAAAACATAAAAAAATGACACAGAATTAAAAAATATCTGAACTTTCAGCGGTGAGAGTTTGCGACGGCCGTTTCGTCCTTTTAAGGACTCATCATCCAAACCCACTCTCCAAATGAAACGCTCCAGTGATAAGAAAAACCACTCCCGCACCCGGCTGTGGCCTCCCTCCAAAAGAAAACACATTTAAAAAAGAAACCAAAACAGGCGAAAGTTCAAATCCTCGCCTGCGAAACCATTAGGCACAAAGGAACTTGACAATCTTAAATTTAAATACCAAACACACATTTAAAATTTAAAAAGTTTTAAAATACATTAAATTATCTTTTTAAATTTTAAATGTGTGTTTGGTATTTAAATTTAAGATTGACTATGTTTACAATATTTTTACGTATGTTAAAAATAAAGGAATTTGAATATAAGAACCACGCCTGAATCCAACCCTGGATGAATAAAAACGAAAGATTTAGCCTGCCCGAAATTGATATTAAAGCATAGAGAAATAACACAGAAATAAAAAATATCTGAGCTTTCATCGGCTTGTTTGAAACTTAATATTGTTTTTCAGTTCCTGTAAACCTAAAAACAAGAAGTTTCTCGAAGAATCTAAAACCTTGATTAGTAAAAAGTTTATCTTTCTTTGTTTAGTCAAACGTATTCAAAAGGATAAGTCTTTGTAAGAAGTATTTTATTTCAAGATTGATTTGAAATGTACACCATTCTTTGAATTTCAACCTTCCTATTTTATCAATTCTTAAAATTGCGTAATGACGGGTAAGTGTCTTTGGACTCTCAAAATTCATGCCTTTTTGAGTCAACCACAATTTGCGAGCGATTCAAACATTCTTTCCAACTGTCGTTGAAGTCCTAGTATTTAACAGTTGAAAACGAAGTGTAAATCGATCAACTATGCGGCAACTATTCAGCTCCGCCTACTTGAGTCGTAATCCGGAAGGTAATTCAAACATTTGTAAGGTTTCAATGATTAGGACAAATGAAACCATTTTGTTTCATTGATGATTTAATTGTCGATGATTCTTCTTTTTTCTTTTTATTTTTCTCCGATATTTTTCCATTCATATTCTCTTTAATCTTCTGTGGCCTCATTATGTCCCCTCTATTTCCGAAGAGTCTATTCATCTTCTGTTCTTCGAGATTAATTGCTTCATTGTGTTATTACTATTAAATGAAGCGACAGGAACCCGGGTTTTTTTTCTAATGTATTTATCGCTCGCTATGAATGAAAAATGGCTGTTCCATCCCACACAAATATACCCAAGTGCTTTTTTTTTTGTTCTAGGTTTGGTAGCAAATCTCCATCTATTTCATCTTACTTACATATTAATATGACATTCCTGTTGTCTATGATTCAGTATTATTGTTCCACGCGAACTTCGGGGTGTCTTCAATCGATCTTTGTTATTTCAACATTTTTCTCGTTCCCGGTAACATTAGTTACCCGTAATTTCAAAAGGACAAGAGAATAAATTAAATTGACCAGAGTTAATCTTAATCAATCATGTTTTCATGTAATATTTTTTAAAATCTTTCACAACAGTGATTTTTTTCTTATTATTATATTACTCTGATTAGTTTTAATAGAATAAAAACGAAATGCATCTATCAAGATAATGTATGAGGAATTGCTATTTATGCTATTACTAATTAATAACTTTATTGATAAAGGCATCATTAAAAAAAAATCAGATAAAAATAAAAAAAAAATGGCTCAGTAAAGATTATTAAATGAAAATATAAAATTTGTAGAACATACGCCGACGCACTTGTCAAAATTAAAAAACAAATTTAAAACATTAAAAAGGTTTAAAAACAACTAGTTTCGACTTCATGATTAGAAGTCATGTTCAGGTTTAATGGTTATATAAAATAAAATGGACTTAATAAACTAATCTGTTCT
>JAFIDM010005346.1:40250288-40287172 GCA_023159025.1 Thereuonema tuberculata
ATATATATATATATATATATATATATATATATATATATATATATATCAATTATAAAGAAAGTATTATAATACAAATAAATTCAATTATATTGTTAGCGGATGGTTTGCTTTTAAGGGATTGTGAAGGCCCCTGCCCAGAAAGAACCGAGGGTGGATAGTTAAGAAAGAGGAAATACTCACAGAGTACCATCAATTATCTGTCCGATAACACTGTGCAAAGGATGAGACTAAATAAATATAAGATATTTATATAGTCTCATCCTTTTTTGTTTAATTTTTCTTTTAAATTTGACCCCAAAAAACAATGAATTTTCTTTGCAACTTAATGCAAATTAACAAACTAAATAGCGAGAGAAACATACTTTCCGTTTCGATATGACCGTCGATTTACCGATAAGACCGCCATTTTCCTTCTTTTGAAGGGTGCTTCTGCAGAAGAGTCCAACTTAAATTAATTAATTAGGAAATATACAACAAAACCGGATTTTCCCAACAGTTTCATTCCTAATATCACGAATCGTTTTCTTCGAAATAAAATTAAATTGACTTTATTTCCGCAGGTGAGATTTCATAGAATACTACCCAGCAACCTTTTTTTTTCTTACTTCTGTTGCTCATGGTTAACAAACATCATGCATTTTTTCTGATAGAAAACCAAGCGCTCATATCAGGATGACGCAAATCAGATTCGCAAATTATTAATGTAATCATATATAACTTTCCATGCACAATTTTATATTTGGCCCTGAGACATCGTGCGGATTAAAATTGAGAAACCAGAAATCTTAGAATGTTTTTGTAATTTTATCATTTTTTTTTATAAAAATTAATTATCATTTTTTTTTATAAAAATTAAGAAAAGGTTCCCATTTCATTATTCCGTAACGTAGATTTCTATTAAAAATTCCTAGAGATTATTAATATGTATTAGGCTCAAAGATTATAGTTTTAATAAATTAACTAAACACTTTTTATTAATCATGCACAACCAACGAGTCTCGTTTTATTAGAGGTTAGATTTCTCTAGAGACAAGGAAAATAACCGGAAGGATGTTTATACGTTTTCTTCTCATTTTCTAAAATCCTTGATCTGTAAGGAATTGAATTTGTCCTTACAGTGAATAAATGGCGATCGACTGAGCCTAGCAAATGGATATTTGATGGATTTTTGATGGATTGAGATACACACAACTAATAGTACCTGGAAGACTGACCTTTGCTAGGTAAAATAAAACGAAAATATAGTAAGAACATTGTAGACAATCACCTGGTTATTCAACTCCCTTTCGGGGATATCGAAAGCTCCGCAGTGAATATACTCGACTTTGAAAGAAAAAAAGTTTTAAAAATTGTCGTTAAGTGAAATTATTAATTTATTACAGGAAAAACGAAAATAAAGTAAGAACACTGTAGACAATAGCCTGCTATCCAGGTCCCAGGTCAATCCTTTACCTCTAAATGAGTTTTCTGAAGTCGAGACCTAGCTAAATCGCTTTCTTGCACCCGAAAACAGGTAGATTCACCCCATGTTCATAAAAGCCCGTTTACAAGATAAAATTTACGAGAATTATTCGCTTTATAACATTTGGTTTGATTTGATAAAAAGAACTTGAACGTATTATTTGACCTTATGATGTTCAAGTTCTTGGACGAAACCTGTAGCAAGTTCATTATTTTAATTCAAGTTTGCTTTTTATAATAGTTACGCGCGTAATGTATCTCAATCCATCAAACAACGAAACTCACGTTCAATTCTTATTTGCATCATTTGATCTTTTAAAAAAGTACTTAATTGGCACTTATGTTATTTCTCTACAGATAAAGGTTGATTCTTCTAACTTTTACAGTAAAAAGTACTTTTTTAAAAGTTTTAATTTACTCTTACAATTCAAAACCCATGTGCTTGGTTTGAGAAAATAATATTAAAAAAATTTGTTTTGAATATTTGAAGGTAATTTAAAAAAACATTGCAAGATTCAGTTTTTACTATTGAGATGATTTCATAAACTCAGGTTCAGACCCTACTACATGGAAATTAGTAACACTGTATTTCATTATCTATTTTGTAAGTGATTTATTGGGTTGGCCAAAAAGTTCGTTTGGTTTTTAAGTAAAATAAAAGACATTTTTCTTGTTCATCACTTTTATTGAACAACGTCTTCAACGTCTTCTGCCATCTTTCAGGCAACTTCATAATTCCATCTTCCCAAACCTTTTTATCTTTTTGAGCAAAAAAATTTTCCAGATGCCTTTGGTGTCTAGGGAATTGAATTTTTTTCCATTAAGAGAATTTTGTAAAGACCGAAATCAATTGAAATCCGATGGTGCAAAGTCTGGTGAATAGGGCGGATGAATCAGAACTTCTCAGCCAAAATGTTTCAAAATTTTCGCGGTCTTGCGTGCTTATTTTTTGCCGTATTCAATATTAAATTAGCGACACGAAATTCACCAATTTTGATCAGTTTTTATTTTAAATGCACTCTGATATGACAGTTGTCACAAAACAATAACAAAATGGTGTCGAATGACGTTAAAGACACCCAAGCGCCACTAGAGCCAAACGTAAAAAAAAAAAAAAAAAAGAACGAATTTTTTTGGCCAACCCAATAGAAAAACGATTACTCAAAAATAAATTAGAAACTTATTTTTGATTTTTTTAAAAAAAAATATTTATTTTCTAATCTTGAAAATACATTACAAAATTACAATCTTGACGTTTATTTCTGTTGTTTACCTTCGAGTGCCTTAAATTATTTGATATTTCTAAACTTTATTTTCAAAAAAGTTAACGAAAATTACCAAGTTAAATAAAACAAGCAGCGATTTCACAGAAAATTAGCCAGTCTTTCAGTACTCCATTTAAATATTTGATCTATTTAAAGAATTTTTAGAATCTGATTTCAAATAGAAACAGTAACTTGTGTTGAAGCTTGAACGTTATCGAATTGGAAAGCAATTCTCTTTGCCATGAAGCAAACCTCTCTTTTCAAAAGCAAACCGTATTCTGAGAAAACAATTTCGAAATGTAATTTCCTTCTGTGCCTTCTGCAAATATTTTAACAAGAAATCAAATTTTGGAAGGTGGTTTAGATATTTTCCTCGCGAAAGTCCATGCCGCTGAAAACAGCACCTTTTCAATTCTCTATGGATGTCCTATGAATATAACATGTACACAACATGCCAGGGCGGTTTCTTTAGAGAATGCATTTCCCATTTGCGCTTTGAATTATTCTCTTTTACTCTCCGGGCACTATTTATGATAAAATAAAAACAACGATTTTGTTTAAACAAAAAAGTTTTCGGATAAACTCTAGAACGTTACTCTAAATTTAAATTCTGTAAGTCAAATCCAGATCTGAGAAAACAGTACATTCTAAATTATAAATTCGATCTTCTTAGTTCAAAAGATAAAAAAATAAAATGTTAATTTTGTTTTACAACACTTAGTACTTTTGTAAACGATCCATACCTTGTCTTCAGTCCCTCTCTTTTATAATTTCTATTATTGAATATTGTTTTTTTTTTTTGAAAATTTCGCAACTTATTATTGCTATGTAAAAAAAGAGGCTTGAAAAAGAGGAGACGGCCATTCTCCTTGAAAATTTGCTTTATGGAATAAATGTAGAAGTTTTAACATTTATTTTGTGTGATGTGGAAGATACTTAGTATTTTTACCATTTCTTTTTATAAATATAGTACTTTTCTTATCTTTGTTTCTCTATAGTACTTTCAGAATGATCTATATCATATTGACGAATTGTTATATGCTATTAGTATAGTATTTTACAAAAAAAAAAAAAAAAAAAAAGGGGGTTTGCCATATATGGTCATTACGTAGCGATCGATTTTGTCTGGAATAAAGGTCTTCAGTAATGACGTCATCAACTTGAACTCCAAGCAGTCAGTCCAAGATGGCGTCGTTGTGATCGCATAAGCATGATAAAAAACTTTACATAGCCAAGCAAGGGGAATAGTGCGGAACAATTTTTAATTATTTCAAGACCCAGACCCAGGGAGATTTGTCGGAATAAGCAAGTCGCTGCAAGGCGAACCTTACATCTGAAGAGAACAAGCGATAATTAGCATTAAATGTAGCTTCTTTTATGAAGAAAACTGTAAGATTTAAATGTTAGTAAACATTTAGGTCGTATTAATGAATTGTTATATATTGCTAAATAATAATTTTTTAATTGTAGTGCAAAAAAGATTGTAAATGTGAAACATACTGTTACTTGCATATTGTTAAATTTAATATTGACTTACCGAATTCTAAAGAGGAAAAGGAAAAACATTTTCCTGTCCTCACTTAAACTGAAGAAATTTCCTGTATAAGGAAATGAAATATCGTATTAAAGAAGATGTTAATTGAAGTAGACTGAATGTGAATTTATATTATTTAAGGAATACAGTGGTTTTTTTTTATCTTAAACTAGCCGGGTACCGTCGCTTCGCTCCGAAACCCTTGCGTACATAGCATAAAAAAAAAAAAACTTTATTTATTTAGCAAATTAAAATCGAGATCGGAAATTATACGAGTTCCCAGCCCATTGTGGCCTTCTCCGGATAACTCAGATGTATTGCGGGTTGGCGCTATATATCGATAAGGCAACTTTAAAGCGAAAATATAAATCCTCTTTATTCCCTATCCCTTGGGAATTTCGAGAAATCCGGCCTTATTCCTTGTTTATATCATAAAGGGAACCTCTGTGCAAAATTTCAGCTTTCTAGATCCAAGGGTTTGGGCTGGGCGTTGATGAATCAGTGAGTGAGTGAGTCAGAACTTTTCTTTTAACATAAATAGATATGAACAAAACCTTTGAGCTGTTTAGGGGATATATTGATCAGAACAATATACAGGCTATGTTATTTGTTGCTGAAGTTTATTTATTTGCTTTTTAAGAGCAACTCTTTCAAGAAGCAAAAGACGACAAAGCAAGAAAAGGAAATTAAAGAATGGAATTAAAATTTCGTATCGTGTGGATATGTAACTTTTAAACTGTTAAACTACTACATGTTCCATGTACTACATATTCTCATGTTCCGTTTTTGCGTTTAGCTGTGTAAGGCTATGTGGGCCATCGACGTTGTTTTAATTAATGCGGGGGTGACCCATATCAAAACTTCTCTTCCTTTCGTGTCCCTTTGCATGACAGAAAACGAAAATTGGGTTCCTCCGTTACTTCGGCGCAGGTTTTTCTGGAAAAAGTTCCAAAAATAATATCCACAGCCGTGATACGAAAGCGTCAGGGAAAATTACATTCCAAACTTGGCAAGCGTCAAGGGGAAACTCCGCCTAACGGAGCAATAGGAAAAGATATTGTTGCTACATTAATCGGAGTTTGTGGGTGTTTTTAGGATGAGGAACAGGTTCAAGGGCGCGAAAACGAGTTGTAACTAATTTACATCTAACTTCGGTTAACAGGCAAGCGTCATAAACTGTAAAAGAAAGAACGAAAAAAAAAGTACGGCTATTACCATTAGTGTTGGATTGGCATACGTGTGAATTTACGATACATTAACATTGCGTTCATCTCTCAGAGAATTTAATTAACTGCTGATTTTTTTTTTTGGAACCTTTCAAATCTGAATCGACTGCCATTAGAGTAGGTCTCTTTGGTAGGGAGCAAAGTTTAAAAAAAAAAGACAGAAAGAAAAGCCAGAGGATGAACCCTTGGGATGGGGGTGGGAGAAAAGATAGTAGTTCTTCTTTAATGAAGTTAGACGTAAGAGAAGTAACACGGAAAGGAAATAATGGGATTGCAAAGGCCCGACGATAATGGCGGTTCTTGGGAGTGCATTATCTTTAAATATTCAAAGAGTGGGTGAGTTGATTCTGGGCGCAGACACTAGGGGGCGTGCAGGAATTCTCCAATTACAGCCCATGAGCCAAAAACAATCCAATTTTGTGGGTAAAAAATTAATAAGAGCGGTATGTGCAACCGATGGTCACGCTTTCAGGGTCTAATGGGCTGTCCCCCCCATTACGATCCTGGGCTCAACATAGAATCGGCCATTAATTTTGTGCAGGTCTACCCATATTACGTGTTTAAGATCGTTTGTGGCAGCTCAGGTGCATGTGGATGTTTTCTTTCTCGCTTTGTTGGTTTGTTTCCACATAAAAGGGTCGTCGATCAGCGAAGCACCTACCTCCCAGCAATAAACCAACAGCGTCAATCAACATATTGGACGTCAGTACTGTTGAAAAATCAAGAATGGACATTGTCTAACATAAAGAATAGAAACACGATAATTTGTAATCCAATATTAAAACACATCTACTAAATTAAGTTTTCTAGAAATAAAATTCAAAGTCAAATAGAAGACAATATAAAACATAACAAAATTAACAAATAAGTCTATTAAAATTATAATTTAAAAAAAATAATAAGTGGCAAAATTATTTGGAGCATTTAAAGAATCACAGATATAATATCTGGGTTATTCTATATTATAAATTTACATTAAAATTTGAAAAATTGGTATGTAAGTAAAACAATCTTGTATAAATATTATTGTTACTGAAATTTAGTAAAACCTTCATAATATAAATCTTGTTATTCCAAGTATTAATAAATCCTTCGTATTATTGTTATTGTTTTCCTTTTGATTGTTATGTAAATTTATACCTTTGCCCTTCAAAACTAGCAAATCTTTTAAATGTAATAATTTTGCGTATGACTATATAGAATTTTAATATATACTTGTAATGATAATATAGGCTATACTACTTATCACTACACATTTGATTATTAGTATTTAATTTAATACTTGTTAGTTATCATAATTCCTCAAGTAATAAGTATATTATACTAACATTATATCATAGAAATAATATAATAACATAATTATAAAATAATAATTTATGTATATTTTCCTTAATAATTTCCATAATAATACAAATTAGAACATTCATACAGATTCAATTAAGAATTTAATAAGTCTGTAATTGTAAAAATTTAAGAAAAAAAAATTCAATTCAACTCAATAAAGCAGCTCGAAGTGATTTACTAACAATTAATTTTTATTTGTGTTTTATTAAAATCTTTTTCAAAATATTTGAGTAAATTAATTAAACAATTGAGTAATTTAATTGATATTTCTTCAAAATGATTTTTAGCTATTTGATAACTGACTTATTTCTATGAAATTTTGGACTTTCTTTTAAACCACTGAAACTATTTATGTAGTTAAATATTCAACTTCTGATCAAGTGTAATTTTTAAAACCTTACGCAACAATAACTAACTGCTTTTTCGTAAACTTTTTCAACAGTAGGTCTAATACATAATCAGAATTCCTTAAATTGTCTAAAAACTTCAGAATATTTTCTATATCTGAAAATGACTAATTGGTTCCATCGGTCCACATTTTTTTTCTTTTTTGTAATCAACCCATTTTGCTTTTTAGATCTAAATTTAATATCCAACCACTGATTTTGCAATAAATTTCAGATTTAAATCTGCACAAATGAACGTTTTTTTAGCAATGCATTAATTTCGTTTTCCTTCAAGTAAATGAAACATATCATCCTCGCATTTAATATATAATATAACATTTAATGTAATGGCTTTCCTTTCAATAAAATCTAACAACAGCTCACTGATATGATGAAAGAGTTCATTCTAACTCTAGCTAACGAATTTAATTAACTCAATTAAGCTTCGTAACTCTATACAACTTCATGTCTCATTTTAGTACGAACATCATTATCTTTATGTTCCAAAACTTAGAAAACTGAATTATTAAGCGAACCTGAAAATAAATCCAACTATTTATTGAATAAATCGATATCCAGCTTCATCAAAACAATTTCAGTGAAATCTTGTAGTTATTGTAACAGTTACCGAAAACTAAAATTTAAATTTAATATGAATCTACATTAACATAACTTAATTTCGTTTCGGATTGTTTGGTGGTCTTAATTCATGTTTTTGTTTTGTTTTTTTGTTTTTGTTTTTTTAAGTAGATTTTTTATATATTTCATGTGTTGAGGATGTACTAAATAATGGAAAAAAATATACTCTTTTATCTCTTTTTGTTTCAATTTCATTTGGTATTTTGTTTTTGTTTTTTTGGTGGACAGTCAAAACATCGTACCAAATCAAATCAAGCTAAAAATTTAACTCCATAATATAGAAATTTCAGAAAATTCATTAAATTAAAAAAAAATAACAGCCTAAAAATTAACTTATTAATAAGAATTTAAATTCATTAAATAAGTTAATTACAAATTCTTCATAATTGCAAATTCTTCATAAACGAAGATAATAAGTTAAATACAAAATAATAAAAGGAATTTTTGGTACTTACATACTGTTGGGACCCTTTTTTTTATATAATCGATCTTTGGTGTGTATTTCAAATCATTAACCTCTCGAAATGTGTAATAAAAATAGCCATGTACGTATTACCTGATATCGTTTGGAAAAAACAAAAAACAAAACAAACAAAAACCTTTTCTTTTTAATTAACACTAGGTTAGGTTAACTGAGGTGGTATCTTTTCCTGGATGTTTCATTTGCAAATTCACTGAATAAAAAATATACTTTCCATTTCGAATTGACCAGCGGTATCATAAATAGCGAGAAAATGCAAGTTATGCTTTTTAGAAAAAAACCAAAAAACAAAACAAAAAAACAGAAAATAAATGAAAGAAAACATCAGAAATCGATTATAATGATACCGATAGCACGTAACTATCCAATTTTTTATCATTAATTGCTGCAAACATATTTCAATGACAGTAAATTTGACAATCTATTGTTTTTGCTGCTCATTTTTACAAAAGCCCCAAATTTCATACGATAGGTACAAGAAAAGTTAAGAGAGGAGGTTGAGTAAAGTTTGAAATTTTTTTTTGAAATTTTTTTTCGGATTTAAAAAAGACTGTTGGAGTGACGTTAGATGTGCTAGCTAGTACAAAACATTGATTAACAATTTAATTATTATCCTTAAGGAAAATTAGTTATTTTATTAATTATTTTTTTAAGAAATTTAGTTAAATTTAATGAAATTAAGTCTTCAATATAAATACAATCATCGGAAGACTTTTTTTTTTATCTTAATTAATTCATTATTTCAAATAGGAACTTAAATTTTGATTTATTATCTATTATCCTCTGACTTTGATATTTTTTTTTTATTAAAAAACAAACACACAACATTCAAGACGTCAATACCCAATGGACATCCATTTAATTAATGCTGCATATTTCTCGTGCATCCAAATTATTAAAATTTCGTTAAAGCCTTCCATTTTAATTAAAAATGAATCTCATTAAAATTTCATTAAAAGATACTAATAGAATTTCTTAACAAAGGAGAAATAAGCTTATTAAACATTTCAGTGTTTATACCATTTAATTAAACATCTAATTGGAAGATATTAGCTTTATTAGCTTTATCAATATTTACATCTTTAAGATATATAAACATTATTGATATTCACTCATATATATTATTTATATGTATTTTTTTCGTATTGTAAATAAACAAAGGACGTAAAGTAAGTTCCTTGTAGGCAGCCCTTAAAATCAAATGAACGATAATGTATAAGTATTCCTTAAAAAAAAAAGTATGTTAATTGTAAACAATTATAAGTTTTTATGACAATTCTTGGAACACAGATTCTTCATTTTTTTATTCCACATTTTTTCTTGTTTTCATTTCTATTCGTATCAGGCTGTGCTGACCTGAAATACGCAAATAAGCCTACTTTATTGGTAATTTATAAATAGTATATCTATAAATATATAATCATCTTCATAAATAGATAATATCCATATGAATAATATTAAGATGGGAGGGATATAGAGTGTAGCGATACAATAAAGCGATAAAGTTCCGAAGGTTATAGAATCATCATGATATCTTTATTTTATAAAGATGAGATAAATTCACAAAGGGAATATCGAAGGGAATATTCTAGATAACAAGGGAATCTTGAGGGTGTCAATCAAAATTGCAGATTTTTATAAAACAATTTAAATGTTCTTCTCTCACTATCAAACAAAACAGAATGATGTAGACTATCTGTATATATACAATTATTTAATGAATTTTCTGTTTTTAAAATCTTAAAAAAAAAAAAAAAACAATTTTTCCTGGTCTGACTATGAATAGTTTTTCTCTTACTCCACAGTTATCTCTAGTGAAGTTATCGTCTTTTGAGTCCTTTCTCAAACCACTTAGTTAAACTCTTACATAATACATAGATGCAATGCAAATGGCAGTCGTAAAGTGGTCTACACATCAATTCGCGTTAACTTAAAGATGCAATATAAATAACATTTGTGATTTACTTAATGCATAAATTAAAGATTAAATTTTTGAACTAGTAAGTTATAGTTTTAAAGAAGAGCAAAAATATGATGCGATTTGAAGGCATCGGCCTTCAAATAGTTCTAGGAGGAAACCTTCTGATCTGCTATTGGTCACTAAACAGTCCTCATTGTCCAATGATATTTACTTCTGTATGAGTTTTTGAATAGGCTTGAGAAAGGAAAGAAGATATTCTTTCCGATAATTTGCTATTATTTAATATATTAAATAAATGTATTTTATTGAATATATTTTATTGATGTGAAGATGTGATTCTTTTGATGTTTACTTTGGTTTAATTTATTTCTATCTTCGGATAATAACATGAAATTCTTGAGAAGTAACTTACGTCTCATAAAAATGATGATCCTTCTTGAAACGTTATTTCAAACAGATACCTCTGCATATCCAACATGGATGGTAGGGGCAGACATGATTTCAGATACGAATACTTTGTATTCGTCTCATTTGAACGAGATTCAACCACAAATATTAAAAGTGTAGAATTTTGATAGTTTTTGAACCGAATTTATCGAAGATTCTTAAGTAGAATACTTAACGAGTTATCTTTGTCATGTCAACTATATGGCAGTACAATCAACTTATTTTTCGTGCTGAGTGGCCTGACTTGGTTTTGTTTTGTAGCGCCAGAGGTCGAGATATCGCTCCAACGCCTTGAGTCTTAGTTTTCCAATCAAAAAATAGAAAAAGAACCCTATATTGCCGCCCAGCTCCCCAGAATGGACCAAGCTATTGACCCAATCTCTTCCCCATAGCAATTGGAAGAATTCTGGACTGCTTACTCAATGTTGAGCCACGTATTAGACGAACACTGCAGGTTATGCACAAAAATATTGTGGTGACATATCGATGACTTAGCGCAAAAGTAGCGAATATCCAAGATGCAAGTTTTGAGAAAAAGCTGAATTAGTGGGGAAAATGAATACTTTTTCGCTAGTTTAGGTCCTAAAATCATAGGAAATATGCCATTTTGAAAGATTTGCTAGTTTTGCCCTATAAGAAGTCTCTTCAAGATACCTATTCGCCACAAAACCCTAATTTTGTGTTTACTGGATATTCGCTACTTTTGCGCTAAGCCATCGATATTGCTTATTATAAATTCCTATAAGTTTTGCGCTACGCTTGAGAAGATAAAACAGTTTCTTTAATATTTTGTCGTTTTTCATCCAGGCATTACATAACATATGGTTATGATAAGTTGGTTAATAACGCATATATGTAAACTTAGGTTTTATAAATTAAATTTGAATCCCGATTATTTCAGTATAAATTTAATGAAGTTCACTCTACTCCTTCCTTTTCTTCAATCTTATTTTTTCCTTGAAATATCTTAAATCTAAAATGTATGATTGTCTTTTACTAGAGTTTGTGTTGGTTCGTGCTATTGTGATTCATGGTTTTTCCGTTATCGATCAGCAAGACTCCTTTGAAAAATCATGGCTAACTCTTCAATGGGGACGAATGTCAAGCGCGGCATCTGTACAAATCGGGACGACCAAGTGCCACAACCGATTGCTCGATTACGAACTCCCAGAGGGAAGCCAGAGCGGGAGGAGATGGAAGCTGACCGTCGATCGAATCCCAGACTCAAATGAAATTTTCGACCAATTTCACTCACTTTCTCCTTTTCGACGAATGCTCTTGGTTCCACCACATCCCCTTTCACTGTGTCCCCAAGAGAAGCAAGTCCATCGTCCCAATCATCCTGCTCCATCTCTCTTCCCCCCCTGCCTCCTGGAAGAGAGGGTTGCCCGTCTGGGGAATCCATAGGCCAAGATTGGAAGGAAGCAAGCAAGAGTAGGTAGAAGCGAGTCTTTCTTGGCGATTGAGTCTGCTTGTTCCAGTATTGATGGATTTCTCTTCAATGTCGTCTGTCAAGAAAGATGACAATGAATATTTGTCATTTGACGGCTTCCATAATGAACTATCATCTGATCCTTAATGATAAACCTTGGATAGAATTTTCAAACAAACTGAAATATTTCAGGATATTTGAGTTATCATCAAATAACTTAGTAAGTTTGAAATCGACAATTTGTTAGGAGGGCTCCATTTGTTCCTCTTAAAATTGTGAATCTTCAGAAAAAGTTTCAGAAAAAACTATAAAAAATATTAAAAAATAAATACGTAACAATTCAGATCAGTGTTCTCAAATTCCTGGTCCGCCATGTACTTTTTTAATTATAAATAATAAAAAAAATAATTAATTTATATTTTTATGATGTGATGAATTACCGGTTTAATTATTTTTTTATCGAGTTTGTTCTGTTAATGTTTTAAAAATTTATATTTCATTTTTTCAGCTATTGCTTAGTCCACTAATTTTGTTTTGGATAGTTGCGGCCTACAATAAGCCTCCCTTACCATATCTCGTATGAAAGAAGTCAACTACGACATACAGATAACTGAAAATAATATGGGTATAATCATCTCCACATATGATATTTTCTCTTAAATTTCATTTAAATTTTAAAATTTTAGTTATTTGTTTCTTTTTTTAAATTTACAAATGCTTAAAAATAATTACAGAAATAATAGATTATTACATTTAATATTTTATTATAACGTAATACATAAAAAAGTATATTTCATTTTTTTTTTAATTCATCACAATATAAAAGTTTAAAATTTGTCCGTTACAATAGTCGATATATGAAAATATACGTTTTAAATTTAAAAAAATATATTATAAAAATTTAATAGCGGTCAGATCAAACAATTATGTGGATCTCTTATGATACTATCTTCTTAACCAATTGTGTGTAATTTACGCTTTGTTCCGTAATTGTTTCTATTTATTTTTAAGGGTAGCTTGACATGAGAAGGATATAACGTAAAACTTCGAAAATTTGTCTATTTAAGAATTAAATATGATTAAGTTGATGTCTTCCTGCAATTTTTGTTAGTTACAAACATTCATTCTACATATAATGCTTTATTGTAATCTTTTTCCCATCACTTAATAATTAAGTCGTTCCCATGAATAACTTTCTAACTCAAAACTGATTATTTTTTTTTTAAAACAGTGTATTAATTTGTAAAGTTCCCATATTTCTTTTGTAGATCCCTCCTTCTACAGCCTCTACCATTAAATATTTCCAACATCACACTAAATTTAAATGTAAAAAAAAAACTACATTTAATACTAAAAAGCAAATTTTCAAAAAGATTACGTCTTTTCTTTTTTTTTGTGATGTTGGAGTGTATTAATTTATTCAGAAATAATTTTGAAAATAACTTCTTTAATTAAATCCTGTAAGTTTTTGTCACCATAAGCTTTTTCTTGAATTTTATTTTATGTTTTGTTATTAGTTTTAATAGTTATTTAATAAAGACAAAATATTAATGAAAACATTAGACATCCAGTTATTAAATAAATGAAACGGTTCATTGAAATTCTCCTACAGACCTAAAACGACCCAAGAAGATCCAGATCCAGAAACGGTGATGAAAAATCTGTCCACCTAAATCGGGGAATTGTTCTTTCCCGGAAGGTGGGCGATCTTCGAACTTGCCATTCTTTCTCAACATAGCATTTTCTGAAATTGATATAATCTATTAGTTTAATGTGTGTGGTAATTTTTTTCTTTTTATGAAACGAACGTATTAAAAATTATTGTCAGAAATTTAAAAAAAAAAATCAAGGAATTATATTAAAATTTCTTGATAAAAAATATAAAAAAATGTGTACTTGAATTAGGACAGTTTCGACTCGCTGAAATGGAACGTCATCATCAGCTTCTATTGTTGTAAAGATTTTTTTTTTCTACTTGAGTTGACCGTTCATTATCCAAATGAGTTAGATTGTGAAAATGTTAATCAATGCAATTTAATGAGCTAATAAATTATGTAATTAAATTCAAAATAAAGTATCTGAACACGACTTTCAGCTGACCATTGAAAAAAACAAGCAAGCCATAATTATGAATAATTAAAAGAAATAATTAGTGTATGTTTTTTGTTCAGTAGCAGTCTTGTTACAAGTGCTAAATGGAGGTTAATTATTCTAACAGGACTGTCATTCCATTTTGAATAATATTTTTTTCCTGAATTCCGAGTCACGCTAATAACTGATTACAATTCATAAATAGGGTGTTGGGGGGGTTATTTCAATGATGTATTGCGCTACAGTCATGACATGAACAACGACTCCTACACACGTACAACATTGACTAGGGACGCGGCGGTAAATGATCTCGGCTGGTAAATTGGTGCCTTGCATTTCTCACTTCCCAGAAAGCAAGCGTCACGTGAGGCTGTGTGGTCAGTTACCAACCACGCCTTCCATAAATTGCTCAGCCGCGTGATGATCCAGACAGGTAATGCTCATTAGCACCCAGACTGATCTTCCACACTGACCTCCATTGTAACCTTCTGCCATCATGGACAGTCCGCACCCACGCAATGTCGTAATGAATTGAAGAAGAAATTTTTACATTTACATATATGCTTTCTTCGTGCTGACGTATACAACTGGGAAATCATCTCTGCCATACTATTAGTTTTATCTTCAGGCAGTTCCTTGTAAGAGCTGTGCCTCTGCATCCTTTTGTTAATAAATATATTTTTATTTATGTATTTTAGTTTTTTTACCTGGAGTTGTACTTTTTATTCTTTTTTCATTTTTAGGTTAAATTTCAACAGATTAAATTTATGTACAATTTGTTCAATTCTACATCATTGGTTACAACTGAAATCAATATTTTCTTTAGGAGTTTTCTTCGCAAACTATAGTTGAATTTTTCATCTGTTGATGTCATCTGTGATCTATGGCAGTTATTTTTTAACTGATTGCAAATAGTAATGGCACTTTTTTTATTACTCTAAATTATCATCCGTCCGGTATTTTTCTTCCATTGTCACCGTTTCCAAATTTAATGGTATTTCTCAGCCTCATTCTCTGTCGGGCCATTTCATTATGAATCTTATCCAACCTCTCAAGTACTCTTCTGAGCAGTCATCAGAGAAAGGAAATGATGTTATTTCTTTATTCTCAGCAATTTTTAAGCGGCCCCTAGGTTACAGCTTGCTTGTAAAACGTAGGGGGACCGCTCTTGTTTTTATGCTTGCTGGATGTCACACTCTGTAGTGGCCAAACGGTTAGAGATATTAGAATGAAACCTGCACCATTGTGTTCAGCATCAAAAAATAGGTGACCACATCCGAAAAATCAGATCTCTAAGACCAATCCCTGACCGGATGTTTGGAGAGGTGGGGGTCAAAAGTGGTCGCTTCCGATAAAGAGGAAAAGGGCGATAGACGTCCCCCAATATCGACCCTTCTGAACATATTTTGTTTATAAAATTGTGCATATTATGGGGCGCTTTGCTTTTGACACTGTCTAAAAGCATTAATTTATCTTGTTTTTTTACTCTTTCTCTTCAGATAAAACGTTCCTTCAGTACGATCAGACGCCTTACATATTATTTAACGTATTTTCCGTCATCTGCAAATAACATGACATTCTTGAATCGAAAATGGCGAATATAATAATACATTGTTGAGATAGCAAATAATGAAAAACGTCAACTTTACAAAAACGTCTCAATTACAGCTTGAATTCGACGTTGATAAGATTCCATTGAAGACATAGTTGTAATGATTTATCCATTAATAATTCTATCTATCAAATTCCAAAAGATAAGGCTAATGAATCTGTCTAAAACTTCAAATGAATCGTATTTGACTTAAAATGAATAGTTGTAAACTGAAATAAACTAAAATCCGTTTTATGTTTATGGATTATCATAAATATTTATTATTAAATAACAATTTAAGTTCCAAAGCCGAGCTTCAAACATATCTTTAGAAGGAAAAACTGGAAACAAAAGACAATGGAAATCCAAATGCCTCTTTTAATTTTTTTGTAATAAATTTATCAAAATTTTATAATAAATTTATTGATCTCACAACGAACTGTTCTTGACTAAAACAGATATTTCTTCTCTGTTGAATTAGCTATGTTTTCTCATCTTCTCACTAAATTATTTGAAGGGATTCAGATTTAGTCCACCTAAGATAAAGATGAATATTTCGGTAGCCGAGTGAGTAAGGGCGCTTGGCTGCGGGGTTGGAGGTAGCGGGTTCGATCCCCGGTCTCGGCGGAGAGCGGGGATTTTTTTTTTCCGTTCTCTTCCCAACGGGTCCTAGGTTCTACCCAGCCCTCTGCTGAATGGGTACCGGCTGTTAAAAGGCGGGCGGGCGTCGGGCTGACCACTCGACCTCAACTTGGTCCCATTTGGTCACGGAACGCCGGGATCCTTACCTCCCGCGACCCCAAGCTCACATAAGCCTATAGTGGAACACTTTAATGTAAAGTCGAAGGGATTGATAGAAGGATATAATTCAAAATTTAATCAAAGCAGAATTTCAAATTTCTATTTATCATCACAACATTTCTCAGTGAAAGACAAGGCCAGATATACCCGACAGTATTTAAACAGCCTCTATTCTAAATTAGACTTCAGTGTTAAATCAGGAGTTTCTCAAATCGTCAGACAACAATACTTAATAGTTCTCTGATCAATGCCTTGAAATTTGCATAAGTATCTCTTAGACAGGAGATTCAGAGTTATTTTAGTAAAAAACCGAAAATAAGAAAAAAATAGAGGAATCCGTCTTAATTTCCTGTAGTCTTTTGCAGAAGCATCTATTGATCGAAATAAGTGACCCTCTCTTCCCAATGAGTTATCGATTCTTAGTTTGAAGATGAATCAACAATCACTGAAATCACCTCACAGGCATTGGCAGAAGTTTGACGACAACTGAGCTCCTTCAGAAAAAACAATGAAAGATCACAATAGAGTCAGTTTTAAGGATTTATTAAGATTATATTATATTAAGATTAAATTAATTAGATTTTATTAAGACTAAAAATGGAATCGTCGTTGCAGAATTCTTGAATAGGATTTATTCGAAAAAAAAAGCATAATACTGAATATTTATTTATTAAATAAGTCTGTTTATTTAATTGTGCCTTAAAATGTCTAATTTTTTTTACTAGGTGTTATAAATTTTCTTCATAAATCGCGAGATGATTACGCGATATTATATATAAATTTACTACCCTTATTTTGCTTGTATGGCCAGTCTAGGAATGTAAGCAGATACCAATATAGTAATTTGAAATAGATGTCAAAGCTTAATACATTTTTATCTAAAGTCGTTAAGCATTTCCTGACGTGAGATAATACTTTCCCGACTCCTCTAATGGTAATATCTCATGTTGGTTTTAGAGGTCTTCAGTTGTCCTGCTGAAATATTACTGCGAGGTGGTTAGGAAGTGCCGAAATTATTGTAAGATGTCTTCGATGTAATGAGAATTAATGTCTTCGATTAATGAGATGTACATCCGTGGAAGGGTGGATTTGCATTACCGATTCCGACCAACACCTCAAACTGCGTTTTAGTGCGGTGTTCTTGTCCCTATACGTTCCTCCGGTGGATCCCTTCAAATCATCAGGGACGAGAACTCTTGCTATCCGAGACGAACAGAAGGAGGATTCATCATAAAATATTATGTTGTGCCATTCCTCAAAATTACTGCCATCGATCGATGCATAGCTGTGATTTTGTCTTCTTGTGGTGAGGTATCGCAGATCCTAAGGAATGACTGGCGGAGGAATAGCCCGCATGGCAATAAAGTGACCTAAACATACAAAGACCACAAGCACGACAGGGCGATCTGTTACTGCCAGCCTCGAAAATGACTGTTGTTCTGCTTGTGTACGCTGCCCAACTTCGAACTGCATATTCAATGTACAATGATACACTACATCAGGATTGGACCAAGAAATATGGAACCCGCATTGTTTTACCCTGAATGTTTAATAACAATATCTATAAAAGAATCGAAAAGGTGGCAAGTTACCAATCTTAAACATATCTGTGAAAAGATCAAAACGTATGTTTTCTGAAGGTTCTAAATTGCTTTTAGCTCATAAGATTGCGTTCATGACTTTGATATTTTTTGACATACAGTAAAACCTGTCAAATCCGGCCCCCACGGTAATCCGGCCGGATTTGAGAGATTTTACAGTACTCTTCAGTGGTAGTTGCCGACAAGATTTAAACCTTACTTGTCGTAGACCTTACGCTGGACCTTTTTGATGATCTATTTTTCGTGAACAACAAAGTACATATTCTAAAATAGCTTACATCATTGATTTTTAAAATAAACTATTAAAATTATCGATGTGAAAGCAAAGATGAACGTACTTAATTTGAACTGATATTTGTACTTAAGAAATCACCGAGTTACAAGACACAGGTTACAGCTATTGGAAGACGGTGGATAAGTAATTAATCAGAAGAGGTTGCAACTACTCAGATTCAAGCATAAATTAAACAAACGGGATAAGATGCTATAATATTGTTCTTTTCGGTTATATTTTGGAATTTAGTTTGTAGTGATCGTTTTATAGTTCGAAGAAATTCTAAAAGTAATTAAAAATGACGATAACATTTTCCATTAGTGTAAGAGTGATATGATGTGATTGAAAGAAATGATAAGAGGGGGAAAAAAGGTGAAAAACCGAAAATGACGGTATTAAATAACCCTGCTTGTTTAAAATTAGATGTATTGAAATGAGAAATTGACATTTATTAATAAGATCTTCGTTATGATCGTTTAATACCATATCCTGGGACCTGAGATACTTCTTCCGTAATGCTTCGTTAATACTTAAAATATTCTTTATTTTTAACCTTAGATGAAGTACAGTGAGTACATAAAACGAGATGTACAAACAATAAAATACCGCACATCGTATCAACGACATAATTTATATTTAAAAACTGAGTACATTAAAGCCCCGGTTATCAGCGGAATTGGGTGGCAAGGGCACCGCGGATAGCAAAAATCGCGGATAACCCGAAAAAAGACTAGAAAATGAGGTGTAAACACGAAAAAAAATATTTCAGTATAAAAACTATGTTTTATTACACAAAAAACATAATATGTAAAACTTTCAAAATATGTATAGTACAGCAGAAACCTTTGCTCTAGCAAGATCCTGCCACTCATCCACAAATTCCGAGAAGGCCTATAGGATTACGATGCACAATAAACCTGTCAGTAATTTTCGACCTTCGCACTGTAAGGGCCTATTGTATTTTCCCTGTTGTTGGCTTGGATTAAAATTGTTTTTTTTTTTGAGGTTCGTAATTAAAAAAAAAATTTTCGCGGCACTCGCGGATAATCGGGGCTTTACTGTATATGCGATCAAAGAATATCGTATCCTTTCTACGTATTGCTGCGTGTTTTAAAATATGAACCAACATATTTTCGAATTCTCCTGAAACTCGTGTCACGCGGCTTTAATCAGCGGGCAAACAACACATCTGCAATTTCAAATCATTATGATCTTAATGAAATCATATAACTTTATTCAAAGTTTATCCCAATCATTTCTCGTTCAATTATTTTTAATGGAGTAAAAGGTTTCTGCGCAAATTTAGTTTCCGCGAATATTCGCAAATAAATTTAATTAGTACAGAAAATTCCTTAAAAATTAATGACTGTTCCATTGCGTTCCTTAAGCGTTTGTTATTGAAATATGTCTGCAAACATACACCGCGTGATTTTTAGTTATGGTTTCTCTTTACTTTTTTTTTTTCAATAAAATTAACGAACGCATTCTTGAACGCCCACGCAGACAAGAACATTTGTTTCGCTTGTCTTTTTTTTTAGTTTTGTTTGATTTTTTTTTTGTTTCGCTGAAAAATACAAGGTTCCACGACAATCGTCCTATCACGAACCCAATTAGCTAACACCGGCGGAAAACTGATTTTTTAATTGCTCCATCAGTTCTTCTGCGCACTCGGTTTTGTCGCGTTTTGTATTGAATATCCTGATCGTAAAACGCTCGCATGCATCACGAGTGCCTGACACGAAACCTACCTACCATTTTTTTTTCTTCCTTTCTATTTTTTTTTTATTTCCTTTTAACCTTCCGCCTGTTAAGAAGAGTGTGTTTCGAAATGCAAGCGACTTTATCGTGTTGAGGCCTTGTGTTAATTATGCACAGATCAATACGCCAACGACTCCGAGGAGAGTTGCTTTAATAAGTATTCATTATGTTTCTCACTCTGTGTCTCTTCTGTTATTGATTTTAGTTTTCTGTATTTATGATCCCGTAAACGAAAAAGGCCAAACGTACACTCGTAATACAAAGTAACGCCCCGGACATACAGTTCTAATCCAAACTCACTTGAAACGAAACGCTTTTTCCAAATTTGATGAGAATCTTTCGTGTTGTTTTTTTAGCACTTGAGTATTTGCACTTATTTTCTTTATTGCTTTTGTAGATGAAAAATCGCACTAACAAATCTCACTTTTACAAATACAATGGAATATATTAAGCAGAATTATTTACAGTGGATAAAAGCATATAATTTAATGAATTTCTCGATTATTATAAAACAAAATTGGCCAATAGCAGCATTTTATTGTCTCAGCAAAAGTAGCCAATGCCACAGTCGCCATCTTGGTGGTCGCCATCTTGAAAACTTCTGAAGTTAAAAAAAAAGCACTTCTACTAAATTGAATATTTTAAACTCAATGTACAGCGGACGTTCACTTCTCAATGAGAAGTGAAATTTGAGTGTAAAATATTCAATTTAGTAGAAGTGGTCTTTTTTTTTTTATCTTCAGATTTTTTAAAATAATAATATTAAATTTAATACAATTATACATAGCACGATTTAATAATTAATGTAAGGATACCCCGATAACTGATATAAAATTAATTCTTACTAATGTATATGCAGCTAAATAAATTGTTCTACAAATTTCAGTTTCCTACGAATGTGAAAACATTTTTTTTTTTTCAAATGTAACGAAAAAGAAAGGAAATATAAAATCTATTGTCATTGATTTTAAAGCAGCAATTGAAATATTTCGTTGCTTTATAATCCATGTAAAACAAAGTTATCATAAGCATCAAAATTTGTGACTACATTTTTTGAACCGCTTTTAAAGAAAGCAATTTCTTGCGAAATCTGCGAAGAAATCTGTTTTATGAAATGAGTAAAACATTGACACATGCTTGTAGGGAACAAAAATGTATATTAAAAATTTTGAAAAAAAAATACATTAAATAAATGGGCTTGAGGGCCGAACGTTTCGACATCCTAAACGGATATCATTCTCAACGGAATCATAACAGAAAAGAAAAGGTTAACAGTTACAATTTGAATATTCAAATATTCTTTTTTTCATAATTTTTAATATACATTATTGTTTCCTATATGTGTGTGGGTTAATGTTTTACTCATTTCATAAATATATTCAACAAACGTTAAACTCTTAATTAAATCTCAATAGAAAATGGGCTAAATATTAATTTGTACATCAAAAACCTTCCAATTTACGTTTTAATTAAAATTTGTTTTTTTAAAAAAGCAGTTCATTTTTCAATCCGTAATTTTTTTTTCTATTTTAGGACATTATATTAATAGTTCTTTATTTTTGTATATAAAACTTGCACTTATAGGCCTATTAATCTTTATTATTAATTTTTAATTATACTAATTAAAATAATTCAAAAATAATGAAAACCAGTGACAACATCCTTGCGTGTTTCTTAGCATTTACTCATTTAAGCTCTATGTTTATAATTAGCTTAGAATTGACTGAAGTTTGTAACGTTGAGTAGGTGGCAGAACTGACGTCATCTCGACTGAAATTACGTGAGAACATTTCACCTTTCTGCTAATGACTTTATCAGATACAATCTGGGGATCGTACATTACTCCTGCACTGAAATATTACAAATACGAGAACATATAACAGAAATATCTAAAGAAAGGAATTAAATAATAACTTCCATATAAATTTATTTACTTTTGGTTGCTTCGTTTTAATTATCAGCGTAATATATAATATCACATATATATAAATACACTATCATATAATGGAAACACGAACGTAATATATAGTATAATTATAAAGGCTAAATTTTATAATTTTAAAATAATGATCCCCCTGTGGGTTGGCTCAATGGGTTGCAGAAGCTCGGGCGTTCAGTAAATTTTATATTAATTTCATACAGAAATACTTAAACAAGGATTTAATTTGAATTAAAACGGCTTAACATTATTACATCTGCTTATAAATACCATAAAGTTAATAAATATCTTCTTAAATAACCACAAACTTTAATCATCTTTCCGGCAATATTTCGTCCTGTATTTCCAAGGACTTTGTCTAGCCAATTACAAAAACCTTAAGGAAAAGAGAATGACATCTCTCTCTAACCTAAATTCTACATAATACAACAATCCAAGAATTTAAAAATTACAACAAAAGAAACGTGAATTTAAACAATTTCAATTAAAGACATTGGGAAGTTCAAGTTAAATTAAAAGACATTGGGAAGTTCAAGTTAAATTAAAAGACATTGGGAAGTTCAAATTAAAAATATTAAAATTAAAATCTTGAATTTAAGAGAATATTTTTCAAACAATAGTATTTGATTTTATTAATTGAATGTGTTTTATTAATTGAATAAGCACTAATACTCACATTCTGTCAATCAATAACATAGTGAGGAAAGTTTCCAATATGCTCAGAAATTGTTGAATTATAAGAAATAGTCTTATGCTGTTTTAATCTTTGAAATAAAGAAGCCCCATTTATTAAAAAGTATTCTTTGCAATTGTTTAATAGAAAGCATGAAATCCCAGATTGTACCGCAGTATTTGAATTTTAAACTGTTACAGAACTGCAGGTTTTCGGATCCAAGACATAGACAATCGTGAATTCACAAAGCACAAAACAGAAATAAAATAATAATAAAAAAAATATTAATAATAATTAAAAACCATATAATCTTTCTATATCGATTAAACCCTATTATATGTTATTATATTCTTTGTTGTGCGCTACTTTTGTTAATATTATTATCTTCCTGAAACTCATATACGGTATTTGTAAGCTCATTACTTCGTTCATTTTAAATTTTGTTAGACTTTTGAAAATGTAAGACTTGAGACTTAATTAAAGCCGTTTTTAATTCATATTAAATCCTTGTTTGTGTAAGAATTTTTTCTATATTATAAATGGGAATTTTATCAGTCATTACGTATTAAATTAATTTCGTAATAAACTAGAGATTCATAGTAAGTGTCTTTACTGCCTAAAATATGAAAATACTTAAAAATTAATGAAACAGGATTTAGAGCATTCAAATTGAAGTAATGATTGTGATGATTTAAAAAAACAATGATATAAAACATTGATTAATATTTAAAGATGAATTTATTCCTGTGCACTGACTTCAATTTACCATATTTTTATTACATAAATTATTGGAATTGGGTCAAATGATTCACGTTTTATAGATCCGTCTTTTGAGAGCCAAAAATAGTTTTCGATATTATATCACAACAAGTATTTAATCGATAACAAATCTTTTTTTTAAAAAAACAAAACAAACACACATTCTAATTCTATATATAAAAAAAAAAAACAAACACCTCTTTCCAACAGCTGTACAGTTTTCGAATTTATGCCTGATATTTATGTTTTAATAGTGGAAGATCATAAAACCATCCTCTCGCTTTGTTAGTTTATATCGTAGTTGGATTTTGTGAATTGAATACAGACGCCCTTCGGTATTCGATAGGTTAGGGATCAAAGCACTGCCGAAAACCGGAAATCGTAGAAATGCGGAACCCAGTTTTTTTCTTTTTTTTTAGCTCGGAAATACATTTTAGCCGCCGACTATGTAAACGTTGGTTAATCCTTCATAATGTAAATATCATTGTTCCTCAAAATTGGCAAACCTTTTTAATACAATAATCTTGCGTATGACTATTTAACTATAAATTTTAATTAATATTATCAGAATTTTAATTAATATATATAATTGTAATGATAAATTATACTGTACTCCTTGTCACTATACATTTGATTTTTATAATTGTATTATATTTAATTTAATAATCTTATCACTACTTATCCTAACTCCCAAGTAATAATTATATTATACTTTTCATTAAATCTTAGAAATAATATTAATAATATAATTATAAAATAATCATTTATGTATGTTTTCTGTAGTAATTAATACAAAAAGATACCCTCAGAAACTGCAGACAGATTTAATAAAGGATCTCGTAGGATTGCAATTGTAAAAAAAATAATAAAATAATAAAAAAAAACACACCCACTAAAAGAAACTACACTATGTATCATTTGCAAATGCTTACGACAGCTAAATAATATACTATATATAGTGTATATATGCAGAAGTACAGTACGACTTCAATATGTGTAGAAGAAAAGAGGGAAAGAAAAGAGGGCGTCAAATTGAGAGAAAAAGCAACTTGTGATTGTAGACGCTTCCTGGAAGATCGTGGAAACGTGATGAAATAGGTCGAAAGAGTGGACCACGCATAGAGAGTTGATCGTCGAAAAGCGGGAACACTATATTACTTTTTAATTTAATATTTCATATTTTCAATTTTATAAAAAATAAGATTGTAATAATAATAATAATAATTACAATTTCATAACAAATATAAATTTAGTTGCACAATGAGTTTAGTTTTATGGTGACTGAACATCATCTTTACTAATAAAACGAAACATCGTACTTTTTCAAAATGTTGAGGTGCTGTACAACTCAGGAAATAGAATACAGTATTTAATTCGGTTCTTTATTATGGCATTACATATTTAAAAAATACACTTGAAATTTGACTAAGTACAAATAAAAATATAGATGGGCTGCTTCTTTTAGATTCTTTTATGAATATATTTAAAGCAATTCGCTTGATTTCAATCATTTATGACTTTCCTTTTCAATGTGGATTGCGCTGGACTGTGATATGGGATATATGTGAATTTTGATCCACTTCAAGTCAAGCTTTAGATCTTTTATTCAGTCGTATTGCTGCTACTTTATACAAATTAACTTTAACGAGTTAATCCTTATTTAGGACTTTTTCGTTCTTATTAGGCCTCTTCAGCTCCCATCAGTGGTATCATAACCTTTCGCACAGTTCTGAGCCTATCATCGAGGGTAAATCCGGCTAAACAGTCCTAATAAGGACGGAACAGCTGTCCCGTATTCCCATCGATCATGGGTCGGTGTGCGAAAGCTATGTTACATGTTATGTTATATAGTGAATGTGGGTGGCAGAGAAGCCAAGCACTGCGACCGGAGGTCTATTGTACTATCCCACAGAAATATGGACAAATGGAGAGAAAGACTGAGAAAGTATGGTGGGAGAAGTGCAAGGGAAACGGGAAAACCCCGAGAAAACCTGCCCAGCGCGGATTGGTGCGAAAGCTTTATGTGCACTAGGTGGATTCATTTTTTGCTTAACATAATTGTGTGCACGGTAATTTTTTTTTCATACTTTGATGTTTTTACTTTTTTTTTTGCATGATAAATTGTCTCTATTGCTCAAACCTACTCTAAGCAGGAAGAAGACCCTCACGACATTCTGTACTTAACAAAAATTTCCTGATTTCAGCAATTAAGTTATTATTTCTTAGAAAGAATTAATTATTGTTATTAATTTTATATAAGAAGTCATAAATAAATGATAATTTCAAGTTCGCAAATTTGTTGATAAATTACTACAATACCGTCAGGAAAAAGCTATTTATTGAAGATAAAGCTGGTTCAATTGAAATGAAATGTATCATTACAAAAGAAAAAGGAAGTTTTACGAATTTATTTTCCTTTGCTATATTTATCATCATGCAAGATAATACTGAAAGCCTTTCATAGGATAAATATGAAAGATAATTATAGTAGTCAAGGTTGAAATTAATAGTTAACTTATTAATAGTTATTTTCAGGTCTCGGGGTTCGGTTCTCATGTGGGTTTCGTGATGGTGGACGATCCGCGCTGGGCAGGTTTTCTCGGGGTTCTCCCGTTTCCCCTGCACTTCTCCCACCATACTTTCTCAGTCTTTCTCTCCATCTGTCCTTATTTCCGTGGGATAGTACAATAGACCTCAGGTCGCAGTGCTTGGCTTCTCTGCCTCCCACATTCACTACATAAAAATAACATAACATAACATATTTTCAGGTCTTATTAAATCTTTGTAAGAAAGCAGGGGTTGTGTTTTTAAGGCTCATTTGTGTAAGGAGCACTGTCACTGGAACTAGCGTACAATTTGGATGGTTTCGAAAATTGCAAAAGATCGGAAATGCTGTTGCTATTTAAAATAAACCTATAGACCTTCAGGCATGAATTCTGCTTCGATGGTGAAATTATTCAGTTCAGTTATTCACATTTATCATGAAATGTAATGGATCAACAATATCAGGTAAATGAAAAGATCAAACGGGATGCTTTTCTACAATAGAAGATTGGTAAAAGAAAACTTTAAAATGAAACTTATTGTGAAAATGTGTTTTTTTTTAGAAGAGTAATTCGGTGTATTGAGTGCTCTCCTTTCTCCTGTCATCTTTTAAGTGGTCTCTAATAGGTACTTGTACAAGCATGGCGAAACTAGATCATTATTATTCCATTTCTTAGTAATATAGGGAGATTGCTAACAATCAAGCAACAATCTCCCAAGATATATCCAGAAGATGAGAATAACAGATCTCTAGAGAAAAATTCTAGAAAAATCTCTAGAATCTAAGTTTCACTCATATTTCTAGAGCGCTAATTAGATAGTTAACGTTCTACATATTAATGCTAGGTTCAAGAACAAGGGATTAAGGGGATTAGCCAGGCATCCTCGGATTAAAGCCTGTTCCCTTGAGTTGAGGTCTTCTCTGATTGGCTCTCCCGCGCAGACGGACGTGGATGAAATTGGCGGCCAAGTTGAGAATCCGTCGTAATTGTATGTAAAACCTTTTGTAAATAAAGTGTCAGATGTGTTAACTGTTTAAACGATGTGCACTTCTGTTATTTGTGACCCAAATATCGTTTAAATTTGGATAATTAGCCAATTATGTTATTTATTAATAATATTAATTCAGTACAACGAGATTATATAATGTGTAAAAAGTTTTCCCAGAGCTGCAATAGTTAGTTTCTCACTTATATATAGGGTATCAAAAAAACAAACAACAACTTTGGATACCTCTACTTCAGCGAATTCATCTATGTAAATTGCTTCTTTATTAAATCGAAAAGAAAGAAAAAAGATTACAGGGAAGAAGACATCAAAGAATGTCATGACGAAAATCCAAAGAATTCAGCAGACCAAAAAAAGAATTAATAGAATACTCTTATGACAGTGGTTAATGGAAACCATGATTTATTAGATTACTATTCCTTCGTAAAATACCGAGGCCATTATCGACGAAAGATTTCTTTAGAATTTGAATTAGGCTGATACTGTTGTAATGGCTTCTTGGAAAATGACAGTTTGATTTATTGGTAGATAATCCGAAGAAAGGGGGAACAAGTATGTCGCTAATCTGATCGTACTAAAGTCACTAATGATCTTACAACAGCGGGAGTCTTTTAGGCAGCAGTCAAATAAATGGTACATGTTGTGGGTGCGTTGCTTTGTTTTTCGACATTCGTTTTAGAAAACTTTTCACTCTCATTAAACGCATCTGTCGTGTGGAAAGAGTCTGTTAAGCACCTACTAAAAGTGAGGCAGTGCTACTGGAAAATAAGGCTACGATTGTGGGTGTACATGTTCAAAGAAACAATATAAGACCCCCCGCGCTGCGAACTGTGATTTATTTTTGAAGTTTTTTTTTTTTCTTCTTTATTTTGTATTGACGCGCACTGAGATGTTCACCTGGTACAAATACAGCGCCCCGTTGTGTGACTAGAAGACATTAGGACAGTAATGAGATACGATGACTGTTTACGAAACGAAAAGAACCGAATGAGAAATGGGATGGTTAGTAGCGAACCGTGCAATTAGGTGCAAGAACCCAACGCTCTAATGAGCATTTTGATAAACTGGCCGGTGACAATTCATGAACTTTGGGGCTCGGTTTCACTCATTTCCAACTTAATAACGTTTCTCTTTTCCAATGGCCATAAAAACAAGCCTCGCTACTCGTTTGAAATTGAGCCGATTTCAAAGAAGAAGAATTAAGTGCCTTGTCCAGTCGCCTTTTCTTTCTTTCCTCTTCCTTTTTTTTGTTGAGTTCTTCAATTCAAAGGAGAAAATAATGAACACGCTATTCGTCGGTAAAAACAATGTCTGAACACATTCTCTTTAATAGCAATTAAGACTCCTCTACGCTTTAAGAACCTATTGATAAATATTATTTAATTAATTTAATTTTTAAAGAAATTCTTCGATGATATTGGATAATAATTTGCAGTAGCCGTTCACTGAAATACAGATATAAATTAGTATTCTGTTTTCTTATTATTTTCTACTTGCAAAAGTAACTATGGAATGTTAATAATATACTTTCACAATAAAACAAATATTTGTGAACATGCGAACTTTCTATGATAACATAGCAGCTTCTGTAACGTTATATCTCCTATAAACTATAGGAGACATGATGGAACCACTGCTCCTTGCACAATATTGCCTACTGTTCGAGATATTTGGCATAGTTTTCATTGGAATTCCGCTATTAGCTTAAATGTTAGAATGCAACTATCTTCTTTCAGTTGCCAGCTAGAACGTGATCGGTAAGGTCTCGGACTCATATGCTGGAAGTTGTCGGTTAGAATTTGTATATCTATCGTTTGTTTGTTTTCCTTTTTTCTCAATGTCCGCGTGAGTTTTTTTGTTTTGTTTTTTTTGTTTTTCTTATTTTCCTAACTTCTTTTTATATTATTCCTTACGTTAATGTACTTCCTTTTTATTATTTTAATTATTTAATTTTTTTTATTATTAAGGAACGCCCTTTAATTTGTGCTTTAGCATAAAATTATATTCACTTGTTTTTTCCATGTCGTACAAAATTTTTGAGAAAGAAACATGAAAAAAACAAACAAAAAAACTTCAATAAATAGTTTAAATACGTTAAATTATCCTTCTATGTTATCCTTATTAACGTAAATCCGTCTAATACTATCAGATAAAAAAAAATAAACAAACACAAAACTGTCTGCAATTGCGAATTTATACTTTGATTCTTTATGCTAACTCTGAATCTGCATAGGATTCTTTGAAAAACAAAAGCGTAGATAAATTTCTTTTAAATTTCAGCTACTTAATCCTTTGCGTTTTGAAAGTATTTATTTTCTATCTTCTTTCTGATAGTTAAGAAAGAAATGAGTTTGAAAAAAAATCGTGGAAAAGTTGAAAAACTCAATATAGCAGACGTGGGCAAATGCGACTCTGAGAGCCGCATCGTTGGATTAAGTGCGTTCTCAATATCTCTTGATAAAAATATAGGTATTTTCTTTCCCCATCATACTTGTATTTTCGCGAGTTTTCCTTTCTATTTTCTTATATATGTATTTTTTATATTTTATAAAGCAATTAAGATTTATGTAGAAATGTAGTTAAATTTGAATTTGTATATTTAATACTATGGAACGTGATTATGGTGTGGCTCTTTATAGATATGAAAAATCCAGAATGTGACTCTCGTTGACCTCATGTATGCCCATACTTGAAATATAGTATTCGTTTTAAAAGCTTAATTTATGTTTAGAATTATTAACTTTACTATTTTTGGTTATTATTATGTATCATCCGCTTTCTTCATTGTTAAGAAAAGGTGATTATAATATCTCATCGCTTTACGTTGCAAGTTTCAAAATTATGTCAATTTTTATTCGGCGAAAACGAAGAACCTCCTTCGCATTTTGCGTGAGTATCAGGCATTCATTGTATCTCATGGGAAAAGCTTTAAAACTAACGCAACGTTTCAGCTGAAACTAAATATAACTTAATTTAAAACTTAAGCTAATTTCAAATGATTTGTTTTCATTCCACATATTAATTGAACAAGCAACAATTGGGTTGACGTAGCGCTTTTGCAGTAATCTGATTGCAAAGGTAAGCCTCCACTAAGTGTAAATTATTTTAATTCCAGTTGATATCTTTAATCTTTAGTTTTTAAACTTTAAATAACCTTTAACCTCGTTGAAATATCACTTTCTTCAAAACTTTCTTCGAATATTATGAAAATCTTACATAAGAAAAAAGACGCACAAAAGTAAACAGAAATTCACTGAGCTAATTTTGGTATTTGTACTGGGAATCGGAGACAGTGCTGTTTCGAGTTTTATTGAACTCTCATCAGTCCGATCCACCAGGTATACTTAGCTCAGTGAAATGAGACAATATACGAAACGGACAAACATACGAAACAATGATCCCTGAATTAAAAACATCAAAACTAAATCAAGAATAAAAAGGGATGAATAATTAATCCTCGCTAGCATGTAAAGCTAGCTTAGCATGTAAAGGATTAATTCATTAAAACGTTAGTAAGTACAAATGAAATTTAACGTGCGTTAGAACAATTATTACATTAAAAGAAAACAAGAACGCACATAACTAAACGAAACAAAAATTCACTGAGCTATTTTTGGTATTTGTACTGGGAATCGGAGAAAGTACTGTTTCGAGTTAACTCTCATCAGTCCGATCCACCCAGTATACATAGCTCAGTGAAGAAGGACAATATACAAAACGGACAAACGAACAAGACAAATACCCTCTCAATTAAAAAAAAAAAAAAAAAATACTGGGTGGATCGGACTGATGAGAGTTCAATAAAACTCGAAACAGTACCGTCTCTGATTCCCGATAAAAAACCAAAAATTAGCTCAGTGAATTGCGGTTTTTTTTTTTTTTTTTCTTATGTAATAATATTGTCACGTACGTTAAATTTGATTTATATTATGATAATCTAACTGATCAAAAAGTATCCATATATTTTAAATGTATATCAAATAATAAACAAGACACCAGGAAAATCCAGCTGTGATATCTTAAAATATTATGTTTTAAGATATAGTATCTGGATTTTCCTAAAGTCCACCAGTTTTTCGCGGGACATAGCTATGCGAAGGGCTTGAGAAGCACTAAGGTAATGGATTAGATGATGATCTGGTTGGCTATCTACATGGTAAAGATCAGGATAAAATTATCAGATCACTCACCTTAGACCGAATTTCAATTAGAAGGCTTGCCAGTAATAGATAATCAATATAGAAAACAATAACAAAAGAGAAAAAAATAATATTCATTGTTTTTATAAGTATTTACCTTTGCATCTGGACAAGGCGGGTCTTTTTTTCATAATAAATGCTCCATAAATCCTCTGATTCTTTTGTTTTTAAATAACTATGTACATTGCCTTCGTAAAATCGTTTATCGTTTCACGTTTTGCCATATTTGGTAGGAAAAAAACAAACAAACCGGACTTCGTTTTCCAGTTTAACAAAATTATATAAATTTTCTTGAATTGCTTCAGGCAATGATTACAAAGTATGAATTGCTTGTTCAGTGCAATCGGCAAGAGTGTTGTAATAAATTATTAGTTTGTTATTTAAGCCAAAAATGATGTAAGCGCTGCGCTTTTTCTTGTTTTAGTAATTTGACACGAGCTCCGAGCAATAGTTGTGAAATTTTAATGTTATGGAATGAAATGGATAAATAAATAATAATAAATAAATAAATTTTTTATTCATATTCTATTTTCGCTAAAAACTATCCGAAAGGGCAATTAATTAAATATAATCATTAGACACAAATTTGGTACAACCAAATATATGAAGTGGTAAAAAACAACCAAATATATTAAAGTGGTAAAAAGAATCATCAGGTAAATTTAATCCTTGCTGGTAATAACAAGGATAAAATAAGCGGTTGCATGAAAACCTTTATCGTTAGCACTGACTAAAGAGAAATTTATTACATGATTGTATAGCTTAATCTTACAGAGAGTCTATAATATCTAAGACTCTTTATTAAGCCTGTTAATTACACAGTTACTTACGATGTACACTTATTAAGATTATAGTAACAACTTAAAGTTAAGTTAAAGTTGCGATCAGGCCCAGAGGACCGCGCAATGCAGCTGGAGGGTAGGCTCCAGTGTTCAGAACCTACGGGACAAAGTTGAGGACGGGGGGTCGGCCCGTCGCTCGCCCGCCTTTAACTCCCGGGAAAGAAACCCGGTACCGATTCTATAGAGGGCTGGGTAGACCCTAGGGTCCGTTTGGAGGAGAAAGAAGCGTGGAAAAATTCCCGTCCTCCGCCGAGGCCGGCAACCGAACCCGCCACCTCCAACCCGCAGCCAAGCGCCCTTACCCACTCGGCTACCGGGCCCACATAGCAACAACTAGTAGTAGTACTAATATCAATATGGTGTTGGTCAAATATGAATTGTAATATATACTATAAAAAGTCTGTTAATATATAATTACTAGCAAACCGGGAAAAGTGGATTCTCCCAACGTGCGACTGCTTTCTCACAACTACCAGATAAAAGTGGATTCTCCCAACCCACGACTGCTTTTGGAACCAGCGAGTGCATCTATGACATATTTTTATTTTTTACAGCGATTGGAATGTAGTCCCCGTGGTCTACTGGATAAGACGTCTAACTTCGGATCAGAAGGTTCGATTCCCATAGCGAACTTGTAGAAATTCTTTCTATTTTCACAAAAATTGCGCCGGACAGACAGACAGAGAAATAAAAGATTTTAGTAATATAGATTGTTCACTTGATTTAGATTATAAGCGCCCGCAAATAGTTATCTGTGAAACTCTAAACTCTATAGATTAAATTAGAAGATTAAATTTGTTGGTCACTCGATAAAATTTTGTAGAAGTTCTTAGCACTTGAACAATAATTAAGAACTATTCCTGATCATTCTACATGTATGTTGGAAAGAATATGATTTATTATTCGAAGGATATCTGTGTGATACCAATATATGTAAATTATCAAAGTATTGCAGTTTAATATAATTTTTAGTTATAGGAGTCTGTCCATTTATTTATTTCAGATAGGCTATTTCATTATCCCTTAAACTTAAGTTCATAGCTCTGTAATCGTTGTCTTCATTTCTTCAATAGAAGAACTAATCCCCACATAAAATTCAGGGTCCATGTACCAAATGCGGGCCCTCTCCCACGTTATGGTCAAAATCCTAGATTCTTAGCCAAAAATATCACGAAAACACCACACGATTTTGTATTTATCCCTTTTAAACATGCCACACAGTTTTTAGCACTATTTTTAGAGTAAATTAATTTAATACCAACATCTACTTTTTCCAGCTCTACTCAAAAGTTGAGAAAAAAATTTGCTCTAAGCAAACATTGTAATGTAAACAGCTCTATGTAGATGCTTAAAGCACATATATTTTTTTCGGTTAAGACCTCAGCCAGGACCCCTTTGACGGTCGGGGCTCCGGTGCTGAAAGACCAACTGATTCTCCCTGCATATAACATATATACAGTATTACTTTTACTTGACAATGCTTTGTTGTTGCTGGTTGAATATCTCAAGGATTTAATATTCCATATCTGACTTCCCGTCACGTAGACTTACTTCCGGTACAATCATAATAAGCCTCTTGCTGAACCAATTCGGGCCTGATAATCATTTGTATTGACACGCACTGATTATAGATGCAATAACCTTTACTGGACTTCAAATGATAAATGAATTTGACCATGTTATCGCTATTTGACTTTACGCCTTCAGCACTGCCATATTTAGCACCTTTTTCTTTACAGCTAAACAGCAGCACTTAAGTTTCCATTGGTTTTCTCAATGGTTTTCATATTTTTCTTTCTGTACTTGGAGCATGCTCGTGCAGACCATTGTTGGTCTCGCTATCACTTAAACTTTAATTATTATCTTCACAGAGAAACGTCACCATCTTTATGTTTGTTTTATTTTAATTTGATTCTTAGGCCTGATTTGTTTGTGAACAAAACAATAATATAATCCTTTTTTTATCTCCTTTTGACTAATTTTAAATATACCGTATGTGCTCCAATAGAGGCCCCCGGCGTTTATTTACAAAACTAGCCTCGGCTCCCGGCGCTTAATAGAGACCGGCTGCTATTAGAGGCCGGCCATTATTAACAAAAACCTTCAGAACGCAATATTTTTACATATAAATACCGGCTAATATTACAAATAGCTACTTTTATTTGAATTTCGCTTGTTACATAAGACTGTTAAAGATAAATGGCAATGTCTTTCTGTACCTTTCGCTGCTATTCGTCGTCCGAATCCGCAATGACGGGCGGCCGCCTCACCGGAAGTTTCTTTGCCTTTAAGATTCGCGCGGTGGAATACGCCAATGTCAAATGACCGTTTCGGTGGCATTTTGTAAGGCAATGTACCGTAAAGTATTACGCACGACTCTAAAGATACGGATGCTTACACTAGTACCGGTAGGCAAATATCAAAGACCCGGCTACTATTAGAGACCGGCTACTATTTGGCCGTGTCCCCTCTGCAGCCCGGCGCTTATTAGAGACCGGCGACAATAAGAGACTCGGCGTTTATTGGAGCATATACCGTAAATGCCAAGTTTCAAGACGAATCGATATATATTCAATCACACATTGTAAATCTGCTGATCTTCTGAACCTAGGATTTAGTTTTATGAGAATCTATGTATTTGAAGAATATAAATATATATAAATAAATAAATATTAAAGATAAAATCGCAATGTGGAGATGAAATGAAATCGTGATATTCCACAAATTAATTTTGGATGTTTATCTTTAAGGGCTAAACGCACTTCTTCGTCTTCCGTTATGTTTCCGTAACGTAATTGCTTTAATGATGTAGTTACCTATTCAGGATCACCAGAATTGAGCCAAATAAGATGTAACGGAGATCTTCAAATCGACGAACGTATGTTATATAAATATAACGGCTATGTTCGTCGATTTTAAGATCTCCGTTACGTCTTACGTGACTCAATTCTGGTGACTCTGAATACGTAACTAAAGCAATTACGGTACGGAAATATAACGGAAGACGGAAAAATGCGTTTAGCCCTTTAGATTAAAAGGAATAGAATTGAAAATTATTATAATAATCATTTAAAACTTTAAAATCACAAAATTGCTGTCTGAAACATTTTCATAAAAATTAAGAGAAATGACGAAATCTCTACATTAACATTCAAATTCAAGTAAACTTTCAAACAAACAAAATTCGAAAAATTTAAAAAAAGAAAAAAAAAAAAAACATACATTAAATTGATTTAATTGATCGACGTTGTAAATGTGTAGCAAGTTTTTTTTTAATTGCAAGTCCTGATGCACTGTTTTATCAAAAACTGCAGAAATATTTTCGTTGATAGATTTAATTAAACAGTTAAAAAATGAAAATATGATAGGGTTCATTTTCCGGCATTCCGCTTTTCGGTTCCGGTTTTCAATTATATAAAATATCCACGTTTAATACATTAAGCTTCGACGGTTTTTCGGCAGCGTTTTATTTAGTTTTAAAAAACTTGGAAAAAGCCATAAGAAAAGCGCCATTAGTCCTGAAACCGAAACAAAAATTTGTAATTTTTAATAATTCACAGCGTCGTATCATTAGTCACTTTAAAATGCCGTCATACACTAAATTATACATTTGAAGTACTTAGTAGTCAATAAAGTGCGCGAGTCTACTCACAGCCCGGGTTTTTGCCAGTATATTGTTGTGTTGTAAAATTAACGTGTAAGAGACAGGTTCATAGGTAACAAATCTAACTACTGTCTTACTTTATTCATAAAAAGATATATATAGGGCAATCGGATTCTCAAAGTCAAAAACCAATCTTACCTCGGCCCGCCTGTGCTGGAGAACCAATCAGGTAAGACTGTCTTAATCCCACGATGATAGATAATCCTCTTAATCCCTTGTGTTGAGTAAATTAATTACTTTGCCTTCCTACTATTTTCAGTTATGAAGAAAATGGAAGTAGCTTCTCAAAACAAACTAACCTAATCTGTCTTGAAGGAATTACTTAAACCCCTCTAATCTTAACTTAGACGCAGATAAAATACAAATAGTCAAAATTCATTAAAATAACATTTTAATGCATGGTAAAATGGTCCTTCTACAATTATCTTGTTTCTTCGGAATTTACTTTCTTTTCAACTTGTATGGTTCACTTAACTTCTGTATCAGAATATTAACTATTAATGTTCATATGTTAATATTAACTTTTAATAGAGTTCTAGATTCATTACTTTCATCACTTAACATTGAGTTCTTAACTTTTAATCATATGCGGGAATAGTCTCTTAGCTTTTAACTTGAACGTTCTACGCCGAACGATTTAAGCCTTTACAACATAATCTTTAATCTTTGATTATTAATCTTTAATCTTTATTCTTTTATTCTTTATTCCTTTGACGATCGTTAATCTTTGATCTTTACTCTTTAACCTTTATACTGTTGACGACTTGAATTAATCCACGAATTCCACGACCTTTGATTATAAATGGAAAATATTACTTACAATAGTTCCAGATATAAATCATCAAGTCACATAAGAATGCCTTTTTTAGTCGAGCTGATACTCTGGGACGGCCGTTTCGAGCTTATTAGTCTCTCCTCAGCCAGAGCTAATCAGCTAGTTTTTTTGTTTTGTTTTTATTGTTTTTTATTTTCTTACTTTTAGTTATTGAGGGGTCACAGTCTCC
>JAFIDM010005346.1:40287182-40308751 GCA_023159025.1 Thereuonema tuberculata
TTCTTACTTTTAGTTATTGAGGGGTCACAGTCTCCATCATGTATTATAAATCATCAATTCCAAAGTTCCTGGGAATCTTTAATAGTAATCCTGAAATTTATAAATGGTACTTCTGGTAATAAGCTTCCTTCGTATCCCTAATTTCTTTCTCACTTTGGTTGCCTAGCAACAACTATTTCCTGCAAAACATTTGCAAAAGAAAATTAGAGTCTTATAAACATTCAGAAGTGAAAATCCTTAATTCACACAATAAACGATGTATTCCGTATTATGCAATTTTATCCTTATCGTTTGATTGCATCAATACGACAAATACTTATGGATTTACTAAGCCTTATCACTTTGTGGATTGAAATTCCCATTTCGAGTCGTCACTTCACAAAACAGAAAAACGAACTGTTTGTCGAAAAGCCTACAACACTATTACTCTTTGTTGTCTTGACGATTAACCTAAACAATGATAGTTCACTTTCGTACTTGGCGTTTCATTGTCCTTGAACAGTCAATCTTTTGCAGTGTACATGTTCCTTACAATAATTGAAAATTAACTTCATTTCAACAACACCTTGCCCTTTTGAACCAAACATCAATATATTGTATGTTAATCTACAATAAATATTGTATTCACTTTTACTTTACACACGCATACTTTATATTGTTTTCATAGTTAAACAAACTCTTCTGTTGAATAACAAGCTTTCAGGTACATTTACATTTTTCTTTTGGAAGCAGCGTTCTAACTCTACGCCAAACTGTCTTAATGAGATAATAACAATGTCTAAAGAAAGTTTTAATTAATGAAAGTTATCCTAGCTTCGAAATTACATGTAATACCCGAGCTAATAATACGTTCCTATTAATGACCTTAGATTAGAGGGAACAATCTTTTTCTTCTCTGTTCCTGAGTTTTCAAGGAAAAAAAAATCGTTTGAGATTGATATTCATTTGGTATAAAAATGAGAGGAACAGAATGAAAGGGAGAGAGGAAAAAAAAAAAAGGTCTTCATTATCTGAAAATTGAGGAGGGACCTGTAGAACGTAATTAAGATTTCCTAGGACACAGCCACATGAATCTTCGGCAGTCAAAGCAGATTGACGAACACAAAGGAAGGAAAAAAAAAACCAGACTTCGACTGATGAAATTAGACTCCATTATTGGGGTTTAATATAAATAATGTAATTGTATTGGTTGGGATTCTCAACAAACATCATTAACGACAGTCGAACGAAAGAGATGGATTTTTTTTTAGCGCAAATAAAGCAAATTAATAATTCTATGATGAAACAGAAAACTGGTTGTTACGAATAAAATAATTTGCTTTCTAAATTAAGTTCTTTTTTTTATAATAACTATTTATTGTTAGTGATGGCGTATTGTGGCTATTAATTATTAAGAATGATTCATTTTTGCAAAGAAGTCGTGGATCGTTCTTACTGTATTTAATAATATAGAAATGTATTGTTTATTTGTTACGAAAATCACTTAGATTTTAGTACCTTAGAACTCGCTTCCTTTGGAGACCAAAGAATTAGATTTTTATAATCGTATGGATTAATCATTAGAATAGCTTAGATGTTAAGCCTTGATAATTAAAAATACAAATAATGTAAGTAATTAATATACATGAAGCGATCGTTTGCACAAAAACATTAGAAACAGATTTATTAGAAAATTAATATAAAACAATGAATAGAAATTTAATGTGCCTGAATAATTAAAGAAAAAAATAACAAACGAAGGCACAAAGCTAAAAGAAGGAATTCGCACCCTGAGCTGTCACCGGGTAGAGACTGGTACGAACCGTTTCGTCCTTTTAAGGACTCGTCAGCCAAACTCCACCGATGACAGACTCAGAAGGTGCGAGAGGTTATGGATCCGTCCCAGTCTCTTCACGGTGACAGCTCAGGGTGCAAATTCCTTGTTGTGTCTTCGTTTGTTACCTTTTTTTTTTACGTTACAGGCACGTTAAATTTCTATTTATTTTAACACACGGCTTGTTGCTTTTTTTAAATGCCTTCTTTAAATTCCTTTTGAGCATAGCAGATTGCAGGACAAGGAATATTATCATTTTGTCTTTTTATTTATTTTTTGGTTAGGATTTCTTCGGGGGGAAGTCCCGCTCTCGGGAGCGAGACCCAGGATCCGAAACGTCTCGCACCTTCTGAGTCTGTCATCGATGGAGTTTGGCTGGCTGACGAGTTCTAAAAAAGGACGAAACGGTTCGTCCAGTCTCTTCCTGCTGACAGCTCAGGATGTGTTTTTTTTCCTTCTTTTAGCGTTGTGCCTTCGTTTGTTACCTTTTTTTAAAAAAAAATAAAAAAGTTACAAGTTTCGAAAACCTGTAACGGTTTTCATCATCAGACTACAAAAAGCTTGGATGAGATATTTTTCTACTCCTTACAATATCTCGGACAGGAAGAACACAAGCATCGTCATTGACATGAATAAAATAACGCCACCGACTTATTACAGTTAAATATATTAATAATTTGCCTCAAAATGTATCAGAGTATTTTTGAAAGAATTTTTTTTTCAAAATTTCACAGTATCAGTAATCGTTCGCAAGGAATTCTAGGATCGCCGATCGCTCACTTGTAACGACATGAAGAAATTCAAAGTAAAATACCTCAGGATGGATCTTGTTTAACTTCTCTTAATTTCTGAATGTAAATTCAGTTATGTTAAAGGCTTCAATAATTATCAAATTCAAAACTTTTAAAAGTCTTACCGCTGGTTGATTCACAGAGTTGAAACAGGCACAATATCACTCAAAATCGCCCGAAGCTCTTTCTTCAAAATGTTTTTTGGGCGTATTTTAACTGCATAGAATTAGTATATTTCGGTGTAAAGATTGTTTCCTTTCGAATGATGATCTTATTATTGCAGTAAGAACGTTATTGTGGCAATTAGTGCAGTTGAATTGAAACCTATCAGAGGAGCAAAAGCAGCGAACTATGAATGATGTCCCTGTGGCATGCTTGAATCCTTCAGTCACTTGATTTGGATATCTGGCAAGTAAGTTTGACAGTTTTCTAGAACCTTAGTCGTATGAGGAGTTTTTTATCAAGCCTGTTTTTCATCAAATTTTAACTGCACGTCAAATTTGGCTGGTATTTGCTTAGCTTTTAGAGATCGGTGTCAACCAGCAATCTCAGATATAGTTTTTCCGATTAAAACGGATATTATCAAACACAGTAGATAAATATTGAACGATAGATAAATCCTAAATGATATAATCTTTAAGTATATTTTATACAAATTATTTCTACAAAATAGACCACTTTATTAAAGAGGCCTACTCATGGAGAAATTATGTATCGTAATGTCATACAGATTTTAGCAATTGGTCATTTCTTCGTTGGTCAGCTTATGAATTTTCCAATAATTCATTAAAGGGTACTGATATTAACATTACAATATAATATTCCGACACCAGGGACGAAAAGTCACATGACATAGTTTTAAATGTAAATAGTTTAACTATAATATTTTTATTTTGACGACGATTCCTAAATATGAAGGATAGTAATATTTTAATATTCAACATGCTTTTTATACTGTAATGTTAATAATGATGCCTGAACTCTGGAAATGAAGGGTATTTGGATGTCATACCTTTCATTCATCATTATCCCAACTAAGGTTCCACATTTTTCAAACTCTTCTGCAGGAGTGCAGGTAGCCCAATGAATTAGTAAACCAGTGTCGCACATACTATTATTAAAGAATTGCTCGTGATCTATTATGGATTATTTTACAATAACGCTATCAACTTCGTATTTTTTAACATTCTTGACTATTATAATAAATAATGTGTATGTTATCGGTAAAGAAGGAAATTCAGACATTGTAGAAAATGCCTAAGCTTAGGAAATGAATACAATGTTAGGCAAAGTTGGAAATGAATATGCTGTTATCTACTTGTACAAACAAACGTCACCAGTCATGACGTCATCAACTTGAACTCCGAGCAGTCAGTCCAAGATGGCGTCGTTTTCTGATCGCATAAGCATGATCAAGAAAAGACAAACTTTGCATAGCCAAGCAAGGGGAATAGCGTGGAACGTTTGTAATTATTTCAATGTTAATTATTATTATGTATTCGTAACTGTAAAAAACACAAAAACCAGAATGTTTTCGTAATGTTTATAAGATTCAGCTACGGAATTTAGCAATAGATGGCGCTGTTACGTCCTGGAAACTTCAATCTATAAGGAAATTACGTCATCAAAAGCTCTTTTTTCATGAACTGAACTGTAGACGTCTTACTATGTATTATATACAATATCTAAGCATTCTCCACAATGGCAGATTTTCTACTTTGCCGGTAACATATGTAGGAAGCGCATGTAAAACCCAAGTTCTGTGACTCTGATAATATTTTTTCCAATCCTAATATAAAATATAGGCCATAACTGCCATGCAATTATCTTTTCAAATTTATAATCTTAGAGATCTAATATATATTATTGCATTTACCATCTTCTTATCTTTTAAGTTTGAAATTTCCTTAATAAAAACTAGTTGTTTATTCTTTATTCTTTGTTAATTTATAACCCGGATATCAACATTTTTGTTGATGACACTTGCATTTTTCCTCAAGTAAGATTCGGATTTTATTCGGAAAAACATAAAAAAATAACAATAATTACATCTCCATATTACTTGAATGGCGAGCCTTTGGCCATCCAACGAGGAAGCAATTTAAAATGATTCTTACCATTGTACGTTGACACCCGTGATGCATTCACTGCAAAGGCTGATGAATTCAAGGCTTTTCAGATAGCATTAGCCTTGTGTTTACCATTGTCCAGTTGAAATATGATGGATCACGTGGAAGAAATGCCACGTGATTAATGCAGCTCATACGGCATTTCCGATGGTAATATCGTAATGAATGCGCTTTTGTTCTTCATGAAATGCATTTGAAAATGAGAGGACACTGAAATCACGTGTTTTAATGGAACCGTACCGTGCTGAAAATTAAATAGAAATACAGTAGGCTTAATACTAAATAAATACAGAGGTATTGGAAATGTAACTATGTGAAATACCAAATACAGTAAAACCCCGTTATTACGCTCGTCAAGGGACCATGAACTACAAGCGTAATAAGCGGGATAGCGCTATAGACGGGAAATGATTTATGAGATGGGGAAACATTTAGACACCATTTTACAGGAAAGATACTTGATTCTGCAATAGATATAGTGCAAATGTGAGCTTATTTCCTATTAAAAAAATCTTTATTGTTATTGTTCTCAGACTGGATGAGGGAATTCCTAGAGATTCTGCGAAATCCTTCTGACTTAGTGTAGAATTCTCGTCGTACTTACGGAGAATTTCCAATTTTTCACTTATAGAAAGAGATTTCCGCTTCGAAATTTTGCACTAACTTACTGTATCACAGACCCGCACTTCATAGAGTTCAAAGATTCCCTCCTACCAGGGAAAGAAAAGAATCTTTACAGTGTTACATTTCTTTTCGATACAAAATTTCCGATATAAAAAAGCGCTACAAGCGGGATTTGAAGCGTTATAAGAGGGTAAAAGTATACAGAGTTATATAGAAAATGTCCAGGGACCGTATAAAAGGAGCGTAAAGAACGATAGTGCTATAAGCGGGAGCGTAATAACGGGGTTTTACTGTAATATGTGTTTAAGAATATTAAACAAGAATTACTGATTTTGAGTAACGGCCGAACACATTTTAATATAAAATAATAAATTAAACAATTAAAAAATGACTAAAAAATGTACAGATAGTTTCGATTTGAAAGAGTACAAATCTTCCTCAATGTAAGATTGAGGAAGATTTGAGGAAGACTTGAGGAAGATTTGTACGCTTTCAAATCGAAATTGTCTGTATATTTTTTAGTCATTTTTTAACTGTTTAATTTAATTAACTGTTTAATAAAATTTATAATTTTATATTAGTGTATTCGGCCGTTACTCAAAGTTTGGAAACTCTTTAGCACACGTAAAAGTTTACTACTTTAGAATTACTGTTGAAAAATTATACCAGAAATTGGTTTCTGTTTAACGGAAACTTTGACTACATACTGTATATTCAAAACATAAATATTTCCAAGCAGTAGTATCAATTTTAATTACATCGAAAAATTAATTAAATTTAAATAACTTGGTCATACATGCATTTTACTAATCAAATATTGAAATTTAAATTTGTGATTCCAAAACTGAAACGATTTGACGAAATACTAGCTCTAAGGGACGAAAGTTCGCAAATAAAAGATGTTTGAAGATGAAGGTGTCACAGATATTTATTACAATTAATTAAAGTCATTGTGACTCTACCTTTCTTTTTAGCGGCCCCGAGGTTATAGCTTGCCTGTAGGACATAGTGGACCGCTCTTGCTTTTATGCTTGCTGGATGTCGCACTCTGTCGTGGCCAAACGGTTAGAGATATTAGAATGAAACCTTCACCATTGTGTTCAGCATCAAAAAGTAGGTGACCACGTCCCAAAAAATCAGACCTCTAGGACCACTCACTGACCGAATGTTGGGGAGGGGTCAAAAGTGGTCGCTTCCGATAAAGAGGAAAACGCCGATAGACGGCCCCTCAATATCGACCCTTCTGAACACATTTTGTTTATAAAATTATGCATATTATGGGGCCGCTTTGCTTTTGACACTGAATTCTACAAGCATTAATTTATCTTGTCTATTTTAGTAAGACATTAGGACAGCTGTTTCGAGTTCATCTATGGGCCAGAAAACAATATGTTGTGGATCTCTGCAATGCAAAAATAGAAGCGTAATTTTAAAATTCAAAGATTTATTTTGTTAATTTTATTATTTTATTCGGATTCTAAACGGCTGTTCCGAGCACTTTAACTCTCATCATCTAGACGTTTTCATCGATCAGTATTTTAGATAGAACCATCTTTAACAATCATTTCTAAATGTCTATCTATTAATTAATGAATAAGTCAATAATTACTCAGCTATTTTTTTTTCTATGTAATTATCTAATATTAATATTATCTAATATTAATTAAAATTAATAACAAATTTAAGGTGTGCAAATATTTTAAATCTTGAATAAAAGATCAACACACTTGAATGAAGGTTACATAAAAATATATTGAATACATTAAAAATTATATTAAAATACGACGTTTCTAGAAATTACAATTAAAAATTTACAGAGAATATTCAGGAAATTTCAAATGGCGACTCTCCACGTGACCAGGCAAAGTGTCAGAGGCAAAATAGGACCAAACCACTTCTGGAAAAGTTATTGATAGTGCGAACGAAATATATTATTATTTTATGATAAGAAATTATTAATTTCTAATCAAACTGATTCTATAAGTTATAAAATCACGAGAGAACTAAATTCTTCACCTTCAGTGCTGGTGAAATTTCAGTAATTGTAAATTAAATAATAATACAAACTCACTCTCTCAGGGTTCTTCTCGACGAATTCTCGTCACTTTACCTGACTTCCTAGCCTTGTCCTGACTTCAGGTTGGGCTAGCGCGTGGTCCGTCGTGGCCTATTCGCGGGTAATAATAATAATACTAAAAAGAAATGAATTTGAAAATCGGCAATTTATTAAATCATTGGCTGAAAACGAAGTTGATTTGCTAATAGAATAAACGAAAATGATAAGCTCACCCTTAAATTCAACTCTGAATTTTCTGATTGTACAGTTCAAACATTTTAAAAAAGTTGAAAGTAGTATCACCTCAAAACAGACATCTTATAGCTTCATTAAAGTAAATAAAAGATAAATTAAAATCTTTTCTTTCTTTTTAAATTCCAATTTTTGTCATAATATGAAAAATCTTTGAAGGATTTCATTTTGCAAGAGTAAATGTAAGTATTTTTTTTTTCTTTTCAGTTAATGAATAGGTTACGAAATTGGAATTGATTTCTTTGAAACGGACCAAGTAAATGAGAACGAGAGGAAAAGAGCTGTACAGAAGACGGAAGGCATGGGAATGTCTTGGTAATTTCCCAGAGAAATTGGTTGTTTCGGATGCAAATAAACTCGGGTGGTTTATTCCATTTTTGAAGAAAGAAAGTCTGAAATGGAATCCAACACTGGGCGACGAATCCATTTAACGAGGGTGGAATGAGTAGCCAGAAAGAACAAGACGGCGGGAACTTTAAACGCATTTGTATTTAAGAAAAGGTTTTCAAAGTAAAAAAAGATGTTGTTCTATTTTAGAACGTAGCTCACTTCATTTAAGCTAAGATGTGGAATCGTTTGAATCTACCGGTGAAATCAGAAATTAAGACCTGACACCTACGACTTCCCCTGACGTTGGATGTTCGTTTAAAAGAGAAAATAAAAAAAGAAAAGTGGATAGGGAAGGAAATGTTAGAAGCATCGACCACGACTAGTAGATAGCCTTTGAAAGATTCAGCTGAAAAAACTGTAAGTAAGTTAATTCTTTTTTTCTTTTCTGTTTTTTAGTCTTAGTTTTGTAATTTGGTATTATTTTATGAAATCTCACCTGCGGAATTAGGGCGAATTTAAAGTAGTTTGGAAGAAAACGATTCGTTAATATATCCTAGGAGTAAAAGTGATGGAGAACCTCGGTTTTTTTGGGTAGGTTTTTAAGGAAATTTGAATTTAAAGCGAGAGACATTTGTGGAAGCACACGTATAAATTAATGAAAATGGCGTTCTTAGAAGCATTTGAAAACCACGGGTCATCCCGAAACGGAAAGTTTTTTTTTTTTTTTTTTCCCTGGCGTTTTCCCAAACGAAACATCCTGGAACCTATGATTCCTCACTTAACCTAACCTATAGCCAACTGCACGGAAAACATTTCTTTTTTTTTTTTTATGTTTCATTTACAAAGGAAAAAATCGTTTCCGCCAGAGCGTTTTTTTGCCCGCTTCATAATGGCGCTACAACCTTTTTACTTGAAAATGTGCACATCCACCGCCCGCGAAAGAGTTCCAAGGAAATCTCGAATTTTCTTAAACGCTACCAAAAAAAAGTCAGGGTATTTCCATCACTTTTATTGCTAATAGGCATTTATGGATCGTTTTCATCAAAAATAAAATAAAATAAAATTTGCCTTAATTCCACAGGTGAGATTTCATAAAAAGCTACCTTTAATTCCTTCTAGTCTTATGGTCACTTTCGACTAAGTCTGGTTTTTATTCCTTTGTTATTATGCTCCTTGAGTCCTATTATGCTCAAAGAACTCAAGTAAGATGTATCACATACAAAAGAAAAGCAGTCGAATCGAAGCGCCTTCGTAGATCTTTAATGAACTTCTTACTATGTTAATTAAAGGAAAATATAAGATTTTCTTTCCAATGTATCTTTTCTCACAATGAACAATTAATTATTCCCATTCTTGTAGCGATCAAAAGTAGTTGTACAAGTAAGAGTCCCTCTACATTTATGTAACAATTTCTGCATTTAGATATAAAAAAATGGTGTCTTGTTCTTATTAAGTCCATATTTCTTCCTAATATTCTGTCTTCTAGTCAGCATGTTATTATTTCAACAACAACATATTCAATATATTTTATTTGTGTGAATATATTTTATTGGTGTGCAGATGTGGGCGTATTATTCTGTTGATAGTAGCAAAAATATTAAAAAAGTAATAAATAAATAAATAATATTATATAAATAAATAATATTGAGAGTAAGTAAATGGGCCGAGCAGTTGGCGTTGTCGCTGAGACATTGGCCTCTCACCTATGGAGAACGAGGTTCAGTCCTCATATGGGTTTCGTTTAGTGGATGATCCGCGCTGGGCAAGTTTCCTCCGGTTCTCCCATTTCTCATGCACTACTTCCACCGTTCATTCTCTCCTTCTGTCCTTCCTTCCCTGCCACCCACACTCACCACACATAAAATAAAATAAAATAATATCTTAAGACCTTTTGGCACAGTCGAGTGGTCAAAGCGACGACCTGATTTTTGCGACTGATATTTGGTTTCAAATTCTGACGTGGACTTGGATTCTTCGTTCTTTTTTCTGTGTGTGTTACTCGCCCTTTCAACTACTTGTTCTTAATTTCATACCTTGTTCCTGGAGCAGCTTAGCTTCTTAATAATATAAGAAAACATTATCATGATAAACCTTTAATGACTTTAAAAATATTAATCGTTAATTCCAAACCCTTATTTTGTAAATTTGAATTTCTAAAAAAAATCAATTTTTTTTTCGCAGTATTGTAAATCGATTGAAGAGCAGCTAAATTATTATTTAAATATATATGATAATACCACGTTATTTTATTTCGAAAACAATTTTTAATTCAATCACTTTATTCTGATTAATGAAGAGTTAAATACATAGTTTGCTAAAGAAAATTAAATATCCTTTTGTGTATAATAATTTCAGTTTATTTTGATGTATAATATCAAGATATATTTATGGTAATGTAAGTTTTTGTCGACCGTTTTCCTTATTATAAATAAATAATAATAATAATAAAAAAAAAACAGAAATGATTTTATGTTCGTTTTTATTTTGAGAACCTTCAGCGCTTTTGCGCATGCGTCAGGTCTTCTTCGATTTCATCACAATAAGGGTGTGGAGAAATAAAGAGGGGATGTTGATTTTTTATAAGTTTACTAGTAGTTGCGTTCTATTTTCGCTTTTCGGGAAACAATAAATACTATTGCAAAAATGCTCCTGTGTTATTTTTTCAAACAGGTCTTAGGAAACTGCCCATCTCAGCGTATCACCCCTCTGCGGAGTAGAATTGTCCGCGAGTGACGGGTCAGGCTTTCGAAAACGAACAATAATAGAGATACAGTAAAACCCCGTTATTACGCTCCCGCTTATAGCACTATCCCGTTCTTTACGCTCCTTTCTTACGGTCCCTGGAATTTTCTATGTAACTCTGTATACTTTTACCCTCTTATAACGCTTCAAATCCCGCTTGTAGCGCTTTTTTTATATCGGAAATTTTGTATTGAAAAGAAATGTAACACTGTAAAGATTCTTTTCTTTCCCTGGCAGGAGGGAATCTTGAACTCTTTGAAGTGCGGGTCTGTGATACAGTAAGTTAGCACAAAATTTCGAAGTGGAAATCCCTTTCTATAAGTGAAAAATTGCAAATTCTCCGTAAGTACGACGAGAATTCTACACTAAGTCAGAAGGATTTCGCAGATTCTCTAGGAATTCCCTCATCCAGTCTGAGAACAAGAATAAAAAATAAGAATGGAATAACCAATGCAGCGAAGGGTGGTTGCAAACGTAAAAAAGTAAAGTGTGGAAAATATGAAGATGCCGAGGAAATTCTAATCGAATGGATTCATCAGTCCCGTGATGCATAAGTTCCATTAAGTGGCCCAATCACTCAAGAAAAGGCGCGTGAAATAGCGGGCATTGCACTAAATCTGCTCCGAAAATATATTAGTGTTGCTCCAAGTGGTGTATCAATTGATGTTAATAGTTACTTGAACCGCATTGAAAATGTCATAATTTATAACAGTAGTACACACTCACGGCAAACCACAATCAAAAATTTTTTTAATAGGAAATAAGCTCACATTTGCACTATATCTATTTCAGAATCAAGTATCTTTCCTGTAAAATGGTGTCTAAATGTTTCCCCATCATATAAATCATTCCCCGTCTATAGCGCTATCCCGCTTATTACGCTTGTAGTTCACGGTCCCTTGACGAGCGTAATAACGGGGTTTTACTGTATATCATTTTTAAAGTGCATAAATAATTTTATGTTGTATTATTAAAAGTAAACAAACCCATAGTGGTCAATTTTGAATACGGGAGAAGGAAGACAAATGCTTTGCATTTGAATCTATTTTAATCCATGTTTCTTGGCATCAGCAGAAAGTGTTCTGGTCGATCTAGTGTTAGCGGTTGTTCTTCTTTACTCAACTGCTTGTGTCCGATTTCTTAGTACTTGGGAGGGAGTGTTTCACTTGCACGACTTTTTGAGTGTTAATGGGCATTAATGACTTTGCGAATACCTTATTTCCTTAAAAGTTCGAACATTCTTTGTAAATTTTTGATGAGAAAACAGAATTATTTATTATCATTTTTGGAAATGACTTCAGTTTTCCAAATGCAGCAAGTTCCATCCAAATACTAAAAAATGCAGAGGCTTTACATCTGTTAACAAACTGATCTCTTTATTGCCTCAATGAGTTGCTAAATTATACATTGATTCTAGTAATTTTTAATTTGTAATTTGTAATTATAATGTAAAACTTAGGTCAGTAAATACTTCTGATGACATATTATTTCATTTAGCCTTATCATATCAATTTATTCGAATATCTTTGCATACATATTAAAAGAATATTTTTATCAGTTAATATTCACGAAACTGTTTTAACTTTCTAAACTTATCCAAATATTATTATTCATCGAATATTACAGCTGAAATTTAAATTTGAAATGATGTTTAGTTATAAAGAAGATTTCTCTACGTTAAACATATCGCAGAATTAATGCTCTGCATCAAGTATTACTAATAAATTGCAATATATTTCAATAGAATTAGGCAGCTTATTTCCTAATGATTTGTCTGTAACGTTTTCTATTACTTGTGGATGGTTCGTTTGCTTCCATACGTCAATACTAATTTGGTAAATAATATAATACCCGCTGAGACAAGTAATCTAGACGTTTCTTCCCTGGGACACATCTAATCCACAGAGTAGGGGAAAAAAAATGTGGGCGAAAGAGTCAAGATATTAAATTAGTGCCACTTGAACAACGAAGCACAACCGTGACGGACAAAGGATTTTACTCAAATACATAGATAACGTAAATCGCGAGGGTAAGACATGAAAAAAAAAACACCCACTCCCCCCTTCAGTGATGCTTTTAATTTTGCCGAAATGATGAAAGCTGTTCTTTGCGCACGCGGCTTTTCCATTGGGAGTTGTAATCAGATCGCGCCAAATAGAGGAGGCATTATCAGAACAGAGTGGGAGTGAATTATAATGTAACTTGCCAGTCGTTTTAGCTTTGTAAGCACTTAAAAGGAAACTGTAAGACAATAAGAAGTTGAATCTGTTATTCTTGAATTGTTTATAGAAGTAAACCGAGAATTGATTTTGCTAAATGGAAATTGATTAGCCTGTTTTCCTAAGGAAAGCGATTCACTTGAATATTCCTCTTTAATATTACTTATGTCCCTGCAATAATTTTTGAACCAATAAACAGGCTGCCTTGAAACTTCTCCTGCACTTTCATCGGATATCTATATTTTATTCTGAAAGTAATAAAGGAAAACACACACAAACCAATGTATTAATCTATATTTTGGCCAAACTAGATTTTGTATGTGCATTTTATGTACCCACAAGTAAAGCAACAGAAAACGACATATAAAATTGATAAAGTGATATGCCATAATGATTATTTTTTAGTCTTCTGGTAAGGATCAGAAGACTAATATTCCCGTTTTGTCTGTCTGTCGACAAGTATCATTAAAATATCATTAGCAACAATCACAACAATTGCGTTTTTGCATTTGCAACAATCACATTTATAATAATAACGAAATTAAAGCAATATCAATTATATTTTCTTAAACGTATCAGAAGACGTTGCGAAGCATTGTGATTGGTTTACTAATCGCTATCACTACCTTGTTTTATCTAATTTTTTTTTTTTTTTTTTGCAAAATTAAAATTAAAGGAATGGCGTATTCTCGAAGCAAAATAATATAACTTTCAATGAAATTGGAAACTTTAAAAAGAATGAGCTTAAATAAATTTATTGACCAAAAAAAAGTTACGTCTAGTGAATAGTGATTATAAGTTCAATTCTTGTTTTTTATTTTTCTTACTTTTAGTTATTGAGGGGTCACTGTCTCCATCTTTTAAGTTCAATTATATATCATCCCAAAAATTTTAAGAACGGTAATTTTATTTTAATTTCTTTTATTACAGTAAAAAAAAAATAAAAGTCCAATCACTTTTTTTTTTCTTCTTAGGCGCCATTGATGTATATGTTTTATGTTAATTAATGACACAAATTCCGATTACTGCTATTCACTGTTAAGATGACCTATAGCTGTAGGCAAGAGATTAAGACGTTTTTAATTAAACAGCAAGACAAGCCTTGATTTTCACAGATATTAACATTACTCGTTTTAAAATAATATAGAGACATTAAGTAACACTAGGTCATTCGAAATAATTGAAATTTAGTTTAATTATAAATACCAAGATTAATATTGTAATGGTATTTGTGGGAGAGTCTGATAGGAGCGAAGAAACAACGAGTCAAGTTTGGAACTGAACTGAATTAATTTATTAAACATAAAACATGGGTTTCTATAGATTTTAGGAAGTTGGATTTCATTGGAAGATTAATTAAAAATATACATAGTGATTGGACAAGAAACATAACGAACTTAGATTAATTAACTAATTAAACGACTGTAACGGAAAAGAATTTAAAAATAAACAGAACAGCAATAATTATGAAATAGAAAACGAATGATTTAAAATAAATAACGGTAAAGAATAAAATGAATAAGATACAGATATACACAGATAAATACAAATAAATGATTGCTAAAAATATTTACATATAAACTGTTAAAATATATTTTCGAAACAATTTCTGGGTTTATTGCAAGTATTCTTTTGTTGCAATAACTCAAGATCTTAACTATAAAAAACTAGTTTAATTCAAGTGATTTATAGTTAAGATCTTGAGTTATTGCAATAAAAGAATTCATGTAATAAACCCAAAAATTATGTCGAAAATATATTAATCTTGGTTTATATTTATTTTGATTTTTATAACTTGTTTCCAATATATGCTGTCCTTTTGTTCGTGTCCGGTAAATTACAAATGAATATAGCTTTTATTATTTCTCTAGTGACTTTGTTATCATAAAATTTGGATTCGTCTGTGAAATTTATGAGAGAAGGGGATGCAATATTCAGGCATTAGAGTGGTTGATCTCTAACCCTTTTTGAAGTACCCGGAATGGTCTTTGACCCCTTCTAGTACACGATCTCTCTTAACAGAAACCATTTGGCAGTTCTCATATTCCAATTTATAAACCCTTCATTAGCGTATTTTCCATGTTAATACTTTGAAGAAAAGCATTTTACATTCATCTCTCTATTGTACTAAAACTATATTTGTAGATTGCCCCAGAAATTCCTCCCAAAAAATTGGCTTGATTCTAAGTAATTAAGACAAGACCCAAACTTGAAAAGAATATTTACGGTTGTAAAAAAAGCTAAAATCGAAGTTTCTCACTTTTAAATAACAGTTCTCGATGGTAATTAGCTACCGAAAGATATTATGTACTTGCTCTAACGTTGGCAACATTTGTTTATGTGTACCACAGAGCAGGCGCCCCACATCAAATTCAGCACCCAGGAACACATGCTGTAACGGGCCCCCTCCCCTCCCACAAGTTGATCAAAATCATAGATTTTTAGCCGAAAACACGCAAAAATGCCACACTTTTTCATATTTCTCTCTTTTAAATGTACCACGTACACAGTTATTATCATTATTTTCAGAGTAAATTAACATCTACTTTTTCCAGCTCTAAGCAAAAATATAGAAAAAGTATGTAGCGTATTTCACGCATCTCAGCCTGGACCCCTTTCATGGTGCTGAGGAACCAAGTGACACCTACCACAGGGAATAAAAAGTTAAACCATATTTAGGATACAACTTTAAGGCAAAGTACATCCGTCTGCCAACTTTTATTTTTTTAATAATTATTTATCCTACTAAACTTCACTTTAAAAGGTTTAGATTCTTATAAGGAAGATTTCTATTGATTTTGTGTACGTAAAAGTTACAAACCGAGAATCGGGTAAATATATTTTCAATTCCACTATCACGATATCTGGAAAAAAACAAAACAAAATGGAGTTTTAAGTTCATATTTCTTCTTAATCTCTCTTCCATTCGTCATATAATTATTATTATTATTATTATTAAAAGAACAACATCAATAAAATGTAGTCAATAAAATACATTTATTCAATATCTTTAATAAAGAATATCTTCTTTCCTTTTTCAAGCTTATTCAAAAATTTGCTGTTATTAAATATAGGGAATAAATGTATTTTATTGAATATATTTTATTGATGTGGTTCTTTTAATAAACTGGAGTTTTATTGATTGAACTTATATAACTCTTCTCAGTCGATGAAGTTCTCGATGGCCTCCAAACAGCTTGTTCTTATTTGCTACGTCATCTATTTTTATTTTTGTTAATGATAATTTCTTTTTTTGATTCATCTCGCGACCTTCAAAATTTTTGTGCGTTATACTACTTTACAATCAAAAGGTATTAGAAGTTTGCTATAAATCCTTAACTATGCATTGCAGTCCCAGAAATGCTGCGAACAAACAAGCCTAGCTTCTTTAAAGCAGTCTCTTCGTCCGCTTGTTTTAATAATATCTCTCTACTGAAATTCTGTGACTGCTCAATTTTTTTAGTGCAAGGTGACTTATTAGATATAAACTTCAGACAATAAAGAAATTACATAAAGAATTTTCAAAGTTGGCATTCCAACTAGTGTTTGTTTTTTTATCATAATAGTACTGTAACGTAAGAAATTAGATAAGCTCTTTGGAATACCAAAACTTATTACCAGATTTGAATCTAACCACGAAAGAAGATTAAAAACCATCGTTAATTACAGTCTTAAGCTCTTATCGTTCGTATCTGTCTGCGCAGCTACGAAAACTTGGTCATTGATGGCTCTCATTGTTATGCATACCAAGTCAGCAGCTTTATCCTGGTATAGATCTCTCGGTTTCACCTGCCTCGCCCGGGGCTGTGGCAGAAGGGCAGCCGGCCATGGAAGCGGGTAGCCACTAACGATTGACCTGCCCAGAGCATGAGTGATAACAAACCGTATGATGTCAAGAGCCGTGTCATTCCATTCTTCTATTGGTGACAACAATAGAAAGGAAGATTGGGACTGATTTAGCCATGTCTTTGATAGGACGGGTTAACGGAAGGGAGGGAGGTAGAAGGAGATAGAAATGCGAAAGCAACGCATTCATCAATGTGTTCATCGTTGTTTTCGATCGAAGGAAGACTTTGAGAATGAACGCCAAGTCACAAATAACATAACTGTCAACCACACCTCCTTCGAATTGCTCTTCTAAAACAAGATACAATTCGAGTAGTAAATATAACAAAGAAGTTCCACGTTGATAAAGTTTCAGTTGTCTATTTTATCGCTTTTTTTTTTTTCTTTTAACTATTTTTATCAAATAATGAGTATTCTCAATTCCAATTTACATAGCATAAATAATTGATCTAAAATCGATATTCATGTATTGAATCTGAAACATATCAGAGAATTTTTATTTCGTTTAACTTTAGTTCTTTTTCTTTCTTTCTAATTCAATATCATCTTTCTAAAATAAAAAAATAATAAGTAATAAAGTAAAATAAAAATAGAAAGTATTAAGTAAAATAAAATACCATATACTAATACAAAATAAACGAAACAAATAAATTATTTATTGAGTAATTTAATAAATAAATTATTAGTTCGTTTATTTTACTTCCTTTTTTTGTTATTTTTCTTTGTTTATCTTTTATTGAGGTTATTTCTCTCTGAGTTAATGCTTCGTAATAAAACGAAATAGGTATATTATTCGGATAGCATTTATTGCCTTTTTAAATTAAAATTTTATTGTGCTCTATAAATTATCCACAGCTATTGAGTTAGATTGTTGTACTGCAGTGCTGCTCAAACGGGGATTGCGTTCCTTTGTAGACTTGTGGGCGATCTACTGGAGGATTGTGCAGCTTCTGAAAAAAAAAATGGTTACTATTACTATTTTTTAAAATAATATATAAGTCTTAAATTTAGCAATAAGAAGAAATATGGCACCTCCACAAATCTAAACTAAAAACAGGAAATACAAATCAAAAATAAAATAAAGTAAATTCGTGTGCTGGCCTCCGCTAGCCTCAATGAATTTTCTATGCGTATTTAAATAAAAAAAAAGCACCTAAAAAATGTATAAATACACTGAGACCAAGTATTTACTAGGTGACATCTCAAAACAGCTTCTTTACGCTTAATTGTTAATCATCAGTTGAGAGTAGTCACCTGTAAACAACAGGGCGTCAATACGGAGGTGAATAGAAGTGGCAATAAGAAGAAATATTTATGGCACCTCCACAAATCTAAACTAAAGACAAGAAATACACATTAAAAATGAATACATTTGTTTATAAAGGAGAGTGTGGGGAAATCCAACTTGAACATAAAAGACGTGGGTATCTCAAAAAACAAAACAACAAAAAAAAAAACCCGGAAATTTAGGATAAAGAATACGAAGAGAAAGCAAGAAGTCACAGTTTAACCTTTTTGCTTTAATTATTTGCCAAGAACTCAGCAAAACAAAAGAAGATAACTGTCAATTTTTTTTTCGCCCATTTAAATTCGTGTTCTAACAGGATCAATGTAAATTCTTTAAAATTAATCTTTGAATAATTCTTTTATGCAAATTACAGATAAGTGAAATTCAAAAGCAAAATGAAACGAAAGAAAAAACTTGCTAAAATTCGATTGCTTTTTGATATACGGAGCTGTATTGTGGGAAATAGTTTGCGGCGCTTTCAGGAAGTTCTTTTATTGTTTCTTTTGAGGAACACTTGTGTAACGGCGCGAACTACAGACATCTTTTGTAGTCTTAGAATAAAACGTTGCTGCACCGTAAGTCCTGGTGTGGGGGTGGGAATAGGTCGGATGTGTCGTTGTGTTTTTACGATAGCTCTTCTATCCTCTCCGAAGTTTTTGATGCTATAGTAAAAAGGAAGGCCTTCGAATGCTCGTCAGGATGGAAACCATTCAATTAAACGCTTCTAAAGGTCCCCGAACGAAGGAAGAAGAAGCGAAGAACAACTAGAAAAGAAGAAGAAAAAAAAGTACATAAAAGCACGAATGAAGAGTGCTATTATACATGGGGAAGAGAAATGGAATTGTGCTTGTCATAAGAACAATCAAATAATTTATGGTGAGAAAACAATGGGTGGAATAGTTTAAATATTACTAGTCTTCACATAAAGACTTTACATTTCTTTCCACGTTAGAGATAATGAAAGAATTTGAAGATGTTCTTAGTTTTTGTTACCATTTGTTTTCGAAGTAATTGGAATGTGCTTTGCGGAAATGTTACAATGGATTTATGTTGAAGCTATCTTTTAGAACTTAAAGCTCACTGTTTAAATTATTCTTTGCTTCATTTAAAACTATTTGCCAAAGATAAAAATTGTTTTGTGTCCTTTTTATTCTTCTGCATAGCTTCATCAATGAATTTTTGCAGCAAATTTAGTCTTCATCAGAGGTAATGTCCAGAGCACAGAAATTATTTATTACGAAATTATTTATTTACATCTCTATTGTTTTTGTGTGTTTGGTCCTTTGTATTAATGTTTAGCTCACTTAAGAAGGCTGTCTCTCGGCAGTGAAACGTTGTACTTTCTTTTATGTTTATAAATTGTTTAGTGATTAATCAGGTGTATGGCTCTATTATTGATACCAACGTTTATACACGCAGAATGGATAATATTAATGATTGTTAGATCTTTTGCATTTCCGTTTTCCAGCTGACATCTTGTCTCCGGTAATCCTTGCAGTTTTTAAAGGATCCATTTCTTTAACATGTTCGTTCCATCCATTCCTTTCTTTTGTTTTACATCTATTTGGTTATATCATTGATTTGTTAGTTGTTCTAATTCACCGTTAAATTTGTTAGCTTTTCTTTAATACGAAGGGCCGTTATTTTGCTTGTTTACATGTCTTCTGAGTTCACTGAGCTGTAGATACTGGGGGGATATATTTATTTCAACCTAATGGTCTTGAAGGCTGTCTTGGATTCCCGGTATCACAATTTCCAAAAACAGCTCACTTCAGTCCTGTGAGTTTATGAGTTATATTACGACTTTCAAATATATGTTACTCAATATAGGCCCTTGACTCAAGGGTGATTTACATAATGAAAAATGGCTGCAAATTGGTTTAGATTGCAAGTTCACGTAAAACCTAGTTACAGGGTAACAATTACTTAAAAATACCGAACTCTTTTTAGTTAAAAGAGAAGGAAATTATATTAAGTTTTTATTGTTTTTACATGATTAAAGTACGAATCTGCTATCAGAAAAAAGGACAAATTTCAATAGAAATTAAAAACTACTTGATGTCAATTGGAAGAAGTACTAGTCTTACTGAGAAATTCACTACAATTCACGCTAGACATCCAACAATGAGAAGTGAATTTATTACGATGTATGATGAAGATGGAGATTTTATTAAGGAATGTTCTCTCTCAAACTATCAAATCTGATGCCACACTGAGTCGTTCTAGTTCTAAAATTTAGAACTAGAACTTAAATTTTGTATCGAGATGAAATGCTAAACTTCTTTTTCTATATTTTTTTAAACTGTATCTTTATTTTTCTTAGCCTAAGTTTTTATACGTTTATTCTACGGTAAGGACTGCTAACGGGACTTGCTGATGAAGACAATTATTTGAAAACATGATTTGACAGACACTAATGAGGAATTTTACCAACTCTTTCAGAATAAGGTTCAACATTTCCTCATTCCCGTTCTGGTTTCGCTTTCAACGCATAGAAAGAACACATCATCTCTGTTTACAGGCAATAATATGGAATTTAGGGAATCAGTGTCAGTAAATAACTGTGGAAAGAAGAATAAGGAGGATTGTTCTACATAAGACTAAAATAATTGAACAGGTAGAATGATGAGAATAATAGTACTTTTAACTGACAAAACTAAACCTAAACAGGCCAAGATTCAATGAATTATTTAGTTGTGTTACAAGTATCAAATAGAAAAGACCCATAGGGCTGTGGGGTCGCTGGAAGTCAAGGCTCCCGCGTTCCTTGATCAAAAGGACGAAGTTGAGGATGTGTGATCAGTCCAACGCTCGCCCGCCTTCAAGAAATCTGTATCCATTCTTCAGAAGACTGGGTAGACCTCAGGACCCGTCTAGAATAGAATTCAGGGAGTTATTTAAGTGAATTGAAACTTGCACTAACACTGAAAAATGAGGCACTTACTGTTGAAAACTTTTTAATTTCAGACAAACAATATCAAAATTCAACGCTAATTCTTAAGATTCAGAAAATTTTATACAATACCAAATTGAACATCGCTAACAATGGATATTCTGCTATTTTCTAAGCGTTCAATCAAAATGGCGTCTTATCTTGATATCAGAGTAAGATGCCTATAGTTAGAATTACTTAAAAAGTAATGAAAATGAAAAATGGCGCACAAATACAAAAATTTTTCTCATATATTCTTGTAATCATAAATAGAGGATTTTAATTTTTAGCTGAGTTTAAAGTTCGGAGAAGAAAAATAAATAAGTTTTATCTAACCAAATTCATTAGGGAAATGTACTGTAGTTTTCATTGAATTGAATTTTAAATTACAATGAAAAGTTTATTTAAATTTGACTTTTCTTTCAATTAAGTAACGTGAATTAGATTTTCATTGACACATTTTTAAATATAGGTGTCATTCCTTTAAAAAGTCTAATTTAAATAGGACACTTTTTTTTTTCTTTCTCTAAATCTTGTTTCTTTAATG
>JAFIDM010005346.1:40309151-40378745 GCA_023159025.1 Thereuonema tuberculata
TGAAACCAAAAAAAAAAAAAAAAAACCAGTCGATATACGAATTCGAACCGACAACCTCCAGCATGATTCCGAGACCTATCAAGCTATAGTTGACAACTGAAATGAGATGGTTGCACTTCTAACATTTAAGTTAATAGAGGAATTCCAATGAAAACGATGCCAAATATCTCGAACATGGGCGGGGGAAGGATTGTTGGCCCCTGAAAATACCCCATTCCTACGGTGTTTAGGCCTCTAAGCACGATTGTGAAGTCTGTTTGCCGATCCGATCTTCCGTTTGGGAGTTCTTAGGGGTGAACAGACACAGACGGACGAACGGACAGGACAAACGCAATAGCTACCAATTTTGTTCGCTAGTTCTTTAGGTAATTATTTGTTTCTTTTTATACAAGAAAAAGCATCATCTGAAATATATCGGCTATTAGTAGATAACTTTCGAATAAATTATTGCTTAATTTTCTAAAATTAATAGCCATTTCAAAAAAACGTAACAAAGCAAGGCACTAACTTAAAGAAAGAATTCGGACCCTAAAATAACAAAAATGGCTAAATTAGTTTTCAAATTATATACCTAGAAATTACTTAAGGCTTAGTTGGAGGTAAGACGGATAATGAACATAAATATTCTAGTAAACATTTATTGTTTTCTACCTTGTTATCGCACTGCAGGTAACTCTTCTTTTACTGGATTTGACTTTAAGTTTCTGCTTTGAGTTAAGAGAAAACAACACTTAAGTCTGCTGGTAAATATTCTGCCTGCCTAAGATATCTTTGTCGGCAATCATTTACAGGCTAGAAGGAAAGCGACTGCGCAGCAGGTAAGTTTATTTATGTCGCATTCCTTCTTTTGTGAGAACCCGAACAATAACAAAGCAACACAGCTGTATTTGAGGAGATGCAGTCACAGAAGTTTGTTCTTACCAGACCCCCTGACTTCCAGCGCGAACTGACAGACGCATTTCCAGAAGGTTCTTGTAGGCAAAGGCTTTGAAACGATTGCAAATTCGATTGGTATTGATGTGGAAAGCTTAATGTGTATGCAAAGATTTCCAATTTTCTTTCTGTTTCAAGTTTACTTAGACAAGAAAGGAAAAAATAACAAAATGTGAAAGCCAACAATTTCCTCGGATTCTTACCATTCTTTGAATTCGCTTGACCTGTTATCAAACATGTTATGAAGAAATGAAGGCTACGAATAAAGAGGTCAAGACGAAAAACTTTTCAATTTATTTTTCCAGTGTGCTTGCAGCTAAGTTTGTATGAGTACATATTATTTCTTTATTTTTTAGAAGCTGTAATAGAACTTGAAATGAAAACACCTAGTTGGATTTGTGTCTGAAAATTGTAATTTTTGTTTTGCAATGTTGATATAAAACATGTCGTAATACAGCATAAATATCCAAGGAATATTTTCTGTACGTTTTTAGATTTAAAATTCTCTGAAATTTAAGTTCTACAGTTTTGATTTAGCACTTCAAGTAAAAAATCGATAAGACTTTATGTATATTCCAAGTAATTGGAATGACTTAACTAAGCTACTGAAAAGAAACATTACATTTTTAATTGGTTTTATTTTAAGATCTATTATACATTACGTTTAGATTCAAAATTTAAACTTAAGTTCTTTCAATATGTGATAGGGGCTATGATAAAATGTTAACAGAGATAATAGTTTGATTAATTTTCTTTTATTAGGTTGGCCAAAAAGTTCCTTCGTTGGTAAAAATCAATACTGATTTTTAAACATTCGTTATTGATCACATTCATTTGAGTTGTAATTTGCCTTCATCAAGTTTTGAAATTTTTGAAAGTAAATTTATTTAAGGAATTGCTGTAAGTTTCATCTTTAAACTGCATGATATGATCTTTGATCGTTGATTGTATGGTAAGCTTTAAGCTAACCCAAATGCTTCCAAGGTTAAAACCTTTTTTTTCTTATGTAAGTAGGGTAGATAGTTATATCCACGATGGCCCATTCGGGCTCTCCAACGTTTCAATGACCCGGGACTGAGATGATGTCGAATAGTCAACCCAACGCTCTCCCGCCTGTGCCCCATTCAATAGTGGGCTGGGTAGATCTTTGGATCCATCTGGAGGATAATTCAGCGTGGATAAATAGAATTGGACTTCTTCTACTGCAAATGATGTGGACCTGACCTTTATCCATTTTAGAGTCAATTTTTTTTTTATGTTGGCCTTTTAGTATTAGTAGATTCAAAGTTTAACTCTTTTGGTCTTATTGATTTTTGCTTTGTCTCAGGAATTAAAAAAATATCACTTTTTCAAGGTATCAAAAATGAAGTCTTTTCGATATGACAAAGGACATGGTAAATAAAGACGTAAAGTTAACAAAGTACCAATGATTTCCTGTTCTGTTCGAATATTTGTAATCACTTGAAACTGTAAGAACAGAAGTCTTACAAGCAGAAAGATTAATAGTTAAATCAATACTATTAATGTCTTTAGCAGTCCTTAGTTAGTATCTGCATTTGTATACATTTATACTTAAAATACTGAAAGTTTCACGTCCAGAAACTTTAGATGTAACCTTCATCACAGAGATACAAGTATAATCTTCAAATATGCTTAGTTGCTTATTTTGTAAATAAGATTGGCCTTCTTTTCCTTGTTGCGTGGGAGCTTCTCTAAACACGCGGAACCTCACTTTAACGGGAGACAGGTTTTCAAGTGACCAAGTCTGATCGCTGGAGAAGGTCATCTCCGAAAGAAAAAGAAAATCACCCGAGATGTGGGAGTGAAGAAACTGGATCATCTGCGTGAGGTGCTGAGGAGGACACAAGTTTCAGTTCAGGGTCTTTCGCCATTCATTCCATTCTTGAAGCGTCCTCCATATATAATAGCAGGAAATTCCTGAGTCGAACATCTTCTCTCGCACTGGTTCGCATTCCTTTGCAGCCCACAACTTTCAGAAACTGTGTTTAACTATGCAGCATATAAAGAACCACTGCAATTATAAATTCTACCAGTCTTCAGAAAAACCAGAAAAGTTACGATATCTAAGATAGTTCATAAGTGATACTCTTCAACACTTGATCAATTTAGATATTTGCCTGTTTTCCAACTTTTTGTTTTAAATGTGACAAAGTGAAGAATGTTGTCTTGTAATTGACTTTCCCCCTTTCCCAGATAGAAACTTCATTTAGAGTAGAAAACCCAGCTTAAATATGAGTTTTCACCAAGATGTGGAAATTTTAATTTCTAACAAAGAATTGTAGTTGTTCAAGAAATAAGTTTTTTTTTTTTTATGCCATACCGTAATTTAGCAAGTTTGATGTTTAATCTATTATCTTAGACGTTTGTTCAACTGTGTAAATTTTATGAGTTTTTTTATTTTCTCTTTGTATTAGAATACATTATACTTCAGTTTATTTATTTATTTTTGAGAAATGGTATTTGCTTTTAAAAGAATTGCAGAGCAAAAAATAAATAAACAAATAAATAAATAAATAAATAAATAAATATACATAAAGGGTGAGACCAAGTTGTTTACTAAATGACATCCTAGTACAGTTGTTTCACGCTGATATGGCGATCTCAGCTAGAGCAGTCATCATTACACAACCAGGTCTCGGCACACGGGCCTATATGAGAAAACCTCGGAATCAATGTGAAGCCTGAAAAGCTAAAATAAACAATAAAATTTTATTAATATTTACTTCCTCAATCTGATTTTGTATGTGCTAAAAACTGCACAGCGGCCGCGTGTAGCGTGCACATGAATTTTCTCGCCAGTTATACTTTTGGCGAGTTTTTTTTTTTTATTTTAGCTTTTCAGGCTTCACATTGATTCCGGCGATAAATAAATATATATTTTTCTTTGATATTGTCTAAAAAGGATTAACTGGGGAAGCGGGAATTACCAAGAAGTGATAAAATCAGGTAACATAAAAGAAGAGATTATTACAATTGACCTCAATAAAGATTTTTTTTTTTTTTTTTTTAATGATTTTCTTTCTTTTTTTGTTTACAGAAATTATCATAATTAATTCAGATATGTTATTTCTGTATTGTTTTTATATAACTTTTAATAATAATAATAATACTTTTTTTATTTATTTATTTATTTAAACAAAACACTGTGAAACTTAAAATTAGGTTTTCAATAGGATAATGCAATCAAATTTTCCTTAATCTTTGCGACCATTGAAGCCCCCACTCTCCCCCGTATCAAATTCAGGGCCAAGGTACCAAATGCAGTAACGGGGCCCCCACCCCACATCACGATCAAAAGAATACAGTAGCCAAAAAAATCGCGAATATAAATAAATAAATATTTCTCGCTTTTAAATATTTATTTATTTATTTTGTTTTCAATGCCCGGATTCTTGGTGCTTTTTCCATTGACCTCGAGAAGGGGCAAGAATTGTGTGTATTTCGATGAATAATCGTTGCCCAGGGTAGGCCCTGGATGGAGCTCACATTATACGCGCAGAAAAGCACGACACAGAAGGAGAAAGTTACATCCATGCCGACTCCGGGATTCGAACCCAAATTTCGACATATCTGCCTCATGAGACCGCGTCTACACCACTAGACTATGCTGGAACGGTCCCGTTTCAAACATGCCACACACAATTATTATTATTTTTTAGAGTAAATTAATTTAACACCAACATCTATTTTTTTCCGGCTCTATACAAACGTTTAGAAATGAAGTTTAGAAGAAAATTCAATGTATGCAAACATTGTAAAGCGGAATACTTCTATGCAGATGGTTTTTAGTAAAAAAATAGATTAAATAAAATGTAGACTTAAATATAAAATTTTTTTTAGAAGTGATCAGCTATTTCTTATAATTTTGTTTTGGTTAAAACTTAAGTCCCAGTGCTGAGGGAGCAATTTACCCACCCTGGTGGTGACCCCAAATGTAATAAGATGGGATTGTATAAATTTTATTATCAAGCAATTTTACTTGAACAAGCAACAGTTTTGACTTCAGAAGATTTCTAAGAAACTTACGATTCAAAAAAGTAGATGAAATGGATGATGTTAAGCATCATTCGACCAAGCGCCAAAATTCGATTTTGAGATATTAGCATAATCGCAAAAGCATCAGTATTAATTAATTTGTTTATGGAATGATGTCTGTTACGTATCAAAATGAAACATATCACATTGATGACGTATGAATTTCGAATCCAATGACCATGTGACAAAGATTATTAGTCGATTGGGGTTTATTCAAAATTAATTTTCCGCAGAATTACGTTGAGATGGAAAGCAGGAACAAGTTTTTATAAAGAGTTTACACCTTTTGCTAGTAGATGGAGCAAAAATCTAAAAAGAATATATTGTGGCGCTTAGTCAAATAATATCACCCACACGAAAGGTTGTGTGGATTATTAATCTAGTACAACGTTGACTAATAAATAAGATTGATTAATTGAATATTTTGTTATGTAATAAAAAGTTACAGTTTAAAAGTGATTTAGGGGAAAAAAAAAAAGAAAATCTTTATTGAGGTCAGTCAGCTTTAGTATTGTAATAATTTTCCTTCTGTTACGTCCTAACAACATCGAACCTGATTTTATCTCTTCTTGGTAATGCTAGCTTACAATATAATTACATCTTTTCTTTCCCCTCCCCACTGTTTCTTCAGTCCCTGGATTTCTTACTTCCAAGACGAGGTGAACGCGAACCGTATAATTAGTTGTGACCTGGTGACATGATGAGCATCTTACAAGAACATCCCTTCCTTTACTCCCCCCACGAGAGTTTCTCTGCAGGTTGACACAGAGGGCGCGGTTAAGCCCAGCACGAGGCCGTATTTCTTGCCAGGTTTCGACAGCGGACAAGAGATACTGTGCTGGATATTGGAAATTCAATAGAGAGAGAACACGTTTAAGTTTTACTTTTATTTGTGGATGGCTTTTAAACATCTCTGAAGCAACAACTGGAAGATAAATATGGTACTAAATTTAATCGTGAAGTTTTCTTCCAAGCAATTACATTTAGTGTTAAATCTAGATGTGGTCTTCTTAATTAAAGTCAAATAGCGTTCTGAATTCATTAAAACTATAAATGGATATCTTCTTATTTAATTTACAATGAAATTAAAATATTGTATTATATGAAAATATTTTAATTTCATATTAAATTAAATTACTTTAAAAAACTAGGTTTTAAATTAATTAGGTTTCTAAAAAATTGTTAATATTTTTTCATTTTTATTTTTAGGTTTGGGGAAAAATTCGTAAAAAAAAATACTTAATAAAGTATTGCTTATTTAAAATAGTTGTTTTTTTTTTTTTTACTTTTTATCTAATCAATTCAATATTTTGGGAGATAGTACATTCATAGAATGAGAACCGAGTATCTCAAGTGAGTTTCGTGATGGTAGACGACCTGCGCTGGGCAGGTTTTCTCGGGGTTCTCCCGTTTCCCCTGCACTTCTCCCACCATTCTTTCTCAGTCTTTCTCTCGTCTGTCCTCATTTCCATGGGATAGCTCAATAGACCAACGGTCGCGGTGCTCAGCTTCCCTGCCACCCAGACTCACCCCATCACATCACATCATATTCATAGAATTTGAATGAATCAATTGAAACATAACAGTTTTGCTGTTCTGTTTATTTTTATGAAAATAACAAAAAAATAATTGACAGTGGATTAATTATGCAAACATACATTTAACATTCATTGCAATGAATTTCCATTGCTTAATTAATGCGTTTAAGTAATTACTGTATTGGCCGTTATTCTTTTTATTACAATCTAACATAGGTAACTATTTGTACGCGTCCATTGTATCTTTAGTTATGGTGTTTCGTTTTTGTACATCATGTCTTCAAGGATTCTGAAATATTTTATTCATCCAAAAATGAAGTTTTGACTAACTGATGGTCGTACATTGATTTTAAATATGTCAACGAAAACTTGTATTTTAATGTAAGGCAGCTACAATATTTTCGAAAAGTAAGGATATAGAAGCTGATTAAAATGTATACAGGTCCCAAAAATCTGTTTTGAAGTTGTGCGTCTATAAAACATCACAATTTGAAGAAAGAATGTTCTTCTATGTTGAAGAATCTTCCAGTGTTAGGGTGAGCCAATGATGCGCTCGACTGCGCGATTCTTCTTTTTACAGAATACATTTTCTGCATCATTTTGCAGCTTTTTTTTTTAACGATTTATCACATTAGCCTTTCATTTTTCGAAAGCTTTGAAAAACCAACAAAGCTTTGAGCCAAAGGTACATTCGTAGCCTATCAAAAACGAATAATTTCTTTTGCAGTTCTTGTCTTTGAGAATGTACTGAAACTTGGAATTCACACTTCTCTGAGCACTGACACACACAAGTCATTCTGAACTATTACAATACTGAAATTCTACCGAAATCATTCGAAATTTCTTCATACAATTTAATGGTCTAAAATCTTAATTTATCCTACCAAAATACTATATATGTAAAACCTATATACAAATTTTATTAATTTTACATTTACATATACTTGCATATACAGTACATTGGTAGGAATAAAGATACAAAAGTTTTATTTTATTTTTTTAATTTTTTTTATTTTATTTGATTTTTTTTTTTTTTTTTTTTTTTTATAAGATTCAGTACAGATCCAATGTCTTTTTTGTTTCAGTTGTATCTTGAATAGATTAGCAACATAGTTGTTACAAGTTACCAATAACCGCTAGATAATTTCAAATTAAATTTAAGAATATCATTTATTTATTTTTTTTAACAAATTTTTAAAGTTTTAAAAAAAGGACAGATTGCCGATGACTTTTGAACACATTTCAGCAATATTTGACAATTTTAAACAGTTACACTAAAAATCTCGGAATTGTATTGATTGTATGAATAGTTGTTTTTATCAGAATGGCAACATTTAGGCTAAGTCTGGGCCGCGCGGTTGGCGTTTTCGCTGTGACATCGGTCTCTCACCTAAGAGTACCGAGGTTCGGTTCACATGTGGGTTTCGTGATGGTGGACGATCCGCGCTGGGCAGGTTTTCTCGGGGTTCTCCCGTTTCCCCTGCACTTCTCCCACCATACTTTCTCTCCATCTGTCCTTATTTCCATAGGATAGTACAATAGACTTCCGGTCGCAGTGCTTCTCTGCCACCCACATTCACTACATAACATAACATAGGCTAAGTCTCATGAAAGTTAACTGTTACCACCTAATACCATACAGTATAACAACATATCAAGTTAATTTGATGGTGATACAGAATGTTTATTGATTTATTTACATCTATATCTTATCAAAAGCATATCGTTTTTGAATTGCCCTTAAATGTGCTCGATTCTTATCAGAGCCCACTTCAGTGACTACATTTTCTTAAAATCATTAGAATCTGCAAGACACACTTTCATTCGAACAACCCCAGTTGACGTAACTAATATCAGCTTCAAATTCAATGATACGACAACAAATAACACTCTCCTGTTAAAGAATAAAAAGCGGAGATTCATTCGCTTCGCGAGAAATCTATTTCGAATTATATATTATTAAATTTAACCCAAACTAAATACTACAGTAAAAGCCTTAGAGCTGATGACTGTGAGAAAATGTTAATGAGTTCAATGTTACTGATAGACTATTCATACCAACGATGCAGAATATAAATACAGTGAAGCTCGGCTATAACACGGTTGTTTAAATCTCGAAGTCGGATATAACGCGATTTGGTCTTGGACCCGTTCTATTTTGGAAAAGGTGTGTAATTGTAAAATTGCAGAATTTACCATATACTTTCGCCCAAAAAGTTGGAAAATCGATTGATTTTAGAGAACTGCTCGCGATTTGCTACTTACAGTTAATACTTACTGGGTAATATGTCTACGTTACGTTTTGTGCATTAGTATTACGGTAATAGTAATTAGCCTGATTACTGTTGGTACAGTATTATTTTTTATGAAAATCAAATCAAAGGTGTAAATTAATATGGTTGTTTTCTTATTATTTACAGTAATTGAGACTCTATTACCACCCTAATGTCACGAAAAGGCGAAAATATATATTTTAAAAAAATACCAGAATCATGGACTTTATCGTTTAACCAAAATTCCGTAAGAAAACAGAAATACTTTATGAAGATTTAGCTAATCAAAGTGTTGAAAAGGTAATGATTTATAAATATTTATAAATGCTGTATAAAATTCTCTCATGTCTCACGTCTGAATGATGTAGGTAATCGCTAAATGACCATTTTAAATCGATTTGGAAACGTATGGGCGATAGTAGGGTTCGAGTATACGACATTTGACATCGCGAAGTAAAAAAAGCTCGGGCAAATCGCGATCTTCGAGATCTTGGATCCAAAAGATCCGCGATATAACGGAGCTTCACTGTATTTATAATACCGTAATTTCCCGATAAAGATTAGCATATTTCTGTAACCGAAATATTCAGAAACCAAAGTTTCATTTGAAATAACATATCCACTACTTAACTTTTTGTTAAATTTAACTTTGAAGCCTTCAGTTCTCAATTCAGACGACCTTGGACGAGGGGGAATGTAACTAGATTGATATTTTCATTAGTTTGTATTGATTTATCTGTAATACACAAATCATTCGGGTGAGACTAAATGCAATGCATTTGAATTGCAAGTCAACAGGTTCCTACGGAATTAATATTGACCAAATAACAGATCAGGCTATTCCTAAATATATTCACTGGTCACTATTAGCCTGATTAGAGCCAATCGTTAAATCTTTCCTGGCGAACAACGGAAACAATAGCTTGTGACAGGATTTGGATATTGCGGAATCGTTATAGCTAGTAATTTAAATTTAAATGACCTGTTAAGATGTTCAGGTAGGCATTTGGACCATATGGGGGCGTTCGTAATCCAATATTTCCAATGATGGTGCACCCTCTAAGGTATTAACTGGGCAATGCATTTACTTAATTTGTTAATCCGCAAACTGTGAAATTTCACATAATCAAGCCACGACTGCGAACCTAGTTAATTGGATAATGTAGTTTAAACCAAATCCCTCAAATTCGAACAAATTCGATTTTTAAAATGAAGTATTGGATCAATAACTAACAACCGACCGCTTTATTGTGGAAATAAAATTTTAAGCTACTCAAATACAAATATTCATTTATGTCAATCATTATATTTAGCAGATATTAAAAGTAACACAGTATTCCATTGTTTTCAAAAGTTTTTAATAATTACAATCATTCAGAAGCTGGAATATTAATAAACATTGCTAAATATCAATTAATTTCACGAGTATTTTATGCATTTTGGAAAGGTATGTTAATATGTCCTGATAACAATTTCCCTATTTGAAATGCTTCCTAATAATAAAACATTATTTAGTAATTCATAAAATTAACAAGGATTTGAGGATGTAGTATTCACAAATTTAATGCCTGAAATTTCATGATAGTAAAAGGAATGTAGAAATGTATGTCTTTAAAAATTAACATTTATAATATTTAATATTTTTTAAAGTTAAAAACACATTACACTGGACGGGAAATTTCGGGTTATTGAACATAAAAAAAATTAACTTTTGTGTCAATTTGTTTTTTATCTGCAATGAGTTTTAATTTTAGTAAGCAGAAAGCTCAAACCCGTGTAAAGCATTTTTATTTTATTTAATTTTTTTTTATATATTTTTAACATTAAAAAAAATATATGGTTAAAGTTAAAAAAATTCAAATTTAAAAAAAAAAATTTCTAGTTTTCTTCTTAATTCATGAATATCAATTGCAATGTTACAAAAATTAAATGAAATATAAAAGCTTATATTCTCCTTAAGATTGCAAGTTAACTTCTTTATGAATGAATAATTACAAAGGATGAAAAAAATTTCATGAAGCTTAGCATGCTAATGGACAGAAATCGCCAACCGGACAATAAAATTAACAGCATTTCATAGCTTTTAATGATATTAAATTTTATTGTATAATTTTATTATAATTAATCACTTTATTATATAACTTGATTTTTTAATTCATACAATCAAATGAAAGGCATATAATGAAATTCGTAGTATCAATTAAGCCAGTTTAGTAATGGTATAGTTAATATCTATAATATCTTGAAATCTTGATATCTATAATATCATATCTTGAAAATTATACTTTTGTCATCGTGTAAGTATACACATGATGTATATATCGATATCGTGTATCTATACATCGATACATTAAAGAAGAACTGCAAAATGTAGTGTTTTACCAATTCTTACTGTGATTTGCTGCCATCTTATTTAAATTAACTAATTTTAAATAAAGATGAAAATAAATTACAGCCAAGAGAAAAATTAGTATTCATTTAGTTTCCTGTTAAATCAATACTGGTATTTCAGCATTTTTTTTTTAAATAAACTTTTACTAAAAAAAAATTCTGAATAAGAATTGATTACTATTGTTCTTCTTCATACGAATTTCACACTATTTCAAGAGGCAGAGAACTAAATATATGATTACCATGTTAAAGTGGTTTTGGAAATACTTGAAAGAGGCTATAGAGTGGTTATCACTATCTGTACAATCGGTTCTTTATAGAGAGGTGCAAAACTAAAGTTTTACTATGTAGAATTCAGACTGTAAGTTGTTACTGCAAGCTAATATGGAAATGACGAAAACCATCAATTATAAACATTAGACAAGTTTTTAATGAATTAAGTTAAATAGAATTTTATTCCAATTCATTTAACATCAATTCTCAATCTTTCTTTAAAGTCACTTTGGAACAATGAAGAAAAGTTCTGATATAGAAAAAACTTTAAATTTGCGATGACAGAATCTTGTATGAAATGTTGCTGGGATAATCTCCTTTTAAAGTTCGGTTGCTTCCAAGGAACCTCGAGCAAATAAGAAGTTATAGGACATTCAATTACGGCTGAGAAAGTAGAGGCGACATCTCTACTGAATTCAGCAATGTAATTCCTCATTAGGAGATGGTGTTGCACGATGAATGCAGTCAGCCAGTGACCCCACCATTTGTCCAGGCCATGCTTCCTCATTGTGCATTCGCCAGAGGCATTGTCTCAATAGAATCTACGGCGCACCACCTTTCTCTTTAATGTGCCATTAGTTGGGCCGTGCAATATGCTTGTTGTCACCCGTCCCCATAATCATAAAACCATTCGGGCCTCTGCCTACCCCCCTATCCCTCGAACGGACGCGCCACTTCATGAACGTGCCAAGCTTTCCCGATTAAAGTAATTGCTGTGCCAAACACAGCTCCCACATCTTCATTTGCATCCCGACCCCTAACGCCACTTGTTCCGCCGCCCCTTGTTTACAACACATCAAAGGGGTAAACGCGAAGAGAGAAAGAAGGCGAAAAAAGCAGCGTAAGGCGGAAACCACAATCAATTCGTCCGCTACAAGAGGACTTTGTAGCCGACGGCTACTGGTAAACAACACACGGTTCCGATGTCCCTACATGTGTAGAAGTAAATCAAAATTGAAGTCTACCAAGGCGTAAATAACGGGGGCATTAATTTCCGAACCGAGGCTGATGGCTTGGAAACGACCACTTTTAGAGGCGCTGAAGGCGTAGGGGGCTGCAATTCACCCCCGCGCACTTGTGTTCGCACGACAATCAGCGAAATCTGAGGGAGGGGAGAGTAAGGGATGGGAAATAAAAACATGGGCGATGAAAAGTAATTGCCAAAATATATATCTCTATCAACAATAACAAACGGAAACAGTACAGAGAAACAAAAAAAAATGCCGCCCATAATATTGTTTTCTCACGCTATTCCACTCGCTCTGCCATTTGAAGGCATAGGGAAAGATTGGACGGCAAAACGTACCAACATTCAACCGTTGATGGCGTGAAACATATTGTCCTGATACCCTCCCACGCAGAATTGCCCACGACGAAAAGAGGCAAAAAATGCAAAGGGGGAAGTTGCGTAGACTCCCTCCTGTAGACAGACTGATTCCATTATCATTGTTCATCATCTTTCTCATTACTCAATGAATGCCAGTGCGCTAATGAAGTTGCCTCAGTTCTTATCCTATCTCAGCCACTTTTTTAACTTCGAAGAATCAGGAGGTAATCCATGGATGCATAGTCATGAGGAAGAGAGGGGGGTGGCTATAAAGATAAAAAAGAAAGAACTATATATATAATTATTTGATAAGACTAAGCTTTTTTTCTTATCAGTTACAAAGAAAGAACTCAATTCTCCAGCGAATTATACAATCAATCTCACTTTTTTTTTGTCACATCGAAGGTTCTACTCATCGACTTTCATTATTTAAATTACCTTTTGAATTTGAGTTTCTGCAGCCTTGGGTTGTACTAACGTCTAAGTAAAATATTTTGTAGATTCCATCTTATATAACGTTTATTTATTGAAAGATTTCTGCTTGCGAAGCAAAGTATATTGCATTGCTAAAAACAAAATTCAAAGAAAAAAATGAAATTGATAAAGATCTTTAATAATGAGCAGTGTAAATCTATAGTGCAATCAAATATACATTTCGTGATGTCAAATGATATTTCGATCTCTGTATAAAAACCTATTGCTTTGCTGTCATTGGTTTGACTGGAAACCATCTGTCTTCCTCTCGGTCATACCTTCGAAGCAGGGATGGATGGGACCCGATATTTCGGGAAATTTTCGGTAAAATTATAATCCCGTTTATCGGGCGGGATTTGCTTTACTTCGGGATTTCTTCGGGACGGGATTTCGCGATTTATTTAAATTCAACAAAAGGCTTAATAATGCTGGGATTATTAATCCTGGCAGCTTGAAAACTACAATAAATCATTGAGAAATACTCTGGACTATTTATTTTCTTTCTACATCCCAATGTTACATCAACAACAAAGTGTTTTCGTCATAGCGTTAGCGATCGACCGGAGAAACCAATAAACAACAGACGACGGCCTTCGTGATTTCGACTAGCGACGGACACAAAAATGTTTTTGTTTATTATTATTATTGTCATCCATATCAAGTTTCAAAACCCGAACAACTATTTCCCATTTACTGAAGGAAGGACAATCCCGTCCCGATCCCGTCCCGATTTTCGGGAGGGAACAAAAAAATCCCGTCCCGTCCCGTCCCGACCTAAAAATCCAATCCCGTCCATCCCTACTTCGAAGACAACATGGAGCAAGTGTAGTGGTTATTGACCATTGTGTTTATGCAATTGGAGGGTATGACAGTGTCAATCAACTGAATACAGTTGAACCTATTGTGCATGTTTATATTGCTTATTAACTGTATTTGTATTACACGTTGAGTTGTTATTGAATCTTAAGGATGAAATCCTTATTCAGTTTCTGCTAAGAATGTAATTATTCCTTTTTATTAATATATATTTTAGATATTCTTCATATTAAAATGTCACTTTTTTTGGCCGATTCACGCGTTCTTTCATTTTTTGTTTTGTCATTTGAATGCAAAGTGACCATTAATTTTGATGTTTCACTTGAAGAAGTCTTATCTCTTAAAGTCAATGAAATTCATTCTCAATAGGCTGAAGAGATATTATTAGTATATTTGAAATAATAAACTAGAAGCCTGTCTTTCAAATTAATGCTTTTCTGGGATGTCTATGTGGCCTTTCTGCTGGTCTCAATAGTAACGTTGTCCCTGTCTTCCTGTACTCTATAAAGGCTACAAAATAGCTTTTAACTTAACAACAATAAACATTACGAGTCCTTGGCATTTCTAATGAGTCTGTAATTTGGCATAAACATTTAATGATACACTTTACAGTGGATTCTTTTCTTTCTAATGTTTTAAGTGCATTAATGATATTGATAGCAGATATATTTTATTTATATATTCTGCAATAAATATCTTTTAAAGTGAAGAACAGACATGTCTTGTGTGAGTTTAAGCTAATTTACTATCTAAACAGTACTGAGACAGTACTGCTTTGTTGATCCAAAATTTAAAAAAAAAAAATATTATTTTCTTGTTTAATGCATTTTGACTTCGGGTTGGATCACAGATTAAGTTTCCATATGTTATTCATTATTTTACATTTGGAAATTTTACAAGAGCGATTTTTATTATTTTTAGCATGCCATATCAAAATATCAAAATCCAATTTAAAATCCGACGTATTTAAATTAATAATAAAAATAATTTCGGAATATCTTAAGTTAACTGAAAAATTGATCTATAATTTCAAATTGATCAGTTCTCCAGTTTGCTTTAATTTAGAAAATTTAGTGAATGTATTTTAAGTACCCGTACCTTTAAACATGAGATCTTTTACCTCTGAATAGCTGAAGTGAAGTCAAGTGGTGCCATGCTATCATCTGACCGCTGCAACCTAAGATTAAAAATTCCTTTTTATGAAAATTCATAAGCAAGCCATGAAGGTCAATCCGATGGGTTTTTCTTAAATTACGTGACCGAATGGTTGCAAATAAGAGTCCTATCTTTAGGGTTAAAGAGGATTGGTAGCACCAAATAAGACCTGGAAGTTATGCTTAAAAGCCTTTCTCATCATATCTGTAAACTATCCTCCTTGAGCTAACAAACACAACAACTTTAACACTACTGAGTACTTTATAGCTAGAAACACTAATAGAAACATTAATAGAAATTTTTTAAAACATGATCAGTTACTTTATTACCACAATTTTAGTAACATAAGTTATTCCTTATTATAACTGATGAAAACTGAAAGAGAATGGGACTAGTAAATTCATGGAATAAAGATCATATCTGGAGTGGAAGGAAGATTTGTAATTCCAGATTATGCTTTTATTTCTTTGATGTAACTACTCATCAGCACGGAGATACGCATGCGTGTATTTATGATATTATTAGTATCTAGTGCCATAACATTTGTTGTTTCAAACTTGCTGATTTTTGAACTGCTAGGTCGCACAAGACTAAACTACAGTATTACTTTCCAAAAATACCTAATGCTTAATCAGGTGAATTCTTGACTCTTTCCGAACTGTAACCTCTTTGAGAAAGAAATGACAGATTGCAGATTAAATAAACAGAATAGGATTACCCGAATGACAACTCATTCATAAACATACATCCAAATAATATTTGGAAAAAGTAACCAATTACGGTATGTCTCGTCATACCGGCCTTAGCACCATTTTATGTGTCCTAAGTCTCACTACTATTTTCACTGTTATCCCTTTTCTTCCTTTGCATATTATTCTTTTTTTAGCGACTTACTTGGGAGCTATTGTGATACGACCAAAATCGGTAGCTATTGCGTTTGTCCTGTCCGTCCGTTGGTTTCTGTCCTCCCCTAACAACTCCTGAACGGAAGGTCGGATCGTCAAACTGATTTCACCATCGTGTTGATCCAAACAATATAGGAATATAGAGTATTTTCAGGGGTCAACGCCCTCTCCCCCACGTTCGAGATATTTGGCATTGTTTTCATTGGATTTCCGCTATTACCGTAGCTTAAATATTAGAAATGCATCCATATCATTTCAGTAGTCAGTCATAGCTTGATGGGAAGGTCTCAGACTCATACGCTGGAGGTTGTCGGTTCGAATCCCTATATATGCTGTTTTTTTTTCTGATTTTTCTAACTTTTTTTAACTTTCCCTTATATTAATATACATCCTTTTTTTATTATTATTTTTAAAATTTTCAATATTATGGGTCGCCCTTAAGTTTATGCTTAGCACAAAATTATATTCACTTGTTTGAATTCTTTACGATCAATTGTGGCGATCAAAAAAAATTGCTTTCTACTAAATAAATTCTCTAATTAAAGAGATAAAGTTGACAAAAACATGAAAATCATGAACATTGTTTTTACCATTAACCGCTTCTCCTTCTGTTTCCTCATTTTTGGGGTTAGTGTTGCAGCATCACGGAAACCCAATGAAAACGCGTTGAAATCGAGCATCGTTTGGGGCGAATTGCACTGCTCCTTTAACTGCCACCATTCCTATAACTTTTAAATTAGGTAATTTTTATTTCATGCGAATTCACTTCAATGCATGTTTAACTTTTGCGAAGGCAAATAAGCCTTTGGCTCATTTGAATCATTTATTTGAGCTCCAGTATTCCGAAGAGTCACGCGATGGCGTTACCAACACTAAAATTCGGGTCTACAACCACTTCATCCGGTCGATACGATAGCAGAGAGGCGACTGTAACAAGAGGACAAAGGGCAGCGGGCCAAAGGTTGAATAATGACCACCAAGTGCAGTAATATCAAATTGGGATTTGCAGTGGTAACTTAATTCTCCATTCTCGTTGAAAGAGTCGTTAAAACAACTGTAAAATCTGATAATCGGCGATGAGCTTATAAATAGGGAAAGAGAAAAGTTGTAATGCAACAAAAGAGACAACTGGTAAACCGCACTTTCCTTAGAAAAAGAGAATTCTCTAATCAGGTACTTAAGCAGCCAATTAGCAGAGAAAGTTGGCTGATTCAGGCGCCGACAACTCACAGTTTACGACATACAATTAAAAACAAACCATTTCATTATAGTACACCGTCTTTTCCATTAGTACCAACTAACAAGCTTTTTTTTCCTTCTTCAACCCATTTACAAAAATCGATGGGAATTCTTCACGTACTAATTCTTTACGTCAGAAATCAGTCTCTTAACTTCAGAGTAAACGTTATTCAGAATTATAGTGCATTTATTTATTGGCTTAAAACAGTAGCCGATGACAGAAAGCGCAGAAATTCTGTTTTTCTTAAAAAATTACAAGCTTCATCAGTCTAACAGATGGATTTTGACGATCTCGTATTTTCGTGATTTCACGTAATTTACGCGAGAACAGCCTCTATCCATGTCTTCTCACAAAATATTGAAATATTTAAATGAATTATAATACGGGGAAATGCATGAGACTTTTGCTACATTTTAATATAGTTTTAATAAATTGAAAACAGTCAATAAACAAACAATAAATTCATTATGTAGCATTTTCCTAGTGACATACATTCAAAATACTAAATTTCTTGAGACCTGCTGAAGAGGCTAATGGCCAAATCTAGTGTTTTCCGTAATTCTCTCGCAAACGCGATCGACAACATCCATCTGTTAGACATTACAATAAATATAAAATATGGTTTTAAATAAAAATGAGAAGTATTCTTGGCTGGAAAGGTCATTTCAGTTCATTAGTGTACAGCAAAAAGAAGAGAAAATTCAAATTGAATAAATATTGCTTTTCAGCAATTAAAGATTCCTGGAAATCTTTTAACATAACGCGCTGGGTAGACTCTAGGGTCTGCTTTTGGGAAAATATCTACATTATTAAATAAAAGCGTTTGTGCTTACGTCCACAACAAGTGAATTACGCAACAATTGAAGTTCGCACGTGCTTTGTCAAGCAACAGCAGTACTGCTATATGGTCAACTTTGTCCACAACAATGGATATCCGCAAGCGCGTTGCCAGGCAACAGCAGTACTGCTATATGGTCAACTTTGTCCACAACAATGGACATCCGCAAGCGTGTTGCCAGGCAACAGGAGGATTACAGTTGTCATCTCAACTGCGCAAATTTTCACTGTTAAAAATAGGTTTCAATATTGTATTGCATGTATTCGTTATAATTTAAACTTTAATTTATTTTTGGTTTTAGTTTAGTTTTTAAATCCAGAAAGTAAAATCATAGTTTGTAATATTAATATCCAGGGGAACATTACGAATATGTTAACTAGTAACGTTAAATAATCATATAAGTAAATGTCAGTTTAAAGATTGTTTTATTACAAAAAAAAAATCCTGAAGAATTATGAATATTGTAACTTATAGTTCTGCAGAAGATATTAGATTTTAAAAAAAATATTAGATAGAACTTTCTGAATATCTACTGAAATTAATTTCGGTATTTTATTTTTAAGGTTTTTTTTTAAAGAAATATTGAAATTTCGAATTGAATTTTCTCATTTTTTTTTCCAATTGTCTTCGGTATCTATTTGAGAAATGATTACAAGGACACCAAAAATAAAATAGTTTAAAAGATTACAACGTTCGTTCTTGGAAGATTAAATTCACACTGAAAGAATGGACATCAATTTTAGTCTAATGACTCCTGATATATCAGGACTTAATATCTTCTGTTGCAGTAATCCAAATGCTTAACTTTGATTATTCTCTGTTTGGTGTTAATATTTTATTAAAAAAATCTTTTACTTAAATCCGTTTTATTGTGTTCTTACATACTCACATCTTAAAATTTAACCAATCATTTTGTGTTAGTTCAATTTTTTTCTGCAATCATTTCATTCTTTCAGGACACGATGCTGTATTTATAATTTTAAAGCCGATATCTTATCTAGTATTCTATTGTGCATTTTATAGATTTTTCTTCCCTTTTCATATTAATGCACGTTAAACCTTCTTTATTATCTAGTATTCGTTCAGTGCAAATATATTTGCGTTTCGTCTTGTAGAATAATAGACAACGTTTTTGATTATCGAATTCAAAGTTAGGCATTACTCCGAAGTATTTTATTATTATCGAAATTGAAGAGAGGCGATTTCTGCTTGAATTGGATTTTCCTATTTAGCCAATAGAATTACGCCTAAGATGACGGTTTGGCTGCAAGGCCACTTGGAAGGACGATGACCGAGTCCCCGGTGTGCATTGAAAGCTGTCTACATGATTGCACACTGATAGAGTGCTCATCTCGACCCGTTGCTGCTCTGAATACAAGGCAGATGCTCTTTTCCCGGGCGTTCATTGTGAACGAGAGGGGGGCCTTTGGCGCCGGCCAGGAGAGATGATACAACGCAAAACGACACTAAGGAATAGGTCTTGTGTTCTTTTATCTGCTCTTTCCAATGCTGAACGTTAAGGAAGTGTTTAGCTCCGTTCCCAAGAGAACCAAACAGAATCCATCACCTTGATGTACAGGTTAACGCTTGACAGCAGGTGAACGATAAAGATGGCGTCACTTGACTGAATCAACCACTTCAATAGAATCAAAGATTATTCATTAGTGATAAAATGGAAAAGACTTTTTTTTTTCCAATCGGGGAAAATGGATATTTTTTTTTTTTTTAAAGTCAGCAACTCATTGAAAATTCATTTGGTAGAAGATACCCGTGGAGATGGCACCTTATCCCAGTCTGTGACTGAACCTATTCAATGAAGCCATAAAGAAGAGATAAAGTGATTTATGCTTCAAATGTTAAGAATACTTAATTAATAATTTTCAAACTAGCATCTATTAAACTAATGAAGATATTTAATGTTGGAAGATTCTGCTATACTTTCTGAGGAATTTGTTTCGTATCTTAGCAATAGATGAATTCAAGATTTATATAATCTGTAATCCTTATGATAATTAAGCTTATTTAGTACTTCATATGTAAAATGAGCAGAAATGATAAATAAGGAAATACTAACAGACCAAAATATAAAACTCTTTGTTGATATCAATGTTTTATGGGCGATATATTGTAATTAGTATGCTTTCTTGCAGTAGCATAAAGCTGGACAATATCTCACGATTTTTCACGAATTAATTGACTAAAATGATACGTCTTGTTGACGTCATAGTGAATATTATATACATATTTATTGTCTATGAAAAAAAAAATCATACAAATAATTAACTACGATATTATTAAGGTTGGCTCCTCAACCTTAGAGGGTTAGTCTTATTTGGACATAACCTGCCGATAAATTACGCTTGGACTGCAATGAATGATTTCGATTTTTCGCAATTATTTTCGATAGTCGATGATCAGAGGATTCTATCTAAAATTCAGATGAAAGGAGTGGAAATGTTTACAAAATTTGTGCAGCTCTTCTATAAAGAATATCAGTGAAAAATTTACACCGGTCAGAAAATTGGCATCAGCATTAGAATAGTAGATGAATATTGCCATGAACAATTGGTTGCTCAAGATTTCCATGCGTTTCTCATCTTTGGTTATGTGAACTGAAAGCTCTGGAAACAAGCAATAATTAATTTAATTAAGAATGAATGAATGAATGAATGAATAACGAATGATATGGAAATTGTGTTGGACGTATTAGTCACTGTTAAAAAAATTAAAACCATTATATAGTCTTCTACATATCTTGAAATTATGAAGTTTTTTCCCTAATAAAATTCTTTATTTTATATATGTGTGTATGTATGTATGTATGTATTATTTGGTTTAATTTATTCTGTATTTAAAGTTTAAATTGATAAACATGTTTTAATAATTGCATTTTTACGCATTTGCAAGTGAATACTGCGCTATATGCTGAATTGCATTTTATTATTTTTATTTAATATTTCTTTCATTTTTATGTGTCAAGTATGTTATTAGTTTTGTACATTTCTGGGGTTGTCGGTGTACATATTGTAATTGGCTTCACTCAATCTTATGTGATGATGTTTATTGTGTGCTTCTAAATTTCCCCACCAGTGTTGCTTATGCAGCGTCATATGCAAATTCTTAGCTGTTCCACGGGGTCTCCACCAGTCAAGCCATGTCTTAATGTTTATATAAAGTAACCCAACTATTTGTACTATTCACTTGATAATAGTTCCTCATGTGGAACTGAAACCATGGTCGTGTAAATTTTATTTTCATTAATTAATTTTTTTGTCAGTAAGCAGGTGTGCAGGCTTTATTTTTGAACAAATAAGTTCGGTTCAGCACAGTAAAATCTTCCTGAATTTGAATCTTTATTTTGTATACAACTAACTTATATGACATATATTACATAGTTTTCAGTTTATTTTATTTTTTCTGAATAGTATTGTTACTAATTAAATTTTGCAAATATCCCATTATTCCAAATTTACAGAATGTATTAAAAATTTTTTGTAAATTTAAGATAAAAAATATAAAACCCCGATAAAAACTTAAAAGCAGTAACAACAATATTAAAATTCTTGGAATGTACGAAACATATAACGATAAATTAAATAAAGATATTCTGCATTATATGATGAAGAATGTAGACCAAAAAAAGAATTACATTACCGCCATCGGGTTTTTCAGACATTCAAGTTCTGAATAAGCATTTTGATGATGTTTATCAATTGTTGATTATTACGGCCGCTAAGTATTAGCGAAAGTTGTCCTGTATGTATTTTAATTGCTTGCTAAATTTTGAAATTCCATTGAAGGTACAGTACAGTATTAAATATATAATTTCAAAGTGGAATCAGAAAATTGATAGTGCACTTGTTGTTGTTCTCCGATCGACCTCTGCGCAAAAGCAGATGATTCGTTATTTTTCAAAACCAGAATTGCTGTTTTCATAGAACGGATTCGCTAATATGCAAACCGGATGAGAATAATACACTGCTGGGGAAACGGGTACAGCAGTCTCCCAAAAGAGATACCTGATCCTCATTTATTTCCTGCCCTACCAAGAAAATAAACGTGGATTATTAAGAGTTATTGGGGAAAGTAATTCTTATTCGAATGGAGAACGATATTTTAGGAAGAAAGAGCCCCTAGCAACAGTAACAGTGCACTTTTGTTTTCGTGGATTCTCCCCTGAATAAACAACACTGAAATGATTTTACCATTCGCTAATGAATAATGAGGATGGCTTCTAGATGTTTCTGAATCGAAATCAAAGAGAATTTAGTCCCTTTGGATTCTAGTTGTATTAATGAATAAATGAAAACTGTTTCCTATATCAAACATAACAGGAAAAAAAGCAAAGCATTTCAGACAGTGAACAGAATGGAATATTTTATTCACTCTCGTATTCAGTTATCAACGAATCGACGCAAGTCAATGAATAAGTAACATCAAGAAAACCTAATATTGGAGAGATTCTTGAGAAACATTGATTGAAACATTATTTCTCATTGGGAAGAGTTTTTCAATGCAAATGAAAGAAATGTAAGGGGAAGGAGGGACTGAGAACTGCTTCAATCTTTCTATTCTTAACATTAATGGCTTCGTATTTAGGAATTGTATCATAGAGAATTAAAGAAAATTCCATATTCAGCCCTCACTCTTTCTGTAGCGTTCGTAATTCTTACAATAAAGTCTTCTTACCTTCTATTTATTATGAGATTATCTACATATATAAAAAGAAAACTACTCACTCACTCATCAATGCCCAGCCCAAACCCTTGGACCTAGAAAGCTGAAATTTTGCACAGAGGTTCCCTGTATGATGTAGACAAGGTGTAAGGCCGGATTTTTCGAAATTCCCACGGGATAGGGAATAAAGAGGATTTATATATTTTCACTTTAAAGTTGCCTTATCGATCTGTAGGTGTGTGGCGCCAACCCGCTATACATCCGAGTTATCCGGAGAAGGTCACAATTTGCTAATTAAATAAAGTTTTGTAATTTTTATTTATGCTATGTATGCTAGGGTTCCGGAGCGAAGCGACGGTACCCGGCTAGTATAAAATAAATACATACTAATTTTTGAAAGGAAATCATCGTCCTTCCTTTTTCAAGTAGTTCATTTTAAAACTGTTTTAAAATGAATTACTTGAAAAAGGAAGAACGATGATTTCCTTTCGAAAATTTGTACATATTTATTTTACATAATCTTATAATAAATAGAAGATAAGAAGACTTCATTGTTAACTAAGACAAGTTTTGTTTTGAATATTTTATACTCTTCTCAAAAGACTTGCTTGCAGTATCTTTGTTAACTTCATTCCAAAAGAAAGCAAAACACGTAAAGATCAGTGTGTCTGTGTCTGGGTTCCTCCTGAAAACTTCTGAACTAGTGAATAAATGTTTTTGAAACTTGGCAGATACATTTATGAATAAGAGACGATCCTAAGTTTTGAATTTCGAACAGGTCCCTGTGAATGTATTTGCGCGAGCAGGAGATGTAAATCCTCTGAGACAAGACTTATGCATCTAATACTTGCCTGAACTTAGAACTTGTATTTATAGGAAGTGGCTGGTTTCTCGAGCAAGTACGGGTTTTTCGAGCCATTTGCTTTGAGGCAAGTTTTTGGGAGCGTGAAACGCAGCCATTAGAAGCAATGATACAACAGATGTCTCAAAAATTAAGATAGTCCGTTTTGTGACCCATTGACATTTGCACGTGCTGATATGTTAAAATTTATTGATTTAGGACAATTTAAGTAAAAATTGAGGATTTAACTAATTTTTAGCTGGTGGAAAATTTGAAGATACTATTTCTTTTCGATAGATATTTTACAAATACAATTAATCATTTCCATTGCATTGTGTTTCAGAAGTTTTAAAAAACAGACACAAAGAAAATTAATAATAATATTATTAATAACAAAATTAAGAAAAATAGACTTCAACTTCATTTATAAATTGTAATTTAAAGAACTTAAAGTTTAATATATTTAGAAATTAAAGAATTCTATTATATCTTAATTCTTGGAAGACGCCGATCCAGAATATAAATATGTATCAGAGGATTTTTAAAGATATTCTTTACATGTTCATGATGAAAATTGCTTAATTATTAGTTTGTAGAAACTGGTAATTTCGAAATGTAAACATCAAAATATTTAAATTCATGGTCCTCCCACTGCAGACACAAGTACTGGTAAATAGCGTTACTTGTGATCTAGTTAAGTTGCGTTGAAGCCAGGTTTCCCACAACTCTTCTAATTCGTACTTTCTTCCGTATATCATATTATTCCTTTGCTGTTATTATTTCCCTAGTATTGTTTACACTAGTGTTAGTACTTGTTTAAATTATTATTCCGTAATATTGTTCGATTTCCGCAGAATTTGAATATTTGTGTAGAACTTTCATGTTTTGATCTCCACTCATCAAATACAGTATATACAGATATGAAATTAGATAAAATTAAAGTGAATGTAACAATAGTTTGAATATGTTCGTCCGCTTTATTCGTTCTCCGTTTTGTAATCTTTCCAGGGAAAGATTAATGCGCAGTAAATCAAAACATCCCTTTATATTAATAGTTAGTTTAATTTAACCCAACATTGTTTCATTTATCTGTGTATTGTTTTAAGTCTTTACAATTGAAACAAGATACACTTTGCTTAAAAAAAACAAAGCAAATCTGTATTATTAAAAAAAAAAACTCTCTCTCTCTACGTGTGTCTACGAACATTAAAACATTTGAATTTCGCAACAATTTGCACGGGCGTTGCCTGGCAACAGGACTATTATTGCATGATTGACTCTGTCCACAACAATGGAATTTCGCACGCGCTTTGCCTGGCAACAAATTTCCGACTGTTACTAAAGGATTTCAATATTCTATTGCATGTATTTTTTGAGAATTTAAACTTTAATTTATTTTCAGTTTTAGTGTGACTTAATGTAATTCGTTTTTGTGGATAAATAAGATAAACATTTCCGTTCCATATACCAGGGTTCCGGAGCAAAGCTACGGGTAGAAACATTAACATTTGTAAAGATTCTGCATCAAGAAAATGAAAAAAAATTACAGCAGTTTTACCATTTTTTTTAGTAACATTTTTTAAGGTGTAGAAATTTTCCTGAAAACTATTTATCAAAATTACAGATAAACATACATAGAATCTTAAGAATCGCTTAAAATAAAAATATGTTTTCCCAGTGACACTGAACTATAGATTTGTTGCTCCCATTTATGGAACGATGATTCATTTTACATAAAGAGTAATTTAACAAGAAACAAGTTGTTTCAAAACCAATCACAAACTCCATTTCATATAATGAACTTGACTAGTAATTGTTTAGCACTATTCTGGAGATGGAGTTCATTACGTATTCCTTGTTAAATTGCTACATAAAAGAGGCAGATTTATCAGCAGCTAAATCAAAAGTAGAACCGGTTCTTGACATAAGAGACACAACGACTTAAAATAAAGATAAAAAAAATGAAAGTGACCTTAACTAAGTCCTATCAAGAAACAACCAGTTTTCAATTACTTTACTTTGATTTATTGCTTTGTGACTCTTTATCCTAGTGCCACATTTCTTGTAAGCTCAATTAAAAACTAGAAAAAAGAAAAGAAAAAAGAAAGGGTTACCAGCGATAAATATACAATTCTACATCAAACAATTATAGAAAGAATTAGAATTCAAAGGTTATCTGCTTACAAACAAACAAAAAACTCGTTATTTTAAATTTTTAGATGAAATACAGGAATAATATTAAAATTTACCATATGATATTATTCTAATTTCGACATTTTAGTTAGCATTATTTAGAAATAAATTCGCGATATTTTTCTCAAATAGTGTTTTTATTTTACCTAAGCGTAATATAAAAAACATTTCTTTTTCTCAGTGTTCCCTCTTCTCTTCCATCCTATTTTTTTTTTCAAGTGTGTCTTATTTTTTTTTAAGATTTTTTCTAAACGGCTCGTAACTTATCACCTAGAAATCAAAGACAAACGTTAATCCTTTTCAGAACTTTATCTTTGATTGTTGTAACTCATGACTATTCAGTATCATTCATCAATGAAATAATACAGTTTGAGGTGATTTTAATTTACTATCTCATGGGCAGTTGGTTCTAATTTCGTTGTATGTGTTTCTTTCATGTAAGCATCAAATTCGAAATATTTCTGATTAAAACCTGATAAGATGAATGGATTGCCGTGTTAGCAGACAAAGTTTTAATTTACAATTTTCTCTTCAGTTTCCCCTATCTACATCAAAAAAAGATAACTGTACAATGAACAGATTTTAGAATACATTCACGCCTTTCTCATTTCCAATACAGATAGTCCCAGGGTTACGAACAAGATACATTCCAGAGAACGTCTGTAAGTCGAATTTGTACGTAACTCGGATTCCTGATGACCAGCCCATATTATAATGGCTCATGTGTCGTAATAATAATACAGTGTAATACTGTAACAATAATAATAATACTTTTCCTATAGGCCTACTGTAATAATAGTTGCAGAAACTATTGCGTAGTCGTAAATTTAAACACTGACTCTTAACGTCGAATAGGACATCAAATCGATTTCTTTGGCAAAAACCTCGTTTATTTAAGAAAGAAAAGAATAAATAAAGAATTATTATATATTCTGTAGTTTTCAACTCAGCAGCGCACTCTCGTGCCCAAAGTTCAGTCACTATAATTGTCATTGATCTGCTAAGTTCAAACTGGTAATGGTTGAACTGTGTTGCCCTTTAGTATATGTTTGCAGGATTCAGTGAGCTATTAAACTTCTTTCCATTAGCAAATGTAAATTCCTTTGTGAAACTAAAATTTGATCTCGAAAGTTCTTTTCGTTTCTTTGAATTTATTGATTGAATTGAAAGAATTGAATTGTAAGTTTAATTCTCTTCAATTTTTCAATGATGTAATTTCTGTTTTAAGGCTTCATTTTTCCCTCAAGCGTTGCACCTTGTTTACAGTTTTGAACCATACTTTTTCCCTTACCTCAAATGGATAACGAATTAGCGACAAAACATAGAAGTAGGAACTTCCAAACTATGAAGATGAAAATTATTATCATTTTCAAAAAATGGTAACAGATATTGTTTGGTAATGTTCAATATTTGAATGTTTAAAACAAATACTAAACTTTAACTTGGTACTTTAATAATATTAAATAATTTATAAATACGAATTTATATATTTCAACCTACAATGTGTGGAGGCCTAAATCTGTTTTAATATTGATATAAGACATTTTATATAGAAGTGTCTTATATCAATATTAAAGCAGATTTAGGCCTCCACATATTGTTGGTTGAAATTAAAATAACTATGTACGAATAGCAACTACACAAGTACTTTCGAAACGATCTGCGTTTCGTTCTCAAGTGTGAGAACAAAAACGTTCTTATCTGGTGAATAAATAAGGTGCATAAATAATAATCTTCAATAGTGTCGTTTACTCTTATATTTATCTTCATACGAATACCAATGTAACATGGATTTGTGAGAGTACAAATTGGAGATTGGAGTGATAATTATATTTTAAGAATTTTCCTAAATAACGATATCTTCAATGTTACTCATTCTGAAAATACAATTGCGTTACAAATTTTGTTTAGTTTTTCAATTTTTTTTCCTTTAAAATTTAAGATAAACACGTGATTATTTGGATGTTTTTTAAAAATTAAAATTTAAAAAGACAATGAAAGTACAGTCCTGTATCTGAAGACCTGTTTTTCTTTGGAATACTGTGATATTTTTGATTCCATGTTACCAGGTAGAGAAATGCTTTGCTTTTAAAAGAGACATCCAGATTTAAAAACAGCATAAATATATACATAGAGGAAAGCGCATGAATTATCAATGACATGTGCGGAGAAGAAAATGAATTTCGTGTGATATTTTCCATCAAAGTTTAACGAGTGGTGACAAATGACGTGAGAAAACAAAGTATTTTTCATGAATGAAGTTGTTAGTGGAGAGGAATGAGTTCAAATTCGTGGTTGTGAATAAATCACACTCTGCTCTTGTTCGCTGTCTCTTAGTAGATAACCACGAGTGACAGCCTTCATGGCTTTGGTTTGGACAGACTTGTCAAGTGAAGGGCCCACAGTGAGAAGGTCTCGTCCGCTACCTCGTGTCGATCGGCCGGGACTCCCAGAGGAGCCGGGCAGCGATTAGCATCCTGCTCTGGGGACATCTCCTTCTGAGAAGCAGCCGATGATTATCAGAAGTAGAGATGCTCCGAACACACCTATAATTACGATCCCTGAGGTGCAGAGCGCCAGAGAACTTGCTCAAGCCCCCGCAGCTCCACACTTTCACTTTCGAAAGCCCATTCAAAACTGATTAGATGCTGGACCCAAAGCTGATGGTATTATTAAATGACGCATAAACTAGAAGGCTCATGTCATGTTTATCGGCCTGACTAGGTTAAAGACATCTTTCCCTTTGGGCATAGTTGGAAAACAGTACAATAACCTCAAAAATTAAAGAAATAAAACTCAAACCCACAATAAAAATAACCATTAGGTTTATTTAATAAAATAAGAAAGACTTTTTTTTTTTCTCACAATGCTTCAAATAAAATATTTATTTATTGTTCTGGATGCAACACATCCTGAATAATATCTGCGGACATTAAATTATTTACTGACAACTCCAAGGCTATTAAATATTAGTTGGTACAAGTGTCTGTATTTATTCTCATTCATCTCATGAACTTATCTATATTATGAAGTTCAAATTTCCTTTTTACACCAACTCAGAGCTTTATACAATGCGATATTATAAAGTTCTAAATTGCACGAATCAACTATATCAGTTGCTATATTTTGTGAATCCAAACCATCCTTGCAATCATTACTTCATATCGATTCCAAAACTTAATTTAATTCATGTAATACATTTAAGTTTCAATAGCTACTAAATCAGTTTGCTTTTTTTATTATGTTTCAAAACATACGAGCTTTACTGGATATGCAACAGCGATTCTGAAACCTAAAGAATTGTTCTTGACCATTCTCTGTACATCTCATTTCGGTCGTACTTCATAGGAGTAATTGTATCTTTTTTTTAAAAAATTAATGAAATGCCAACACACAATGTCGAGATAAAATTCTTTATACTTTTATAAACTAGAATTTTATCTCGACATTGTGTATTGGCATTTTATTAATTTAAATATTTTATCACACGCGTTAAAAATTTTTTTAACATCAATTGTACCTTTGTTGCAAAAAATTATAATTGAACAATGGAACAACTTGTGGTCTAAAACTACAATGGACTGAAAACAAAAAAAGTTCTTTCCTACTATTAAACAAGCTTTGACTAACCTAGTAGCGAATTTAAACTCATTCTCATTAGGCTAGGCCAAGTTAATGATTACCCGGCAAAATGTAATTTGTCTTTAGGTTTGTTGCCTGAAGTGTCCCATACATGTTGCAGAAGATTAAAATCCAGTTCTTTGAATATCTCTTGAAGATCTCCAGGTGCACAGCAATATTGCCACAAAAAGAAATTGGAGTAGTAGCATCCAGAATTGGATATATAGACAGACTGAAACTCTGATGGATATTCCTTAACCACCAACATGTTTGTACCTGATGGTGGAAGTATGTGTTTGGATTCAAGCTTCTCCATAGATCTATCAACTGTAAACTGCATATCAACTCTTAATGTTGGTCCATTGGGTCAATTCCGAGATTTAGAAAAAACATACTCGCCCATGCTTCACTACGTCGTTCTTCTAGAAGCTGACGAAAACTTTGATATTATTTGTGACTGTGAAACAATGAAGGCACCCCTTTTCTAAGCCAAATTAGTGTCTGTCATAAATTGTTGAGGTTCTGCTAGACAATTGAACAAATTGAAATGTTAGTTTGGGGTCTCATTTTCATTACCTATATAATAAGAATTCATCAACTTTAACTAGAGTTTTTTTTATGAAGCATTCCTACATGTTGCTGTCTTAAACTTAAAACGTTATTAAAACTTGTTACTTTTATAGTAATAGAAATAGGTCATAATTATAGTAAGCTGATATTAGGTTTTCACCAATCATCTAAATATATCTTAAAAAGGTTATCGTCGATTTACTATTCTTTATCAATTTGCTTACAGAAACACATTCGTAAGCGTTAATTTATTTGTCAAAAGTAAATAAATAAATAAATAAATAATCCAACAAATGCCTATGGACAAAGTGAAAAACAAATATTCTAAATTTGTGACGTCATATTTGACAAAAAAAAGATTCTCTAAAGACAATTACAAAACTAATTTCATTAAAAATCGTTCTCCTTTATAAAGATTTTCAGTTGAAAAAAAAAAGTTAGTGAAAATATCATTCTAAGTATACATGCAACTCAACCCTGTATTTACTGTAACATCTGGTCTTTCCTTATTGTTTGAGTGATGTTTCAATGTGATCATTAGTGTAATCAGGTGCCTCGGTTTCAGGTCGTTTCGTCAACGACTTCCGGCAAAATGGAAGAACTTCATCAAGGAATCAGTTCAGTTAATTTCCTCCAGAAGTTTCTGAAATATTCATAAACGCCGTTGGAACAAGCACAGACGTATTAAGGGAATGGCTGTTATGGAGGAATCGTAATTAATTCCGGTGAAGGCACAGACTAAAACTCAGAGAAAACGCCATTAAATATTCATCAGGTATTCGTAATATCAGAGCATTCGACGATTTACTCCCTTTGATTTTCGTCTTTTTCCTTTCTCCTCTTTCTGATCTGGAAGCTGCTTCCAAATTAACTTATTAATTTCCATGAAAACAGGTAAAATATTTCGCATTTTAAATATGTAATTTTGCTGTTTCATTAACACTGCCGATCTTTTGGGAATAAATTACACTCCCTTCTTCCTTTTTTTCTTCTTCTTCTTCCGTTTGCTTTTAAGGAAGGGAAGACACTTTCTTAAGAACAATTGAAATCACATCCTTTTAAATTAGAACCAGTTTAAACATTTATGCGTTCAATACGGTTTTTGTTTTTCCTTAAGGAATACTTACCTCTGTAAATCAGATAAAATGCGAGGGAGAAAATAATATAAACACGTGAATAAGTAAAGTATTAATTTTCACAGGAGACACCTGTAATTTTGTTTGGTCAGTTCTTGGTGTTTTGGTCTTGGTGTCACTTTTAATTATTATAATGAAGGTCTATGTAAATCCAACATAGCTTTGGCAAAAAAAAAAAAAAATCATTTGGCATTGAATGGCTCCAACTTATTACAATTTCTAGAATCTTTCTTTTTCTAGAAAATTGAGAAATGAATTCTAGAATCTTCCTGTTGCCAATCAAATTGTTAGTATGAAATTATTAGAAAAATAATTACTGTTGAGGTTTTTAGAAATCCTTCCCGAACCAAAAAAAGAAAACATGTGATACAGCAGCAGGCCTCCCACATCAACTTTCGGGTCCAAGTACCAAATGCAGCAACGCTCCCCTCCCACATTATAGCAAAGTCCTAGATTCTTAGCGAAAATACCACCGTTTAAACAAGTCCACACAGTTATTATCAGTATTTTTAGAGTAAATTATTTTAATGCCAACATCTACTTTTTCAGATCTACTAAAATTTAGAAGTGAAATTTAGAATAAAGGTTTAGAAAAAAAATTGAAAAAAAATCGAAAAAATACTTTTAAGTCTTTTTCATATTGTATTTATGTAAAGCTTTTTATTATTTCCCAAATATTTTTGTTTTTTTTTCTGCTTTTGATGCTTCTATAATAAGATACTGAATTTGTTAAACGTTGTGTAACAGTTGGATGCAATTAAAAAAAAGCTTTAATATTTGAAGCACGTAAAAGTCTTAATTCATGTAAAGTGAACGAAATAAATAGGTAATATCTCTACATTTCGTCAGCTGAAGATGTTAATTACTCTTATAGAAAGATCCACGTTGCAAACAATTTGCAGCTTACTGATCTCTATAATAAGAACAATAAATTTCTAGTTTCATTGGAAGGAAAAACGAATGCAAGGGTTACTAATGGCATGATTACGTAACGACTGTATTGAAAACACCAAATTGGAATCAATGATAAGGTGAGTGGATGGGTAGGGTTAAAACGATCAATTTGTCTGCGATCTGCTAAAAAGGAGGGTGAAAGTCCTCCCCTTCCCAAATGAAAGTGAGTAATTATTTCCACCTACAGCTCTAACAAACCGTACGGCTTTACGATTGAAACATTACGATAATTGGAAAGAGGAAAAGACCAGGAAGGCGATGCCTGCCATTTAGTCATTGATCTTAACGCATTTGCTGTCTTAATAGGAGGCGAGCACGGCATTCCAGCGCCAATCATCAGTGAATATGCAACTTCTGGGGCTCAAGATGATGGCCCCCTACCGACTTTCTGCGTTTGAAATGCTAGTTAGGTGACGTCACCAGAGGCACGCCGATGAATCACGTATTTTGATGCCAAACCTATTTTGCGTTAGAGGAAACGCCACACCATCCAAGTTGTTTTACGACTGGTGCGTTTTAACTTGAACGCTGTAAATCATCTGTAACTTCTAAATAATTACTTAAAGTTCGCATTGTGAGTTGTTTGTTAATATATCCGCGCTTGTTAATGAGTAATATATATTTAATTTACTTGACTGGAAGCTACAACCGTTTGAACTTCGGCATCAAACTCAATTTAACTTTCCTTTGTAATCTCAACATAAATAAAAATGAAATGAGATGAAAGATAAAGTCACTGTTTGCGGTTTACGAGATAAAATGGGCTCAAACGAACATTGTTGTTATATTCTTTTATTTTTACTGTAATCAGAGAGATTACATTATGAATTAAGTTTATAAGACAGAGTAAGCCTTTGTTGTTTGTTTTGTTTTCAACGTACTTCAAAGAAAGACACGGAAAGTACATTTACATATTAAAATATTATCACAAAGACAAGTTTTAATTAAGCTGTAAATGCTTTCATCATCATCTGCCCTTTTTAGTTACATAATTATTTTCAGTTCTATAAATAATTTTATAAATTATTATGTAAATTGTTTACTTTTTATTCACATTTTATCTGTAGGACTGTGTGTAGATAAAAATGACTCATTTTCATCGGACTCTGGAAATTAGTCCACGATACAATCTGGTGATTTCTGAACTTCGTTTTTGGCCGATACATCAGTACAGTGTATCATCTGCCCACCGGACTTCAACCCAGGCTCAATGGCTAGTCAGTTATATGCGTTTCTTTCAACTAATTAAAAATTATTTCTCTAATACTAGGCCATTCCCCTGTCTCCCCCTGGTAAGTATGAGATAATCCAAGAAGAATCGATTCCAAGCGGTTATTGCAAAAAGTGATATTTTATTCCTTTTTGAATGAACTCATTATTTGATAGCGCGCCATTGTTGACGGAGAGAGCTAAAAAAATGAGCATTGAAATTTATATTTTAATCTAGTAGGCTAAAATTAATGAGTTATTTTCTTTTGTCTCTGGCTCTTCTCTCATTGCGCCACACACACACACACAAAGGGAGTGATAAGAAACACTAATTTGAATGTAGTCCCCCGTGACCTAATGGATAAGACTCTGGATCAAAAGGTTTCACAGGAAAATTTTTTCACAGAAAATTAACAATTGCGCCAGACAGACAGAGAAATAAAAGATTCTATTAGTAATTTCTCTAATATTAGATGGGATTTGTTTTTTATTTTCGGATGTACTACTTAAAGATCCTATGGATCAAAGATTTAAGAAAGCATTCTGTTCCAAATATTTTTTTTATCCTTAGCTTTGTAAACGAAGGGAATATTCATTTGCAGATGAGCCTATTCTTCTCCACGACAGCTTTAGGTTTGTTTTGCTTATGCGTAGTCGAGATAATATTTCAGTCATGAGAATGTCACAATGGTTACGTCAGACTGCAAGGCATTCTGGGAGTTTTTAACGATCGGATTACTTGTTATTAAATACTGTTGCTGACATAGAAGTCTTTCATCATTTATCATGACTGTTAAAATAGAATATTCTCCAGGCGCGAAACGGATTTAGAATTTCGATAAAAAAAACATTAAAAAAATTAAACTTTTAAGTTAAAAACTTAAAGAACACCTGCAGTCTATAAATTATCTAGTAAACAAAAAACAGTCTTTTGTTTCAGTATATTTTCGGAACTGATTGGAAAATTGATCATTTTCATCATGAAATGTTAATAAATAGTTATAACATAATAATTAAAAAGCCCATTAACATTAAATATTGAACTTCATAGGATAATAGGATAACAAAAATGATTTAATAGAAGATACAGCATGTTTCGCAGCAACTTTTGCTACATTTTCGAAATAAAATTGAATAACATTCAAATAATAAATGAACATACTACATCAAATTTCAAAAATAATTAATAACAATTCTTATGAAACAAGATAAAACTGTAAACTGAATGTTAACAAAAATCTTTCATGAATTTAAATTAAAAGATAACGAAAAGCTTTAAAAAAAATACAGAAAGACATCGTATCATTAAAAAGTTAACACGAAACAAATCGATAACAGCAGGAATTTCAAATTTTCAAATTAATTTGATGGAAAAGTTTTTACTGTAAACGGCCTCTTTTCCTTGTAATTTCTGATAATTATTATCAATATCAGGAATTCTGTTATTTCAATAACTACAACATCAAAATTTTAGTCTATTATCTCTCTGAGCTGAATTCTTGATGGGCTTTAATATAGTCCCACTGAGGAAGGATTTTGCATTGTGTAACCCAAATCTTGCACGAGTGAGAATATTTTGTACAATTTTAGATGTTAACTCAACTGCAGATAGACCTTCCATCCGTCAATTCAAGTTAAAGCCCAAAACTGATCAATACGAACTGACCAATGCGTTATTGTTATTGTGTGTTTGCTGCCGACTCCGAATGTTGTTATTTCGGAATAAGAATATTATAATTATTAATTTCTCCATTCCGTTCATTTTTATTTATTTTTTTTAATTTTCTATTTTCTTGATTTCGGTGTTGGTGAATTGAATTCTTCTCTTGTAGTTTTAATTTTCTTTTTTATTCTAAGTTTTTAAAATGTTTGACGATGTTTGCAAGTAAATCCAAGTTACCAGATTCCTGAGCCAAAACGAAACTTCCTTTGTTTCTCTTTGCAGTAAGTATTTCCCTACAGAGAAATTTCAGTTTTTTCCCTTGGGCATTATTTTGATTAATAGATAAGATTTTAGACTGAAGACAGTTGAAGAGAGCTTAGGTTATTAAACTATTGCATAACTATTGCCCTGTAAAGAAAACAGCTCTATATATAATACTTCACTTACCGGTACTTACCGTAATATAACCTAATGTTCCTACAAATGTTCAGCATTTGTGGAATGTTGAGTTCTAACTTCTATTACAAATTAGTATTATTGATAAAATTGTTATAATTACACTACTGTCCTCCAAATGAAAGTTGGCCGGCGGAAGTTTGAACTGCGCAGCCCTTCCGGTAGCTGATCAATTATGTTTTCCTATCACAATGGACGACGGCATCTGTTTTCACTGAGATAACGCCAAATTAAAACTTCTCTCGACTATTTAGTGTTATTTCAATACCAGTTGCTAATAATAAGTATTTATATAAATAAATAAATATATATTATTTATAAATACAATGCTCTTTTGCAAAGTAACAAGCGATTACCGTAATGGCGGCGTCCTGTCATAAAATCAGACGGAAGTGCCTGACCAGACTAATCGATCATACATGCGCAGATCTCACAAAAACAGGGCGGCCATCAAAAATAAGGCAACAGAAAAAGTGTGTGATATAAAGTTAACATCGGCTTTAGCAGCAAATGATCTTTTTAGTGTATAGCCTTGATTTAAGTTTTCTTTTAGACGGCTAATCGTTTTCTTGTTTCTTACAACATTAAGATAAGTTTCATCAACTTTTTTGAAACTTTACCACTTGACCCTTCTGCTATTGATGATACATTCTCTGTATTGTGCTATACGCTTTCAAATGTAACTTATAATAATTTGAAACATCCCAGAGTCAAAAAAAGCAGTTTTTGTAATTAGCAAAAAGTAGTTTTAAGTAACCGGAGATAATCCGCTTGCTCTTAATACATATCTCCAGATAAAAGAAGATTAGACTAGAAGTGCCTTGAAAACAGCAAGACCCATACAAGTTTAAGCATATCGTGATTCAACCTAATAATTCAAACAAGTTGTGCCACCGCCAGTATTATCTGAGGAGTCTCGGGGGTTTAGAAGGATATTGAATTAGCCGGGAGAATCTCTCTTCCTCCGCCGCCATATCTGCAGGGGAGCAGAAAATTAATATATTAAACCTGATGAGCTGAAATTGTAAAAGTCCAATTAAAAGCTGTTTGTACTCCATTAGGAAAGGTGAATAGTTCAGTTTAACTTTTCTAAATGCCATCGTCTCATTTGAAGACCGGAGAAGATAGTGGGAATTAATCCACAATTACGTATTCTCCACCAGAAGGAATTTATTAAATTGGCTGCCGTTGGCTTTGTGCAACGACGAAAAAGAGAAGCAGATAGAACAGGTCAAATGGATACACCGCAATGAAATGGGAGCTCCATGGTTTCCTCAGCTTAGTAACGGCATTTTATTATTGTTAATATTATTGGCGAGCGAATGGAGTGCTCTCGAGTGTGGGAGGGGGGGTGACTAAATGAAGAGGAATTTGGATTCGATTTACCTCAAATTCAGTTTATTGTAAACCTCGACTTGTCTCTCAGATTTCGAGAAGCTAAGTTTAGTGGAGATGAACGGAAATTTAAGAAATGAAGGCGAGTAGCGTCGCAGATAATGTACTCAACGGATCAATATATTTAGAAATTGTAGAGTGTGATTCAATAACGGAAAAGGATAGTGTGAAGGTATGTTAATATAAAAATTATAAATTACGATTTGAAGAATATGAAAACTGATTGATACGAAATATTACTGTACTCCAAATGAAAGTTGGCCGGCGGAAGTTTGAACTGCGCAGCCCTTCCGGTAGCTGATCAATTATGTTTTCCTGTCACAATGGACGCCCGTCGTCTGTTTTCACTGAGAAAGACATGTTGATAACGCCAAATTAAAACGTCTCTCGACTATTTAGCGTTATTTCAATATCAGTAGCTAACAATAAGTATTTATATGAATAAATAAATATATATTATTTATAAATACAATGCTCTTTTGCAAAGTAACAAGCGATTACCGTAATGGCGGCGTCCTGTCATAAAATCAGACGGAAATGCCTGAGCAGACTAATCGATCATACATGCGCAGATCTCACAAAAACAGGGCGGCCATCTCTCATTTGGAGGACAAATGAAATTCAGAAACTAACAATATCTATTCTCTAATAAATAACAAATAAATGATTAAAGTGTGTTTAAAAAAATGCATTAACTTGAATAACAATTCACCAACACACAAGAATTTGTCTAAACATTTTTTTATAATAAAAGTCTAAAAATACCTCGCGGACATCTTATTCGGATTTCAGAACCTTATTGACAGGGACACCGCCTAAGGTTCCGAAAGCTCTTCTTTGTCCGCAATGGATTTTTAGACTTTTATTACAATTTTTTTTAACAGATTTTAGTGCTTAGTGATTTCTTATTCAGTATAATAAATAATAATGTTTTTTTTTTCTTTTCAGAATTAAGTTTTCTCTGTTTGCATGTTCTTATTTCAACATTAAAAAAAAACAGTCATTATTTTTATAATATACTTATCATAAAAAAAAACACATATACACACTTTCCCATAAAATTCTTAGATTCTAATTTTAGAATTTTGTAACAGTTTAATTCATTCCAACTCTGATTAAAGTTCGAGGAAGCTACTCTGGGCTGAAAAAATTGTAAAGTAATGTCTGTAACAAAAACCCGGTTTTCAAAAAATAGAATCAAATTAAAAACAAATTACGAATAGAATCTTGTTATTAAACATTATTAATTAAATCTGACACAAAATTAATTTAATTTTCTCCTAATTTGATGAGATTGCACTCAATTAAGCCTGACAGTTAATTATTCGTGTAATGCTTCTAATAATAAATAGCAGTTATTAATATAAATAAAAAAAGCTGACAAGTGCAGAATTGATTTTCCAATGTAGTTTGTATAAATGAAGTAAAGGTGAAATATTTACTTTATTTTAAATATGTCTCATGTTTAAAAGTGAACAGTTATTAATTTTTTAAATAAAAACCAAGCTTGCCCTTACGATTTCATTAAAATAAAGCTTATTTAAAAAAATTAATTCTGTCGAAATATCTTAAATAAGGAAATTTTATTACTTTAAATTATTATTTTGTTGTTTCTTAGCTACTGTAATGATTATGTAATATACTTAAATTACGAAAAAGTCGGAATTTACAAGATGAGCTTATTACTTTAAATGGATTGCAAGCTAGGGCAACCGAACCGCTGCGTAGAAATTAAAATCCGATATGGTAGGATATGTAGCAAGAAGAAACAATTATAAATAGAAATAAAAAATACAAATTGGATTTCTAGGAATCAGCAGAGATCAAGAAAATGTTCTCACTTTAAATTAAAAAAATTATTAAATTCGATTGAAAAAGGAGAACTTACGACCGAAATCTTAAAACCGGAAAACCGGAAAATCTTTGGAAAGAATTCTGCAGTAGACTGAAAATGGCGGAAATGATTATGATGACGATAGCAGGAACATTCATTGAAGTATATTATCACATAATTGCTATAAAGGAAGACACAGTGCAGTTTATTTAATAGTTTTCTAATCTTATTTTCAACACTAATATTATACAATATTAAAAGTATAATATTTTTTGGCTTTGTTCTCAGTTTCATTCTCAGAATTCGCTACATTTCTAGCCGCCATTTTTATTGTTTTAAGATTTGTCTCAAATCATTGCTGGAAGATTCTGAAGCACAGTTACCTCTGCTTCTTTTTTTTTTTAGTCGTTCCTTTTGAATCAAACTTGAGAATTTTCCGGCTTTAGGTTTGCAGGTGTTTTCCAATCAGTGAGTTGAGCTTCAGGTATCTTTCTCTTGAACTTCTCTCTCTCCGTTCGATTCCCCTGAGTTTCTGTGTGTTCTCGTTGAAGTCTCTCTTGTCACGGGAGATCTCATGCTCTTTGGGTGCGCGGGAGGAGGGGGTTGGAGAAGCAAAGGGAGCAGATAAGCTCGTGGCTGTCAAAGAATTCCGAGGTAGTGAAGGGCAGGTGTATATCAGCACATCTATTATCTGCATAAATTCGTAATGACGCACAAGTGTTGAAGCTTGTTGGCAGCCTCTGCCGAGTCAGGATGCGAGATTGCCGAAGCAGGTGATATCGCCGACGCGGCAGAGCTCCTTGTCAGATGTGTGTGTGTGTGTGTGTGTGTGTGAATGTATCTGCCTTGCCCACCTACATCTGAGCAGGGGAATTCGAAGTTGATTTTTAGATGAATATGCTGCATGTTTACTCTACATTCATCACCGTCTTCATATCGCTTTGTCTGACCACACGAGAAAAATGTAATTAATATCGACTGTACACACTTGCGGACAACTTTTTACAATAGAAGTGCAAACACAATGGCAATATGACTTTCATGTTTCAAGTTGATAATCAAAAACTGAAATTTTAAATCTTTTATGTAGATAATCTAAAGCATGTTAACTGTTTGAAAGACACTACCACACAAGATAATATCGCAATGGTTCAGCAGTAGCAAGAAAACAGCACTAGGCTACCTACTGACTTTGAGAATAATTTTGGGAATAATTCATTTATAATTTTGTATGATTTTTATGAGACACGAAAGGTGGAAGAATGGGATTACTTCATTCATGACTCCAATAAATCTTTTCTTATGGGGGTAGGTGATGAGTCCAGCAGTGGGTTGAAATAAACGATGTAGCCATGCCACCACATTTACCCTTATTTACATCGCAGACATGATGTCTTCCGTGCATGAAGTGCAAGCTCCATTCCGCAGTTTTGATTCCCTTTATGACACTACATCTATGCAAGCTGTAATTGCTTCGCGGTAATAACAGCCTATGAATAAGACCTGCATGTTGCATATGCACGTGATTGAATTGTCTTTCAACCCAGAGGAGGGGTAGAGCCAGAAAACCATATTCATTACTTTCCTCCCCTTCGTACTTCATTACTCCCACCCTTCTAAAACCCCCACAAGCTTTTCTGTTCCCATCTCCACACGTTGAAACACGCAATAATATGAACCCGAACAAAGCCTGACGGTTGTGAAGTTATCGAGCTGTGATCCGAACCATCGCTGCTGGTATATTTTTATCGTAGAGGCTAATAGCAAACCGAAATGACAGAGGCATCGTTTAGTAACTGCGCGAAGTTCTCCGCTGCTCGCAAATGAGCCATCATTGTATAACGTATATAACTCGGCGAAACAAGGCCTCTTGTTGTTTACCAACTGCGGGTGATCAATGAATATCAACGGGGTTCCACAAGTTAGCTCTCGAACAGGAGGAAATGCCAACTATGGCTTCAATGGCGGCCACATGCGTTTCTGTATTGTTTCACTCAATCTAATGACGACTGTAATTTATTGCCGGAACTTTAGGACTGCTTCTATGTACGAGCCCATTGTTTTCGAGTGTTTTGCAATCAAAAGAGCAAAACCTTGTTTTTATTGTTACTTTCCTCTGGTTATTTCAATGAATTTTAATAATAACAAAAACAAAATTTTTAATAGAATTTTTAAAACAATACATCAATGTTTTGGTGAACGCTTCTTAATCGTTGCAGAAATCGTTTTAGAATGTAAATGTTCATCACTACCGTAACCAGTTTCCAATTTGAGGTTGGGGTAATTAAACAATTTGATCAAGAAATTATTGTATAGTAAAAGCACAGTGTTTTTGTTTATATAAAGATAGTCCCCGACTTACGATTTCTTGACTATAAGATGGTACGAAACGCTACGCATTCAGTAGGAACCGTGCTGAAATGTTGATCTTTTCCTGGGCTAGCAATATGGGGTACGATACTCTCCCGTGATGCTGAGCCGCTAGGCTGCTCGGTAGATTAGGAGTGTATTAAATGCATTTTCGGCTTAAGATGAATTTAACAGGACGTAATCCCATCGTGAATCTAGGAGCATCTATATCTACAGTGATAATATAAATGGTGTATTTTTATATTTACATATGACTCAAAACTTAAGATTTTCTCAAGAACTGCAAAAGCCTTTATTGAAAATTCTATATATTCTTATAAAAATGCAGAATTTGAGAGACATGATAGGAAACCAGAGTCATTCACAAATTTGGGGTCCAAATCCCTCTAGAAGCCATAGAAACACATGAAAGAATCAATAAAGCAAATGAAAACATAGTTTTGGGGCCCAAGGTCCAAATCAAATACCGTCTTGCCGTCTCCCTTCCCAGAGCTTGTTTGCATGTATATTTACTACATAATTTGTTATTACGAATGTGACGAATTAAAATAATAGATTAGTCATTATTGTTTGAGGACTTTTATTTTTAGATTTTATTCAATATTTTATATCGGATACAATCACTTATAGCGGATTTGACGTAGAACATCGAAATCCTTCTCTGCTTATTCTATTGTTTCTTTCAAAAAAACCTACAGTTTAGTTCCTCTAAACGAAAGCAACTACTTAAGTTTTAAGATCAACCTAAAAAAGAAAAAAATATATGTACACGGATCCGTACATGTTTCGTTTTTGGCCACATTCATTTCCTGTGACACAAGAAGTGACCACACACCGAAACGCTTATTTTTCCTATTTTTACATTTCATAAGGATTCCAATAAGGTGTCACTCATGTCTGTCCAACTTACTATTCGGGCTGTAGAGGTGGCGATGGACGAAGGCGGCTAGAACCGTCTTAAAAGCTTCTCCTTTGCACTTTGTGTAAGGGGTCACTAAAAAAAATAAGACTTATTACAAACACATTTTTCTAAAATTACAATAAATTAAAATTAAACCAAGCAACTTAATAATACAATAAATTGAAATTATCATTTTTGAGTATATTATCAAAACTATGCTTCATCCCTGGTTAAAAAGTAAAAAAAAGAATATGAGAAATATTGCATGGGATACTTCTCACAATGATGGAATGTTCATATGTAGGAGTAATTTATGTAGGAGCATTTGTGATTGATATCTAAACAGTTTTCGGAATAAGACAAAAACCTTGATTCATAGTGTTGATGAGATATTTCGTTCAAATCATGAAAACAAAAGTTTCATTTTCTTTAAAAATGGAAAATTCCTAGGGCATCAGTTAAAAAATAACTTTTTTCTTTGAATATTAAAATGTTATGTACATGTAGTAGGGAATGATGTAGACGATAGTTAATCTTGACAGTGCTTTGTTGGAGCAAATTAATCGCTTCTGTGATCCTTATTCAATGTCGTATCCCGGATCCATTTTGGATCACTGGTCATGTACATTCCGTAGCGGAAAGAAATGCTGTAGTCGTTTTAGATATCAATCCAGGATGCATCGTTAGGTGACAGTCAGACTTCTGCCATCCTTTAATGAATAGAAAGTAACACTGAAGAAGAGAGAAACAGTCAAGCCCCGCGCCAGTATTCTAACGAAGGTTCCAACACGGCAGTCGCTGGAAGGTTATCGCCTTGACCACAAAGCTAAGCCGGAACGGCATTCAAGATTATCATCTAATCTAATCTGTTTTATTCATTGCACATTAAATGAAGTTACGACTATATTTCTTTCTGCTAGATTTTCAGTGTTAGAAGGTCTTCTTTGCTGTAGTAAATATACTACAAGTTCACATGATTTCACATGGCATAGCAGTGTCTAGCGCCAGCGGCAGAGTCTGTTCTCTGCTCGAGTTTATAATTTCTTTGACTAAAAAAAAGTAATCTTAATGTTTACACAATAAAGTAATAATTGTTGATACATTTATTGTCCTCAAAATGAAAGATGGCCGCCCTGTTTTTGTGAGATCTGCGCATGTATCATCGATTACTTTGGTCAGGCGCTTCCGTATGAGTTTATCACAGGACGTCGCCATTACGGTAAAGGCTTGTTACTTTGCAAAAGAGCATTGTATTTATAAATAATATATATTTATTTATTTATATAAATACTTATTGTTAGCAACTGGTATTGAAATAACGGTAAATAGTCGAGAGAAGTTTTAATTTGGCGTTATCAACATGTCTTTCTCAGTGAAAACAGACGACGGGCGTCCATTGTGACAGGAAAACGTAATGGATCAGCTACCGGAAGGGCTGCGCAGTTCAAACTTCCGCCGGTCATCTTTCATTTTGAGGACAATACCACAGCTCATATTTGGCATTAATGCTAAAATCGTAATACTAGCTTTCTGAAATGAGAATTGACATCACAGGAGATAGAGGATCCTGCGATCATCAGCCTTACGACGAACTCCAGAACCAGTCTTGTTCATCTTGCAAAAAAAAAAGAAGGTTCGACAGCCATTGTAATGATTCGAAATATTTACCTAATAGGCTAATAAAAACCGTTTATTTTCATTTACTAATACATTGATTAACTCCACAGTGATTAACACTGATTAGGTGATTAACAGTGTACCGGGTGAACCTAAAGTCATTATGTGATTTGGTTTCTAATCGAATATTTAAATAGTAACTTTAAATGTTGTCCGCTTTAACAGGGAGATCTTTATCGCGCCCATTTCTGAAATTAAAGTTTTCATTTCTGTTAGAATTTTTTAAAGAAACTTTCTTTCTTCCTTTACTCTATACAGTCAAGTTAGTGATGTAAAATTAAAGCCCTTCGACAAACCAACAAACTAATGATTCTGTTATAGGATAGAATATAAACGGGATGTTACTTTAACTTTGCGGATAAATTATTAATTCATGAAGAGACCGCCTTTATCTTGCAGGCATCATAAATAAACCGCGTAATGTGTAACTTAGATTTCAGTATCATAAATAAAATATACGCGTAATTCTGATATTATATCAATTATGAAATCCTAACTTCATTTAGAATCGCTTTCATATTTTAATCTAAAAATATTGTAGCTTTAGGATAGCTACTGCAAATCCCTGAAAAATATTTAACTTAATAAGCAAAACAAATACTTTTGGTTGTAATTCACTTGTAATATACTTGAGCGTAGGCCTAAAAGTTTTGATTATTGTTTCTTTAGATATAATTACAAAAAACTCCAACGGCCAGTCTCTCCAACTTAGTATTAGTTGATATCGCAGCTCAGCTGAATCCGCATCAATTCGGACTTAATCCAGGAGTGAGTTTACGACTGTTTGGAGAAACTGAACGGAAATATAGATTCCCAGAAAAAGATTAAACTGTAACATTATACTAATGAAGCTTCTTATTAGAAAAATGGATCTTTTCTTAAAGTCTACAACCTTTAAAGTAAATTTAAAGAAATGCCCACGTTATCGCTTATAAACATAGGGTATTTTCCAATACCGGTACATTGCAACCGATTTCAACCTAAATATTGACTATTAATAGTTTAAATACACTATTAATACTTGCTATTTTATATCGGTATTTCTTACATTTTTTTACTCTTTTGTTATTGTACTTTAATAGAACTTTAATACTTTATTCCTACTCCCAAGATTTTCCATTAATTAGTTTATTTTTAATTTCACATTTTTTCCTATTTATTTTCATCAATAATTCACTCCATTCTAACATCTTTATATTTCTTCTTCTTAGTTGAGCAGCATTCATGTATTTTTCTTAATTATTTGCATATTTTGTAACATTTATATATAAATTCTCAAATTCTTCTCTTTTCTTGAATAGTTAAATTAATTTCGTTTTTTTTTTTTTTTTCGACTTTTGTTTTACTTTAGTTAAAAGAATTCTTCAGTTCTTGTCATTTTAAAGTTTTCAAAATCTCTTTTACCACTTTCTTTTCTTCCATTTACTTCTCATCCAACCATCTGTATGTTTTTCCTCATTAATGAATCTTTAATATACATGATTTATACATGATTATAAATTGAATGGTTGAAAGAAATGACTACATATAAAAACAAAAACAAAAAAAGATTTTGTTTTAGATGGACAAACTTCATTATAGAAACTATTTTATAACTAAATTTTTTGTTGAATATCTGTTTCCATTTTTTTTTTTTTTTTTGCAAATTTGATAATCTTCAACAAAAATTTAAAAATAACTTTATATATTATTATGAATCATTTATAATGCATTAAAGACATACTTACAGTTATTTATTTGGCTTTTTGTATTATTATTTTATAGCAAGAAAAACAAGAATAAAAATGCATACATTTAAAGGTTCACTGAGCGTTTTTGGAAATTTCGTACCGGGAATCCAAGACAGGCTGTTTCGAGGTTCCTAACTCTCGTCAGTTGGACTCGCCCAGTACTCATGTGCTACGTTGCTATGCTTGTTTTTGTCTTTTTTAAACACTGTCCGGCCACCTACCTATTAGCGTGTTGGGCCTCCTTTAGTCCTCAAAACAGCCTGAATTCGTCGAGGCATGGATTCCACAAGATTGCTGAAAACGCTGTTGAGATATTGTGTACCATACAGACATGAGTTTGTCACGCACTTCCTAAAGATTTGATGGAGGTGTAGGCCTGGAGCGAACAGCCCATTCCAGCTCATCCCACAAATTTTCAATCGGGCTGAGATCCGGGGACTGAGTGGGCCACTGCAGCAAAGAAAAGTCACCATCATGTTCCTCAAACCATCCCATAGTGATGCGGGCTTTGTGCACCGGCGCATTATCCTGCTGGAAGTAGCCATCTGCATGAGGATAAACTGTTAACATGTACGGTTGCACTTGGTCAGCTACGATGTTTAGGTACGCTCTAGCATCCTGACGTGCCTCCAGAGGTATCAGTGGACCCAATGTGTGCCAGGAAAACATTCCCCACACCATGACACTGCCCCCACTGCCCGTACCATTTGTGTGCACAGGTATACCTAATAAAGTGGCCGGACTCTGTACAAGTGTCATGCACGTAAAAGTAATTTTGCTGTTATTATTCTATATGTTTAATGTTATCTCTATTTACTTACATATAGATTGACGTAACATCGTATCATTAATATCAGTAAATTATATATTTTACTTACTGATATTAACTTATTTATTTTTTTATATTGATTAAATGTCTACGGAGAGGTTCTTTAAGAAAAAAACGAGACAAAAACGTTACGAAAAAGTATGATATAAAAACATAAATTGACGTGATTTGCAGAGGGTACAGAAAATCTTAAAACATTTAATGACATGTATCTCATCACAGACCATTGTTTTCTCTAATGTTTTAAAACCAAAATAAAATACTAATACATTTTATCAATGGAATTCTAATTTTCTATTATATGAAAATCTGTGGTTTTTAGTTTTAAAATCTTACAATAAAATTGGAGTTTTGAAATTTCTTCTTCGTTTATAGATCTGAAACTTGAAGGAATTCACAATTTGTATAAACATGAAAACTTGATCTAGTTCATTACTTTTGAGGCTTTCCAAACATGATTTACATTACTATTAGCCTGATTTTAAAAACAAAAACAAAAAACAAAGCCTGATTTATACTGTACATATTGATATTATTTCAATTTTTTTCTATAAAAGTTTTTTTTGATAAACTTCAGTCAGAAAGTATAATATGTAAATAACTTTAATCCATTAATCCGCTTGTTTATTCCTCTTCTCGAGATTAATTTGATTGCTATTTAATTATGATAGTAATTACGATTAGTATTAGTGATTGATCATAACATATTAAACCCATAGTTTATATTCCTCGCTTTCAAATTATACAACCTATTCTCATTCCATCAACTTCTCATTTTTATGTGATTTTTTTTTAAAGATGTAATTATTATTCTAAATTATTCAATTCGTATATCAGTTTATTAGAACATTTACTTTTTTTTCTGATCATTTTTTTTAAAAATACTGAATATTTTTTTTCATCTTCTCTGTGTCGTAAATCATAATATTTCTTGTTTCGCATTTATGTCCTGCTGTCGACTGTTGCCGCATTAAAATCTTTCTTTTTCAGTCAAACCGGTGTGTTTCTTTAATTAACTGCTCTTCCAAAACCAACCGATTCATATTCCTTAGGGAGTTTTATCAAAAATTATCCTTTTTTTTTACTAGGTTTATAGAAATGGATTGTTATGAAGTAATATAAGCTAATCTAAAAAAGAAAAAAAAGCAATATTTTTTTAATTTTTAATTGCAGCTGAATTTTAAATGGCTTTAATCTTCATAATTCTTTCTTTTTATTCTGTTTTTTAATAATGATTAGAAAACGGTATCCTATTTTCTATTTGAAATTTAAAGCTCTTGTATTTATTGAATTGCAATGAACAGTTGTAATCCATTACAAGGTCAATGTTACGCTTATGCGTCAAATCTTATGTAAACCTTATCTAAAATATCTGCTTTGGTTTGGTATGTAAACCTTATCCATATTACAAGATATATTGTACGAAATTTGTGTACATGATGAATTGCATGTATTTCGCGTTTTATGTTATTGTAATTAATTTATTAAGGGCAAAATGAGTTTCATAATTATTTAATTAAACAACCAACTATCACATAACTAATGCAACGTGTTATATTATAATAATATAATTTTATAATGACGTGTTTAAACTTGTAAATTATAGAATATTAAAAGTACAGAACATATTTCTGATCTTTATTACAGTAAATTAGTGAAAAACAAAATAATTCATTTATATTCTGTGAAATGATTAGAGACAAAATAAAATGATAATATGAGAGAATTTTAAATAATAATAAGAATGTTAACTCCAGATAAGCTGAACAGATAATATGAGATTTAATACAATTTTGTTTCATTAACAATAAAATAATGACAATTAAATATTCATAATTTTTATTTACATAATATAACTCCTTACAGCATGTAGGGTGTGTGCATTATAAATGAAAAATCCCATGATATTATATTATATTAATATTATATTAATATTATATTATATTATATGTCATTCGATTTGATTGTCTTCTTTATTTTTCTTTATTTTTTCCTTATTTTAGTAGGCATATATCAGTGAACATCAACTTGTATCTGGTTCGAAAGAAGGATAGAAAAAATAGATATTACTGTAAAAATCAACTGAAGACACTGAATACGTAAAGTGCATTTTCCATCTTTTGTTTAAAAACAAAGTAGAGATAGCGATTAGTAAACCAATCACAATGCTTCGCAACGTCTTCTGATACGTTTAAGAAAATGTAATTGATATTGCTTTAATTTCCTTATTATTATAAATGTTATTGCTACGAATGCAAAAGGCGTAATTGTTGCGATTATTGTGATTGTTGTGATTGTTGCGAATGCAAAAGGTGCAATTGTTGCGATTGTTGTGATTGTTGTGCTTAATGATAATTTAATGAGATTTTAATGGTACTTGTCCACAGACGGATGGACAAATCGGGGTTAGAAGTCTTCTTCTCAGAAGACTAAAATAGTAAGCATATTTAAAAAAATCTTATGAGGTCCTCCTGTAGTAAACTTGTTGCTACTCTGCTTGCCTTAAACACCAAGTGTTTAAGTTGCTCACAAACACTTTTAATTTCGTATTCCTTCCGTTGTTGTTTTTGAAATTCTTGAACAGAAGGGAAACATATCAATCCTACCACAGAATGATTTAATACTTTGCTGTGTACAATCCAGATACTGTAATAGCCATTCGTTAACAACCGCTTCTGTACAAGGGAGGATTATGCAAGTAATAAACAGTGCATATTTTTTTACTTAATCCTATCTTTGTTACATTAGTTCATTCTTTCATATATTTCCTAGTAACATTATATTCATATCCCTCATAGAAATGTCATTGTATTTTAGGGTTTTTAAAGAGAAATTTAACCCCCACCCCCTCGTTTCTATTTTTCAACGTTTTTTTTTTAAATCTTAAATGATTATCTGTTTTAAAAACTTTGTTAACTTAAGAGATGAATTTGTTTGGCAAGTTGTTAGAGATGCAGACTGTATACATAACATTTAAAGCTGAGTTAAAATAAAGTATTACTTAATTTCTACCATTAATAAATTTAACATCGCCATCTGATAAAGGTCCTCCGTCGATACTTGATATACCAGCCTAAAAAATCTTCATTGGTAGGAGAAAGCAAAAATAAAATTGCGATGGAAAATAAAAAAAATAGAAGTATCCTAAATTACAAATATCAAAACATCAAATGCAGCTGACGAATTTCGTGAATGGAAACGACGGAAAACAAAAAATACTTCTAAAAGTAAATAGAGTATCTTATTTATTTTATACACAAGTTTAAAAATTATTTTAAAATGTAAAACAAAACTTATATACAATGAAAACCAACTAGTTTCTTTCCGCTTAAACGGAGCATATTCAGTGTCTGAGAATTGTCCTGCAACCCAATCTCTTTTTTATTGCAGAGGAAACAATCATTAATCAATGGGAGCTTTTAAGCTTGTGTGTTGGCTTTATGACTTTATAAAAAACTTTAATTCACACACGTTAAACAACTCTAAATAGTGTATCTGTTTCCGTATAATGGGTTTCAGATCGAAAAAAATTAATGTTATCCATCTCAGATGTCTGTTTCTATTGTAACCATATTGGTGTGTGCTATATTTCCGCTACAGCATAGTGGCAATGAGTTTGATTTATTGCGATTCAATCTTGCGGCGCCCTAGTAGGAAGAAAGCAGGCGTCATTGTCGGCCACTGTCATTAGTTCACGGCAACCTGAAAGGGGAGCGGAGGATTTGCAATAATTACATCAATTACATTAAAATATCGATTTATGAGTGTCTCTTAATTCTTTTATTTCTTCAGTTTCGTTTCGCACAATGTTCACTTAAATCTGGAAAGCAAACAGTTCTCTATTTTGTTTGGGCTTCAAATTAATTTCAACTGATAATGAAGTGTGGGTTTACTTGTTCGCTCGGAGAAATAAAGCAGGCGCTCGTTAGACCATTGTATGTTCCGACCCATTTGCCTTCGCGCCTTCAGCAAATATCATCCCCGACAGATAGCGCCACCTTCACTTGGGTCACGCCGCTGCATAGCAATCTAAATAAGTAATTAGGAAATTAAATATGCATTCGAGTCGTAAAACTTCACCGCTTTCAGGCCTTATTATTATGAATTTTTATGCGTGGCGACAATCTACAGGAATGGAGGGTGCTTTCGCTCTCTTTTGCATAATCAAGGTGCTAAAACCACCGCTATCGCCCGCACCGCGATTAGATGAAATGATTTCGAAATGGAGGAAACTTCTTCGGAAAAATCCATCATCAACTAACATCGCCCAGCCTTGTTATACAGATCAAGTTCCTTTGCTGGTAATTAAAGGTTCAATTTCTCAGCGAGATTCATTTTAATAAACGATCAGGGTGGGTGGAAGCCCATGATTAGGTTCCCGTCTTAAGTACAAATAAACATCCGAAGTTCACAATGAGGTTTAATTTGGAACTGGAGATGTTTCATATTGAAATTCCAATAACGTTGCCTTTGATTTTAATTTTGAACTTTATTAATTTTGGAAGAATATATTGCATTTAATAATGCTCTTTTATTTTTATTTTCAAGATACAGCTGAGTACAGTAGATGTCAAAAACCTCCAGAGAGGATGTTTGTAGACTACATTTGTAGTAATCGATGTTAGTATAGAAACTTATCTACTTAAACACGTGACTATCGTATGATCTGATGACTATCGTCTTAAGCTATTAGAGTTAATAGTCAACACAATATTGTCCTGTCAAACAACGTTAATACAGTTCTAACAAACAACGTAATTACAGAGGGTGTGACTTGTGCAACAGTTAATTCGAAAGGGTGCGGTGAATGTGGTCTGCTGCTTTCTTTTTCTTTTTTTGGTTGGAAACAAGGCACTTGGATATTGGAGCGACATTTTGATCATTGGAGCCAAGACCTTCAACTATGCAAAAGATAAACTGCAAATACATACTGATGTTTCATTAGTGTTACAGCGGTTAGTGATATGCACTGTGTTTTCATAACATGATTTACTCATAAAAAAATATTGAATGGTAGAAATTGCAATTATAGAAAACATAGATGATATGTTACATACCAAAGAAGAATAAGTCAGTTCACAACGAACTTTCAAGACTTTCTACACCGTCTTGAGAAAGTCAAAATCTAGGTACAACAATTTCAATAAGATACTTTCCATGTTAGAAACTGATACTTTAATAAAACTTTCATTCGAGTGCATGTTTTCTTTGAGAGTTTTTGTATTTACAAAATTTGTAGCGAAATGTTTAAAGATTTTGAAAATTTGCAAAACATCATATAATTAAAAATGTTTTTAATTTACCATTATGATTGAAAATCTTTCGCATGCCAAAATGGTCTGTGTTATTGTTTTGTTTTCAATTTCGAATCTCAGCTTTCTGAACTCAGTTACCTAATGATTTGGCATAAGATTGATTTTATTATTACTACCTCACAATCAGTTCACTTGGAGCTGAACCATCTACAAGCACTATCTTTTTGTCTGCATCACTATATTCAAAAGGTACTTTGCAAATAAAGTCAGCTTTCTAAAATAACAGTACATAACTTTTGATGTATTTACTATTACATATTCCATCGATTTTAAGTCACCAATAACGTTTCAGCTGTTAATGTGACACAACACCTGATCTGTGAGTAATGTTCAAACATGATATTCGACGGTTGCGCAGTTGCAGCACAATCATTCTAAATGAATCTTTTCTTTCTTCTAACTTTTTATTTCTTTGCCTTTTTCCTGTAAAAAAATTGATATATCCTTTTATGGACTGAAGAAATATGTTGTTTTGAGCACTCAAATACACTGAGTATTATTATAGGTATTATCCAAACCAGTTATTTTTGTTTTCTGTAGCTTTTCACTGACGAGACGAGTTGAAGTCTTCTTATATAACTCAGAGTAAATACGAGGTCAGGAAGGTGTTCATTGATGAACTAATCATGTAGAGGCAGTGGAGGCCACACCCACATTTATTACCGAAATTCTATAGAGCCATCTGCGGTGGCGGACGTAAACCAAACGGATCAGGGGTGGAATAATCAGAAGCGTTTTGTCCCATACGGTTCTCTTCCACCCATGTTTCTTTTTCCACCCTCTGCTCTCGAAATCTGGTCCACGCCTTGGTTAATTCCACACCATCGATCCAGATGACATTGGAAAAACTTGATTTTCGACCAAATGAACGCCCATCGCGTTCTTCAACTTGTTCCACCCACGCGTCCTGTAGTTCATTGGCCAATGAAACTGCGTCGCTCAAATCGCAATGATAGATTATAGATGAAATAGAAGATGCTTAAACGTAATAGCAATCGTTTCGTAGTTTGCATTATTAACATATCTAGTAAAACTTGAATAAACCAGGGAGAAGGTCAAAAGTGAACGGAATTCGAATTTTTCTAATAACAGTAACATAACAAAACATAACAATAAATAAGTAAATAAAAATTAACGAACAAATTTTAATTGCCACTATAAAATCAATACATATTTTTAAAAAATATAAATTTTAAAGAATTGAAAATACAAATGTCATTCCTCTTTTTTTTTAATGGATCTCGCTAGATTTTGAAGATAGGAAGTGGAAGATATTGAATATGAAAGACCAGACAATTTCTCCTTTTGCTGGTCGAATATATCATTTGACAATTCTTTAACTGTGTGCACACACTAGAAGTAATCTCAAAAGAATATATGATAGTGGCTGCTTTAAATATTGTAACCTAACTTTTTTCAAGTTAGGTTACAATATGAATTAATTCGATAATAATCTGAAAACATGCTGAGGATAATTTCTTAAGCTGATTATACTAAACAATATAATAAAATATGATTACTGCGCTTGTAAAATATATTGAAATATGATTATATGCTCAATGTTTAAATACAAATAAAAATAATGATTTATTTAGCACACATAAACTTGCTTGTATTTATATTAATTAACACTGCCTATATATTTATATATTCCGTATAGAGTATATATAGATGTACAGTATACTCTCGATATCTCGAAGTCGAAGAGACGCTAAAAAAAATTCGAGATAGCGAGTTTTCGAGATAACAAGGTCGTAACCAAAACATAAAACTTCACGTAAAAACACAAGATACGGAATAATATTCTAAAAATTAGAGTCTTGATAGATGAGAATAAATATAATTATGTAATGATAGTTGACAATAACTCTAAATATAGCAATGATTATTTTAATTACATTACTTATATTACTAGAATTTCTTAAAAAAATACCTCTATTTGCTTCGACACAAGTGAACGGCGATTTTTCCGGAAAAATTCATTTTTTACTTCGAAAAATATTCGACATAACAAGGTTTTGAATGAAAACTCTTCAACATAAGAATTAAAATTAACATTAGATGAATATATAATATCAAGGGGAAAAATAATTTTTCGACATATCAAGGTTTTCGAGATATCGAAGTTCGACATATCGAGAGTGTACTGTAGATAGATGGATAAGCATTTATGTTTAAAAACTTTTATCTTATGAAAATGCAAATTATAAATATTTATGAATTTTAGTTATTCTATTTTCCTTTTAATCTATTATGAATTAATTATTAAGTTTTATGAATTATTGTAAATGTACTTCCAAATTTGTATATCTACGGTGCTTGTATGGGAGCAATTTTACAATATAATACATTAATTTCAATATTTTTATTTTAAAGTCATCACAGAGTTAAATTAATATTTTACACAATTGTAAATAAACGTTCGTAAATAATTCAGTAAAACAAATTCATAAAGAATATTTATTTATTATTCAGTAGATGAACAATGATATTAATTTTTTTTTTCATTTTATTGCTTTTTAAATCAACATAATCTCCATTCAGGTTTTAGATAAGCGTTCTTTAAAAATAAAATTATGTTAATATTACTTTAAATGATATTTTTTTAAGGTCAGCTACTTTTCATTGTTGAGCTTTAAACCATTAAGCTTCTTATATAAATGAAAGGGTGGATACCTTATTTTCTCTGGTAATAACAATAAAAAACTATCATTTTCTGCTCTACAGCCTCTGTTTACCTCAACCTTATGATTACTTAAAGCTCTTCGATCTATAGCCACTAAGCAACCGAAATTGCTAGTCATAGGAGTTGTTGGTAATGCTTTTTCGTTTTTTATTCATTCTTGGTACATAGCCCGTTTTCATACTTTGACATTTTCAATGTTGTTTTTTCTATTTCCTCGTATTTGCAATTAATTTCAATGCATTTGTCATCAAGAGAAAAGAGCAGGTAACCAAGACAACATGATTGTATTAGATTCTGTTCAAGAGGAAGTTATTCTACGAAAACAACATTCCTAAGTACTTTAAGAAAAATATTTACAACAGGCTTCTAAACGATCAGACGCTAATTAAATATAACTATATTTTTAAAAAAAAATTGAAATAAGCATTGCAATAAAGAGGATAACTCCAGCTATTAATAGCAAATTAGAGATAAAGAAATAAGTTAATTATACTCTAATGTAATTAAGTAATTATTCATTAATGTAATTAATTAACTTAAAATGTGATTCAGAAATGACTGAATCAATTATTAAATAAATTACTCTATCAACTGACGTTGAAATAATAAAGAGATAATTCAATAAATTAACGAATTCACTAATTTGTTAAATTAGCTAGCTGTTATAATAATTGAATAAATTGTTGACTTAACCACGGAAGGGTCAGAGGTTAGAACCTTCTGCCCTCTGCTAATATCCATGAAATCTTAACTATTAACTTCTGGATTATCTGTTCTAATCCCTCTTTGCAAAATGAAATCCTATCCATAAATCAGTGAAATAAATAAATAAATGGTTAAAAAAAAATAGAATGATATATTAATATAGATGAATAAATTGCGCAAATTCAAGGCTTCGACATTATCTGTTGAAGCGTTTGGCTGTGTTCCTGGTTCGAACTAGTAATGGCTGTTTTCACAGCTTTTCTTTCTCCAGACGGACCCCAGGGCTACTCATCCCTCTATAAAATGGTGCAAGGTTCTTTTCAGGCGTTGTGTAGATTTGGATTTTTGACTTGTTATCCGAAATCCAAATTTGTCCGTTGGGCTGCTGATCGGCGGAACTTCAGCTTCACATTTCGAAGGCCATCGTCAAAAGTTGTTACTTGATGCTGTAATCTAATTTCGCGTAATGCAGCAGTATTTTTTTTCCTTAATAATAATTATATTATTTATATTATAAACAAATGGTATTTACGAAGTAATAAAAACAAAATTACAGAAAAAACGTTACATAAAAATTTACAGTATTGTTAGTGGATATGTCATAAACATTGCCACTAGTTGATTAAAAAAATATATAAAATATAAAAAACATCACACATATATATATCAGGTGAGGTGTTTGAAGCACCATAAGTTGATATATATTAGGCGCATCGATCTCAAACTTTGGATTATAAGCTTATGGATCATGGGGAGTGCAATCATGAGAAAAAAGTTGCTAGTTCACATAGTCACCATTAGGGGGCTTATGGCGCTTATGTCGGCTGTGGAAATGGAGCTCTCCTTGAAAAGCCTGGCACACGATGACTATGCACTAGTCTTCAACAATAGCACAGCAATGCCGTTAACACTTGTGGAACGCGCTTTACTCGTGAAGCTTTACTATCAGTTGCATTCGAATGCCGCTAGGGCATTATGTGAATAAATGCGTATCAGAGGCATCAGAAGGGGTCGAGGACCACTATCGATAACAAATTTACGATATATGGTTCACAGTTACAGGGGTTCGCTACTTACCTTTATTGCGGAACCAAGTGTTTTCATTCCTGCAGCATCATGGTGCCCTAAACACAGTAGTCTTCACGCAAGATGGAGCTACACCGCACACATTACGTGTTGTTAGGAATGCCATTGCATCCCTAATGATCATGTAATAAGCATGCATTATCCTTATGCATGGCCAGTCCGATCCCCTGACATCAATCCTTGTGACTTTTGGCTTTCGGTTTATCTCAAGGATAGGGTCTATCGAGATAGGGTGCACATCCTACAGGACTTGAAAAACGCCATAAGACATGGATGTGGGCATCTGCATGATGAATTGCTCCGACATTTGAGCACGGTGTGCATCAAATGCAAATGGTCTCTGAGGATGCAGAACACATTGAACATCTTCTGTGACCAATCGTTCTGTTTTCTTTTTCAGTAACTTTTTATTTGCTGTATTCAAAAGAAAAAGTTGAAGTATTTTCATGTATTCGAAAGAAACAACTACATCTTGTTTTGATTTTGTATTTACGACTTATGTCATAAAGGGTGGCCGGGAAGTTATCGTATTTCCCGTAATTATTATATTAAAGAGTACGGGAACTCCCGAACCCTCTCCATGTTTAGATTCTGATGCTTCTCTTTATATGTAAATGACCTGTATATCACTTGAATATATCTGTATGGGAAAGTTTGACTCTTGGTAGGATGCATCCAATACATATACTTACCACTTTTACTTCCAAGATAACGCTTCCCGTAGTTTAGTTACTTCAAATCTTAGAAGTTTTTCATTCCTTAAAGATTTGTCTTTAAAGATCAAAAGTTAACAGTTATCATCGTCGCATTCTTAAAGCATTTGTAACATAGGCTATCATCATCAGAAAGTGCGTCTGGACTCAACAATAGATAATTTCATCTATTTCATCTGGATTCTGTTTTAGTCTCAATCTAAATGTCGCTCGTGATAAGAATAAAGGAGTTAAGAGATTCACTATCAACAGTTACTTACTGATAGTATTTTTAATATAATATAATAACATAATAGGGTGTACGGGAACTTCTCGGCCACCCTGTACAATTCTTGTGATTTTTTTTTTTTTCATTTTGCGGCTGATTTCTTTTTTTATTTTCAATCACTGTTTTTAATTTCATAATTAACATCCAATATTTTAACTTTTATTTCTTGTTCATACCTACTTTCAATTCTTTCCTGTGTTTTATTCGACTGGATCTATCAGCATTAAGCATATGGTAATTGCAGCATACATTATCATTTCTCCTTTAAGCGTAGTGAAACTTCGAGGGGTTCGGAAGTAATGGAAAATAAGGATAATGGCATTTCAAGAATTCTGAGTAATATGCTTAAAATCTCTGTCAATTAAAATTTAATATATGTATGGAGCGCTATTTCCCCTGGTGTGTCCCACCTCCGCCAGAGATCCATTCTTTTCCTTCTTTTTTTTTTTTTGGGTGGGAGACCCGAGTAAATGGAATGGTCTCCATTCTGCGAAGGTTATTGGAATCGATAATCTCCTTCGTTGAATAAGTTCACCTCGTGTGACTACATATCATGTCAAGTGATCGACTCCAAGGGTTCAATAAGGTTCCTCCAGCACAGCCGATGAAGTCTTTTCATGAGACAAAATGGAAGAAGCGTTTTTTAAAAGCTCTTTTTTTATGTTATAGCTCAATGACGTGGCTTTGTGGGACGTTATTAAGCAAAACTAGTCTGTAGTCGGTCGAAAAACATGAGATAATTTCAGATTTGTTTAAAAGGAAAGTTTTTTTTTTTTCATTTGTTTTAAAAAAACATCCGTTAGCTTTTGTTAAAGATTCGACATTAAAAAAAACTTTACCATTTAATAATGAGGTATGAGATATTCTAGATCTTTCTGCCACCGATTGCCAATTAATTTCAATTTATCACATTTTTAACAGTTAATCCAGCATTAGCAATTCACGAAACGAAACAAACTAGAAATAATTTTCTTTGTCGAGTGCAATGAAAAATTCATTATCAAAAATACTGTTATTACCCAAAATAAAAACTAACTGCATTTTAACAAATCTTATTTAACTGATTCCTGAATTATGAAATTGATCTCATTTTGTTTATGCAGATAAAGAAATTGTGTCGACGACATCGATAGGTGGCGCTAATTGTATTCGTATTCTACGACTTCAAATATCTACTTTTATCAATAGATTATTTTTATTTAAAGAAATCGTTAAAAAAATATCAGAAAAATCCATTTTCCATGTTATTTTTCCAGTCTAATAACACTACTTTCTCTTCTATTGTGATTGGGATAGATATCAGTCACGGATCTGTACTTTTTGTGTGTATTGTAGATTCCAAATTATAAAAACAAAAACAAAAACAAAGTAAAACAGGATTTCCCTAAAAGAACTTATAGCCTACTTTCTCGATCACTTCGAAAATCATTTCTTATTCTCACCTTATCCTCATCATTATCGTCAATGTTAAGCTTAGCGAAAGACTTAATTTTAATTTTTGAAGACAGTGTTTTCACAGAAAAATGTTAACCATTTTTAAAGATCTAATGGTAAATATTTCCAAATCCAAACGGGAGTTGAGAAATTAATCACATTGTTTTTGTCAGAAGTAACAATAAAAAATTCAGACACAAAGACAAAATGTGAAAATGTGTTGTTCTTCAATAAGAGTTTTCATGTGTTTCTGTGTGCTCACATAACAAATGCACGCAAAGTTGCACTGATTGTAAAAGATTTGCTTCGATACTAACGTAACAAAAAAATAAAAAAACAAAATAAGATTTTATATCCCCTTCTGCTTTTCATTATCTCTCCCCTAATCCCCATTTCTACACCCTCACTTCAAAGAACCCCCATTTATAATTGCATATTTCTTCAGCACGGTTGATATTAAATATGAAAGAGATTGTAGATATGTTTTCCTCACGTATCTGATTAGATTTTTCTTTTTTTTGTCTGGCATCTTTCCCAACTGATATGTAGGATTACCAGAAAATAAATAATATAACTTTTCGGGAATTAACAAATGCTGAGAAGGTGTAGGAGTTGAAAGATTTAAAGGATGTCGTGTTAGGGAAAAAACTTCGCCATAAATCTTTATCAGAAAGTTACATATTTTGCCATTTTGAGATCACTTTTGCCTAAGCAGTGATGTCAATTAAAAATGCTTTAATTTATTTATGTTTGGAAATTTCACCAGCTTTCATCTCATCAAAGATTCTTCACTAAAGCGTCTGCTAATGGAAGCAAACCGCAGCTAAACTTACAACTCCAAGTAATAAAAACTTTTTAATTATTTTTCATTTAATTGGAAAAGAAGAAATAATATTTTTCTTCTTTTAATAAATTTACCTCGCATTCAAAATAGGTATTTTTCATAAAATGTAGAAATTTCCTGAAATATGATATATCTTAGTATCTCTACCATTTTTTACTATAAATAAAGATATAAAGTAGTTTTAAAGCTTAGGTAAAGTGTAGCAGTATAAGAAAAATTATTATAAATAAAGAAAAAGAAGTATTCAAAAGCATCTTAGAATAGGCCTACTGACTACTTACTACTTGAATACTTAGATTGAATTCAACAAATTTATTTATTCTACAGCTATACAATTAATAGAAAATGATTCACAAGATGGTCTTAAGAAGTTAGAACTAATTACTTTCTGAAAAATATTCGTTTATCAGCAGTAAATAGATATTTACAAAATAGATTTTTACAAAATTAGAAAACATAAAAGAAACAAAAATAAAATCGATATAAAGTAATTTAATATAAAATATTCCTGACTTTATATTACAAACATAAACATACAGTCATGAGAAAGTTTACTCAAAAAAATAATTGAGTGAATAATATTTCAATAATTACCATTAATACTCTTTTTTTTATATCCACTTGATAAGCATATGTTTGTACTTTATAATCATAAGATCACATTATAATTATAATCTTATAATTTAAACATAGCATTTTAGAAAGTTAAAAATAAAATAAAAAAAAGATTTAATTTTTGTAAATGGTGCAATTAGTAAAGAATTTATCACATTAGATTTACACCTTTAATCACGATTGTTGATTGTAAAAAATAAAAATAAAGTGAATTTTTGGCCTCCATTCGGACATCACTGCGTCTCTGATATTTGTTCCTCTCGGTCACATGAGGTTGTATTAAAAATTCCGAAGTCTACTTCATTTCCTGTTGAAATTTGATAATATTTTGCTTATTTAGACTGTGGATACTCTGATTGGTCTCTCAGACATTCCAGAGCGTTCTTTTACTATGAGATACAGCTGTAAAATGATGTTTTATTGCTTCTTGATGTTTTTTTTCATTGATCAACTCTTTGATGAATTTGAAATTTGAGAAGCCATTGTTTAGAAAGTCGATGTAAAAGGATAACAGTTTATGTATCATTTTTTTAACATGACGTAGCGTATTTGTTCATTATTTATAAAATTAATGAAAATTATTGAAAATTAATTATCTCTTTTTTTTATGAAACTAAAGGATAAATGACATATTCAGATTTTACCAGAAAAGCTTTTGTCATATCTTATTTAATCTCGTTTTGAGTTAAAGTAAGCAGTGGCGTATTCAGGAATTTAGAATCGGGCGCGATTCAATGAACAAGAAAAAAAAAAAGCATCCTTTTTACGGATTAGAGGGGGCGGGGCTTGAGGAGGTTTCGAAGAAAACAATGACTCCCCAATCAAAAGCAGACGCTTTGGGATGCTTGATTTCTCCCTTTGCCGGATGCTACTGGAAGGGGAAGAACCAAGAATCCTCCCACCCTCAACAAGCCAGTGAAAGTAAATTTATTTAAAACTTTAAAATAATCACATTAAAAAATCAAATTAATATAATCCTCTGTTAACTGAGAAATACTATGAATATATGAGTTTTTAAATACAAATATGAAAATCAATAATAATAATACCACTTTTGTATTGATTTTCTTCGACAGACGTAATTGAATTGAATATTTTCTATTTTCCAATAAAGTTTGCTGTCTGATGTATTTGAGACATTCAGGAACATTCAAATAGATAGCTATTTCTTCCCTATTTAATTGATTTGCTTGTGAATTTAATGGATTTCTATAGTCATAGCAATCTTTAGATTATTCATAACTAATATTTCCCCTAATAAACTTTTATATTGGTTTTATGTTTTTCAAGCCTGAACATCAGCTGTTGTCGCCGTTTATTCTTAATAACTAAAGTATAACCATTGGAAAGTCAGTGTTCAAATGGTAACAGAATCAACAATGCTACAGGTGAACCCTAATCACTCAAAGTATATTTCTAGAAATAGATTATTATTACTCTAGATATTATTCTATGAGTTCACTTTATTCTTTACGTTTTAGCTGGTTTTAGATATTACTTTTATATTATATAAAATTATATTACTTTTTAATTAGTTTTTTGTTATTAATTGAAATGTTAATTGAACACTGGCAATCTAAGCTTAGTCAGTATGTAGTTTGTTAATGTGTAGGGTAGGAGGCATGGCCCGCACTTGAGTCATCTTTGGTTCCGAGAGATGACATGGGTAAGTTGAAAACATGGGTAATTTGAAGTACTACCTTATTTTTCACTTATCCTTTTACATAGTGCACTGCAGTCATCAAATACGCACTTAACTGACGTAAATAACGGATTTATAATAAAAATAATCAATAATAAACAAACAAGAAATACATGTAGCACATATGAAAATAAATAATTTTACTAAATCAACTAAAGTACAGCATTTCCATATCCTACCCAGGAGGTAGCATTTGGGACTCTTTAGCTTAGAGCGCTTCGCACGTTTTTCTATTCTGTAGAACTGTCTTAAAAAGAAGGGTTAAGGTCAGTCGGATTTTTTTTCTACTGTTTTCTTCATCTCTTTATATTATTTGGGCTGATGGATGTGGTAGGTGGAAACAAAATGTCGAAACACGCTGGACATTAATCGGACGTAAGTCTAAGCAAGTAGACGCAAGCCAGCGGCATGATGTCAGTTGAAATCAGACCTAAATCCGAAACGACGTATTTCGAGGTATGACTGTAGTCTTTGTATACAGTTGTCAGATTAGAAATTACTGATGGTTTTCATTATTCTCTCTATACCCTTATGTGTAATTCTGTTTTTTCTTTTGATAAGAAAGTGTATAGAGCAATGTTTCAAATTTCGTAAGATCCAAGTAGCAGTTACAATTATTAGAATTACATAAACATTAGAATATATGTATGTGTATCCTATTCATTGTGACTCTTGTAGAAAGAACGTAAGGTCCTTACGAAATCCTCGCATTACGTCTCAAGGTGTCTAGAGCAGATTGAAGCAAACATATCAATCTTCGATCTAATGTAACAATATGGTGCTTTCTTATGTATATAATAAGAACAGGTGCAATGAAAAGCAATGCCCATCGAATTATTAGAGAATCAATTATACGGTTGATTTGCTGTGAATACATATTGTGTCTACAGAATTCAAGGATCTTATGTCCAAGACTGAAGTACACAACTTAAAATCTATATACCTTAGGATTTCTGAAAAGTAAAATTTATAGTTTGGAGTTTCTACCAATGTTAACTTGTGTTATTCAGATTAATTTCATTTATAGGCTTAAAGGTTGTTAACTATTAGCCAAGTTACTTTACATGATTTTCCGTCTTGTAGATGTAGAATGACATTGCTTCATTTAAATAAAAAGGTTTCTCTGACTCACCACTACGAATTTTCAATTTTTTTTCCTACGCTCAGCTACTCTTTATAAGTTTTGACGGGTTTTTGCCCTAGAATGGGTGGTAGCGAAATTCTTTGTGTTTCGTGGGCGGAGTCTCGTGGCGGACTGACAGTGACTTGCTCACTGAATTCCTTCTTCAGTGATCCAGTACATGAACGCCTACGCGGAACTCAGCGTCTGCCGATGGCTAAGCGTATCGTTCCGCATTAGTGAGTGTGAACAGGCTAATAAGGAAGATTTATAACGAAACTGTCAGAGGCACAGTTTATTAGACTACACTGCATGAATATGCATTTGTTTATTAGGCTTAAAGAAAAGATAGTCTTCTTCTTTTTCAAGTCAATACCTACAAACCTGTATTTCAATTCAAGATAATACTTAATAAAGGTTCTAGTCTTTCCTTACCTTTATGTCTACTGATTGTAAACTTTGCAATATTATGTTGCTTAGTGCTTATCAAGCTGGTAATCCTAATTTCATATGAAATAGATTCTATTTTTTTCTATTCTATTTTATTCCTATTCTATTTAAATATTCTAAATATACTTATCCTTCAAGGTCACCTCCAAACTTCATACAACTATAAACGAAGTTTCACAAGAGCCATCGTTCTGCTTTTTTTGAAGTTCTGAATTTCGCAAATTAAAATGACAACAATAAGATCTAATAACAATAGCAACAATGTATATACACTGAAGATATCAGTGGCCTAAAAACAACGAACAATAAGCCATATCCTTCAACATAAACTATTTTTGATATAAATTATTGAAATTTATAAAAATTAATGATTTGAAGAAGTATGATTAGAATATTTAATATATAACGAAGAGATTTATTATCCTATTCTATTTCTTTTTTTATAGTTTGTAAATCAGACAATATAAAAAAAATATACTTTTGAGATCATGGATGAAGTTTGATGTAAATTTATTGAAATAATACCCGTCGCTTCGCTCTGAAAGCCTCGAGTATGTAAGGCGATTACAATTAAAGAATGGAAACAAACATTGAATTAATTCAAAACAAAACCAATACATCAAGTACACTACAAACTAAAACGTAAGAAATATATCTATAGTTCTGAGTCACAATGCGCTGTTCCGGATTGGCATAGTGGTCTAGGTGATGGTCTCCCACCAGTGGTCTAGGTAGATGTGTCGGAACCTGGGTTCGAATCCTGGTAACGGCATGGATGTTTCAGTTTGCTTTCCTGTCTCTTCTTCACTTTCTCTTCGGATCTGAACCATTTCATAATGGCTTCCTGAGGAAGGCAACAGGAAACAGTATCTGTTCTCTAGAATAAAGTGCTTCTCCGAGATCTGAGAGCGCCAATGGAAATACTGGTGATGATGACTCACAAAGCCATTATTTTATTTTAAAATTATTGCTTTTTAAATATCCATTTTTTCCCTTGAATGAGAGCGCATTAATTTGATGGAGAAGCCAACCTCCGAGAGGGAAATACATGCAATTCTAATAAATTCATGCAATACAATACCTACTATTCTAAACAATTCCTCTACGTACAATATTTTTGGTTTTACATTTTGAAATATTTTTCCTTATCTAGAAGAATTCTGATGAGTTGACCATACAACAACACTCCTGTTGCCTGGCACTGCTTCCCTTGTTGATGACGTACACCCAGACACACAGTTTTTTTAGACTTCTGATCAAGATCAGAAGACTTATAATCCCACTTTGTCCTGTGGACAAGTATCATTAAAATCTCATTATATTATCATTAAAATCTCATTAAATTATCATTAAGCACAACAGTCACAACAATTCCGTCGTTTGGATTCACAACAATCACATTTATAGTGATTGTTGTGATTGTTGTAGAGCTGCATTATTTAAATGTGATTGTCAAAAGGCGCAATTGTTGCGTTTATTGGAAATAAACACAAGGGAATTAAAGCAATATCAATGATCAGGTTCATGCTTGGTTAATATATATAGGTTGCGTGATAACTTGGATTACTCGTGTATGCTGAGATTACACTGAAAGACTTACAGACACAAGTAAGAATGAAGTTTAGATTTTATGCTAAAACTATATAGTAGATTTTTGGTAGCAGTATCTCAACATTGCTCTTAACCTATTTTAACTAACTCGGTCATCACAGTCCCTAAAAATTATGAAGCACATATCATAGAGAGAAGACAAAGAGACCTTTCGCATCTTAATGTCCGAAATCGTTATTTGATGAGAAAGAGAGTTAAACAGCACAGGCATAACTTTTCTAGAGAAACTCGAGAATATAAGGGTAACTTTCCTTTGTTTTTCTTCACTCTGTGACGATTCTATGACGTGGGACATGAAAGGCCTCATCCCTCCTATCTCTACGACATGGATTAGAGCCTTTTCCTTTTTAATCACTTCAAATCTTAAAAAAAAAAGTGAATATAATTTTGTGCTAAAGCATGAATTTAAAAGCGACCCATAATAATAAAAAAAAAATAATAAAAAAAGGAAGTACTTTAACCTAAGGAAAAATAAAAAATAAATTAGGAAAACAAAAAAAGAACAAAAAACAAAAAAAACAACCCACACCGACATTGAGAAAGCAAAGATTAAGAGAGATAAAAAAAAAATAGATATACGGATTTGAACCGACAACCTTAAGTGTATATGTCTGATATCTTATCTATCAAGCTATAGCTGACAACAGAAATCAAGCGGTTGCATTTTTAACATTTAAGCTAAAAGAGGAAATCCAATGAAAACAACGTCAAATATCTCGAACATGAGGGGACGTTGGCCCCTGAAAATACCCCATTCCTACGATGTTTAGCCCTCTTAACATGATTGTGAAATCATTTTAGTCGATCCGATCTTTCGTTCGGGAGTATTTGTGGTGGACAGACACGGATGGACAAATCGCAATAGCTACCGATTTTGGTCGCTAACACAATAGCTCCAAAATGGGTTGCTAAATATCCAATTTAGAAATGCTTGCTGAAATTAATGAACGCAGGGAGCAAATATGTAGGTTCCTAAACCGTCTGCATAGAATGGTATCGACATCACAAGCAAGTAACAAGGGGACGTTCCCGAAAGCTGCGGCAAACGAAGGCAACAAGAGAAGCAGTCCTAATTTAAGTAATATTTCATTATTTTAAATTTTTTGAAAGGAATCTGTGGATGAGCAAACATTAACATTTGCTCTTCAAAAAGCTGTGGAGAAGCAGTTAATATTAAAAGCTTTTTTACTTCGATTTCTTAGTTATTTTATTAACTGAAGGATCATACGTAGTAATCATTACGTACATTTTATCCTGTTACTCGAGCAATTTTTACTATAATTTTTTTAAAAAAAAAATCAGATTAAAGCTTTGGATTAAATGTTAAAACCGCGCCTTTCATAAAAGCGGGTTAAATAAATGCAGTAAAATAATTAGAACATTAATTAGCTGAAGTTGGCTGTGCGGTGCAGTGAAGCGGTCACGAGTGGACCTCATCTGGGGGATTACCACCAGGGTATGGTGCTGCTACGATTACGTCCACGCGCATGACACTTATGAAATTATTAACAAATTACACGAAGAGCGGTGCGTTTTTCTTGCAGACCGCAATCCTCCCACGCGCCAAGCTGCCGTGTTTACCGTCGGGATAATCTGATTAAGTCACCGACCAAAGAAACAGGCCTAGCCGTAGAGAAATAGAGGATTGTGTTGAAGCAAGTGAACAGACAAAGAATTACATTAAGGAAAAAAGAACATAAAAGAAAAAGAAAAAGAAAGGAGAAAAGACAAAAAAAAAATAGCAAACAAAAGAAGAAAGGAAAAATTAAAAACACAAAAACAAAACTGGATAGTTAATATAAACATTCGATGAATGAAAAAAAAGAAAAGAATACATGGCATGGCGTTAAAGAACGTAAGATGCCAAAAAAGATGAAAACGTTTCTGTAAAATTACTTTCAGATTTTATGTTTCAAATCTAAAACATGCATTATTTTGTATTATTGATATTTATAACTAGGATTATTTATAGTTTTATGTAGAAACTATAACAAAGGCGAAAATATATTTGTGCTTTGAGTAATGAGAATAGAAAACTGACCGTCTCCATATTTGCAACGAAAAATCTTTCTGAATTCTTTAAGTAACTAAAGCTCTTCCTAAGAAAAATGTATCAAAATTACAAAGGAAATCGTGCTGCTTGATGCTCTGTTCCGGCCAAACCATGATAGATAGGGACAAAGGAAATTCGAATCATATTTCTATTACGAAGGGATAATTATATCCAGCAAAAAGGCAAATCATTCAGATCGCCTCTTTTATTTTATAGTAATCTTACTTTCTGATTCAGAAATACATGGAAGTGTCTGATAAGACAAAAAAAAAAAAAAACCAGTTACCGGTTTCGAGTAAAGCTGATCAGTGTACTGAAAATCCTCATTTGAAATCGCATCAATCGAAAAATAATTGTTAGTAGAAATAAATACGGCATCTCCGCAAATTTAACCAAAAAAAAAAATACACATTACTACTAAAATAAGGGAAATTCATGTGCTGTCTCCCGACAGCCACTCAGAATTTTCCATACGCAATTAGAATAAGAAAAACCGCTTAAAATGCATTAACACACTAAAAGGTTGATACCAGTGTTTACAAGTGTTTTGGGATGTCACTTATAAACACTGTCTCACCCTTTAGTGTGTTAATGCATTTTTAGGCGCTTTTTCTTATTTTAATTTAAGCATGGAAAATTCATAGAGGCTGTCGGAGGGTAGCACATGAATCTCCCTTATTTTTATTGCTAATATGTATTTTGTTTTTAGTTTAGATTTGTGGAGGGGCTGTATTTATTCCTACTTCATTTACATTGACCTCTGTATTGAGACTTGGTGTGCTTACAGATGATCACCAATTGAGCGTGAAACTGTTGTATTGGGATGTCACTGGTCTCACTCTTTTAGTGTGGTAAAAATAGTACTTTTCTTTTTTCGATGTTAATACAGTCGGACCTCTATTTAACAAAGTCGCTAAATCCCGAAAAAAAGTTCGTTATATGGAAAATTCGTTAAATAGAGATTCACCTTTTAAAATTACTTTAAACTACATAAAACAGATTTAAAATACATACACAATAAATATTATTAAAAAAATAATAAAGCAAACATAAAGCATATATTATCACATGCATACTTAAATTTTATTAATAAAGTCTGTGAAATTGTCTGAGTTTTTTTTTTTTTTTTTTTTTGAAAAGTGTTTTCGCTCATAGTACGTCTAGCATCTTTGCAATGCACCAAAAACCCCTTCAGGCGTATTTTCTTCAAATTGTAACCCGCGTCGGATTGTTTCAAATTTCAGTATTTCGTCATACTAAGGTGTTTCGATTTCTTCATCAAGATCATTTCCATTTTCATCATCTTCATCTTCATCGCAATTCATTGTTCTATTGTTTTTATTTTTCGCACTGTCCAAAATATCCGATTCAGTTAGTGTTTTCGAGCTCTCAACTTCAAAATCAAGTGAAAGATAATCATCAATCAGCACATCATCGTTAATTTCTTCTTTTTCTCTCAGCTGTATCCTCGAAAAAGTTCGTTAAATAGAAAATGCACTTCGCTATTTGGAGGTTATTTTACGAAGAAATTAGCAAAATGTTCTTGGTTCCAAAGAAAAGTTCGCAAAATAGAGAAATTCGCAAAATAGAGGTTCGTTAAATAGAGGTCCGACTGTACTAAGATCGATTTTTAAAAACTACATATATTCTTTTGTTTCCACACAATTTCTTGGATATTTTGTCGAAATTTACATTACTGTATATTCACATAAATTTCAGTTAAAAGTGTCTTTGTTAAAAGTTTCTAAATCAGAGTTTGTAGTTTATATAAAATAAGGTGGAATAACTTTTATCTGATATTTTTTATTTTCCAAATCTAAGTTAAATTGACTAAATTGAGAATTTTCGTGTTGGATTTCTTTATCTGATTCTTGAATTCTTACCCATTTTGAAAGATGCCTTCTTCGATGACATCCCTCTGTGTATTTTTCATCGCTCGAAACACAGATAAACAATAAAACTTTCATTTCCTTCTTTAATATGAAGCGTTCTCCTCGCGAAGAGAATTGGGAAATCAAGGTGAGGGACAGAGCAAGCGAAAGCAACTGAAAGTCCTCCCCCCACAACCCCCTGATAAACGACCCTGAGGAATCTGGGAGAATTAGCAAGAACCGAGGCAGTACCGAAGGCTTGCATAATGCAAGAGCATTTTTTATTCATTCTCCAGAGAAGAGGAGTTCCTCTTCTGTCTAAGGTTTCTGCTATCAGATTCTATGCTGAGAAAAAGAGCTGGGGGTGAAGGATATCGGATGTGGTGAGGCCTGGAATAAAGAAAAGACATCTTAGCCAAGAAGATTCACTGCCAGACTTCTGTGATTTGCTATCCTGTGGGTGTTATAGCTAATCCAACAGCACACCAAACCAACAACAGAAATCCCATTCAAGAATGGACGCAATTTGCACAGAGCAAAAGATAAGTTTTCCTTTTTTGGACATCGCTTGACTTATTTATATACTTTTTTTATACTCACTAAAACATTAAAGTTACCAAAGAGTTTCAGTAATATCTCGCGGCTCTAGTAAATCTATCTCATTTTTTGGCCACTTTTCAGATAGTTAAATATGAACACATATGAGTTAATCCACCGAAAAAAAAGAATCCTTACGCAATTGACATAACTAACTTAAGAAAGGTTTTTTTTTTTCACTAGAGCTGGAAAATACTCTACCTATGTTTTTCACTAGAGCTGGAAAATACTCTACTTATGTTTTTCACT